>CM055117.1:846906299-847388799 GCA_029206835.1 Rana muscosa
CTAAAGGGGCCTAAACCTAACTGCCCTGCAACTTTTTACTATCACAGATGACACTAAATGCAGTGATCAGTAAAATAAATGATCACTGCAATCAGTGACACTGTGATTGGGGGCTGGGGGGTGACCTGGGGGGTGATCTGGGGGTGACTGGGGGGTGAAATGTGTGCCTATGTGTACCTATGTGTCAGTGGACTGTTGGTGCACTAACCTGCTTCCTCTCTCCTCGGCGCCGGAATCAAAAAGACCGCCGCGAGGGAGATGACATCACTTCCTCCTGCCTGTGTTTACATCACATGGCGGAGGAAGCATTTTCATTGGCCGGGAGCGATCGCGAGGGGGTGGCTGAAATCGAATGGTCACCCCCTCATCTCTGATCGCTCCCCAACGATTAACGGCCGCTCACTGTATAGGAGGGGGGTCCGATCGGACCCCCCAACTGTACAAAGGCGATCACGTACACTCTACGTGATTGTGCCTGTCGGTGCCATTCTGCCGACGTATATATACAGTGAGCGGTCGTTAAGTGGTTAATCTGCCCTACAACAAATTTGCCCAAAAAAACACAACGCAAATCGCTGCAAAATCACGGTAAAAAAACTCGCAAAAATCAGAGTTGGGCTTCATGTACACTGCTGCTGGTAAACGGACGTTTAGGCCTGGTTCATAATTATGCAGGTTGCAGTTTGCAAATTCCAGGTACATTTTGCGTTTTTCAATACATGTCTTTGATCCATTGAAGTCTATGGAAACAAAAACCAGAAAAAAAATCCCTGGCCTTTTCCATAAAATGCATAGATGTGAACTACATCCATAGGAAACCATGTTAAATAGACTGTAGCGTGTTTCTGCAAAACTGAAAACAGCCTTAGGCTCAATTCATATCTATGCATGTTGCTTTTGAGCGTTCCTGCAGTGCTTTTTGCTGTGCTTTCAGCATGTTTTTACCCACGTTTTTACCTCGATTGTACTGCGATTTTGCTGGGTTTTTTACACTGTATATAGCTGGTTGCTAAGGAGGGGGCCGGGAAGCCGACCGCCACGTCCTTAACAACCAATGAGTCATCAGCCCCACTGACCCCACTGACAGCTGAATGTAAAAAATAATAATTGCCGGCTAAAAAAAAAATTGTGAAAAAAAAAACAGTGTGGGGTGCCCCCTAGGTCTATACCAGGCCCTTGGGTCTAGTATTGCTTTGGGGTGGGGGCGCAGAGCACCACTGATGACCACCAGGTATGCCACCCATGGCCACCAGGGATGCCAATGTGTGCCCACATATGATAACAATCAGTGCCCATCCGCAATGTCTGCCAGTGCCTACATAGCAATGATGCCCATCAGTGTCATCTATCAGTGTCCATCAGTGCCACCCATCAGTGTCTATCAGTGCCACCTATCAGTGCCCATCCATGCCCATCAAGACCACCTATCAGTGCCCATCAGTGCCACCTATCAGTGCCCATCAGTGCCACCCATAAGTACCCATCAGTGCAGCCTTTCAGTGCCCATCAGTGTTGCCTATCAGTGCCCATCAGTGCCACCTATGAGTGCCCATCAGTGCCACCTATGAGTGCCCATCTGTGCCGCCTATGAGTGCCCATCAGTGCTGCATATCAGTGGCACCTATCAGTGCCACCTATCAGTGCCCATCAGTGTTGCATCATTGGTACCACCTCATCAGTGCCCATCAGTGCCGCCTTATCAGTGCCCATTAGGGATGAGCTTCGAGTTCAAGTCGAACATGAGTTCGACTAGAACATTGTCTGTTTGCTTGTTCGGCGAATTTTCGAACATTATAGGGCGTTTGCGCAAAATTTGAGCGGCGCATCACGGGCCCATAATGCACTGCGACATCGCAGTGCATTGCTGGATGATGATTGGCCAAGCATGCACTATGACCCGCATGCTTTGGCCAATCACAGTGCCGTCAGCACAGAGAGCCATAATTGGCCAAAGACAGGGTGCCTTTGGCCAATCATGGCTCAGGGGGACTAAGTACACGCCCCACCAAACACTATGCTGGGGACTTGGCACAGAGGTTGCACTCTCAGTTTGGGCAGGCAATGGAGGAGGGCGTTCTCCCCTCCTCCATGTGTGAGGCCCTGATTGTGGTGATCCCCAAGCCTGATAAAGATCCAACGCTATGTGGCTCATACCGTCCAATCTCCTTACTCAATAGCGATGTTAAGATACTGGCCAAGGTACTGGCAGTGAGACTACAAAAGATTATCCTACACCTTATCCATAGGGACCAAACTGGATTCATGCCTGGAAAGAGTACATATGACAACATTAGACGATTGTTCATACATATCCATAGAGCTGACACTGAGCATAAAAGTGGCCTGGTGTTGTCCCTGGATGTGATGAAGGCCTTTGATACTGTGAAATGGACCTTTTTGTGGGAAGTCATGCACCGAATGGGTTTTAGTCACCAATTTATAAAATGGGTTCGCCTGCTATATATCAATCCCAGGGCAAGAATATGTACTAACAAGGATGTATCGGATGTCTTTTCTTTACACAGGGGAACACGGCAGGGCTGCCCGCTCTCGCCACTCCTGTTTGCACTTGCCATAGAGCCTTTGGCTCTGGCGGTGCGACAGACGGCGTCGGTGGGCGGCATATGTTATGGTAATCTTACAGAGAAGATCTCATTATATGCTGATGACGCATTAATATACCTTGATGGCACAGAACAGTCCTTTAAATCTTTAATGGAAGTGGTGGAGGAGTTCGGGAGGGTCTCGGGACTAAAGGTGGGCTGGGACAAGTCTGTTGCTTTTCCCATAGGCCCCAAACAGGATTATACTTACTTATCTCACTCTAACCTGTCAGTCAGATCCACATTTAAATATTTGGGCATTCACATTAATGCAGACCTGGCCCTCTTTGAATCTCTTAACATTGCCCCAGTTGTTACACACATGGAGACCAGGTTGCAAACTTGGGCCTCATTACCTTTGAATTTGATAGGGCGGGTGAACATATTTAAAATGATATACCTACCTAAATTTTTATATGCCTTTAGGGCATCCCCTATTTTTCTCTACAAAAAGCTCTTCAAAAGAATAGACTCGTTATTATCCTCCTTCCTATGGCAGGGGACCAATCCCAGAATAGCGAAGGCTTCCCTCCAGGCCTCTAAGGGTGATGGGGGACTGGCCTGCCCCAACTTGCGACACTATTTTATAGCAGCCCAATTAACCTATGTCTATGAATGGTTCCAGGGGGCCTCCGCATCCTGCTCTACCTATCTACTGCAGGCACTTGCTGGCCTAGAGACCCCATTGGTAGATATTATGCATAGATCTTTACCAAAACGATGCTCCCGCGGCTCCCCGATAGAAGTGAGTTGGTTGGCCTGGCATGAAGGGAATAAGACGATTTCAGAATTGGGGGGGGTCTCACCGAAAACCCCCCTATGGCATAACCCCAATCTTCTGGAGCTCATGGGTCACCCCGATGCATTGTGGTGGACACGGCTGGGCATTACCCACGCTGCCCACATTTTTCTCAATGGTGAATTTATCTCTTGTGAAGTCCTAAAAGCTACAAGTGGATTATCAAATAAATTCTATTTTAAATATCTTCTCATACGACACGCTGTCCGTGCGCAGTTTCATGGCCTGACTCTTGAGCTCGCTGAATCCCCGCTTGAGGCATTGATGTCGTGTTCTGGCATTACGAAATTAGCCACGACCATTTACTCCCGACTGCAGACGGGTGGGAGTTCTCCCTTCCGTGCTGCACAGCGGAAGTGGATGGTCGACATCCCTGGGCTTTCAGAGGAGGGGTGGGAGGAGGCCTCTGGGGCCTGTTTCTTGGATATTGTTGGGTCTAACGACCAATATATACAGTTCAAATTTATTCATCAACTGCATTACACGCCGGCCCGTCTGGCTCGCATGGGTTATGTTTCAGGGGCCCTCTGCCCTAGATGTAAGTGCACCAATGCTGGTTATGTACACATGTTTTGGTCCTGCCCGGCCCTCTTGGGGTTCTGGGTGGACCTATTCTCTTTTTTTGAAAACAATCTATGCCTAGTGACCCCCCACACTGTTGAAGTGGGGCTCCTGGGCATCCTTAATGACCACATACCCAGAACCCACGAACGGACCCTAGTCCGCTTGATACTCTTTTATGCCAGAAAACTGATATTACTACAATGGAAGTGTGAATCTGCTCCCAACATCCAACTGCTGTACCGCATGATAAACAAAGTCGTACCAACCTTTAAACTAATCTATAAAGGAAGGGCCTGTATACAGAAATTCTACAAGATCTGGCAACCTTGGCTGGATATAGACAGCTCCTTTTGGAAGGATACACCTCTGTCTCAGCAGTAGTGGGCCCTGATTCAGCCCCTCCTGTTTGATGGGGGGGGGGAGAACTACCTCCTATCCTAAATAAAGAAGCTGGGGACATGAAACATATCCCACATAAATGTGGGGGGGGGAGTAGGAGGAGTGCCCCCACCCAGCTGTAGTTTCGGCTGGGGAAATGGGTGGAAGTGCTGGGTGAATGGGTATGAGTGTTGTGTGAGTGAATGCAAGCACTTAAGTATTACTGAATAAGAATAACCGAATGAGTCCTGTGAAAATCACAGTTAAATACTCTCGATACACCTTTGGTATTAGGGTTTTGTGTTTCTTTTTTTTTTTTTTCTTCTCCTCCGTTGAGGAACTGGGACACCTATGTGGCCATGTGGCCACAAGCTGTAGGCCTTATTAGGCTTGAATGTTATTTCGAGACTATATTGTTTATGCTCCCGCTTCACGGTGTAATACTGGTATATTGCTACTGAATACAAGAAAATAATGTGTAAGCGTGTATGTTGATATGCTCTGTAATTTTTCTCTGTTCAATGGAAAAATCAATAAACATAAATTAAAAAAAAAAAAAAGTACACGCCCCACAGCCACCTGCACGTCGGCCTTGTGTAGTGTGTTGCAGCGGCGGAGAGATAGACAGATAGAGAGAGAGAGAGAGAGAGAGTGTCATTTCCTTTCAGTTAGCTAGATTGAGCAGGCAGTTGATTCAGTTAGATCCCGTATTCCAGTATATTTAGTTTATATATACATTGCAGGCTTTGTATATATATATATATATATATATATATATTGTGACAGCAGGAAGGTAAAGTCACCTGGTTGCATCCAGGGGGGTAGGTATATTTCTCCCAGATTCAGGCTTTATGCCGACTTATACAACTAGGGAGAGAGTTGATGAAGCCCAGCTGAGGCTAGTGGGCTCATGGATGATTCATACCTCTAGGGAGAGTGCTGGGCGTCGTGCAGGCAGGGAGTTGATGAGACCAGCTGAAGCTTGTCAGCTCGTTTAAGGCCTCTATAAAAACTCCCAGCTTCATTAGGTGTTTGCTCATGCCTGGAACCAGACCTGTGTGGACTGTCTAGGGAGAGTGAACCCCTGTGCGGTGAGACAAAGCCTGTGTGGCTATTTGTTTGGACATTTACTAAACCAGGGACTTAGGGACTAGGACAGCACCAGGCTGATCCCAGTTGTTAGTTAGGGAAACCTGCATGTTTAGTCAGAGGTCAAGCTGACCAGGATTTATTTTGTTTATGTTTCTTTTTGCTTTGCTGTGTTTTTGTCACTGTAAATAGAGAAATAAACCGCACCTTTTGATCTTGAAAACCACAACCTCCGTCTGCTGGGCCTGTTTTTGTGTGGGGAGCCCATCCAGGGGGTCACACACACCCGCTACCGAGTTAACCCCCTCACAGTTGGTGGAGAATGCGGGCAGTTTTTTTTTAAGCCAGCATGGAGGAGATACTGAAACAGATGGCTCTAGCAAATGCCAATCAACAGCAGACAAATGCAGGTTTGCAAAAGAGCTTCGCAGCCCAGCAACAAGCCCAGCAGCAATCTGAGGCCCGCTTCATAGACCTGTTGCAGAAGCAAGAGCAGAGACTACAACAACAGATGGAAGTAGTAATGCAGCAACGTCCGCAGACCAGTGAGGAAAGCCGTCCCACTAATACCGCGTCCTTTGGGGTGAGTCGTTTATTGACAAAAATGACTGGAGAGGATGATCCAGAGGTATTTTTGACCACATTTGAAAGGACTGCTGAAAGAGAAAAGTGGCCTGAGGAGCAGTGGGCTGGACTGGTGGCTCCTCTGTTAACTGGTGAATCTCAGAAAGCTTACTATGACCTAGAGCCTGACCAAGCAAAAGACTATGGGATGCTAAAAGCTGAAATATTGGCAAGGCTGGGTGTCACCCTGGCTGTCCGGGCTCAGCGTGTGCATAACTGGACTTTCCAGCTTGGAAAACCCCCCAGGTCTCAAATGTATGATCTCATTCACCTGAGCAGGAAGTGGCTACAGCCAGAGACTTTGTCCGCACCGGAGATTGTGGAACGTGTTGTGATGGATCGTTTCTTGAGAGCTCTTCCTACCGCCATTCAAAAGTGGGTAAGCCATGGAGACCCAGAAACGGCCGGTAAACTTGTGGATCGTGTAGAGAGATACTTGGCTGCAGAGAACCTGACGGCCTCTTCCAGAGACTCTCGGACTTTCCACCCTAAGACCAGACCATCCCCAGGGGCGGATAAGATGATTCCAAGGGGTGAGGGTGGAGAGAGTGAGAGGGTGGGAGCTCTGCCCAGGGTTTGGCGAGAACAGCCTGGGAAGTCGGGGGCTCAAGAGGCAGCCAAAAGGATTGTTTGCTACTGCTGCCGGCAAGCGGGACATATTGCAGCAAATTGCCCGGTTGTGGAAGAACCCATGCAATGTGACTTTCTGACGGACAGACGTCAGTCGCTGTGTGCGACAGTCGCATGCACTGCCATTCGGGGAACTGAGAAACATTTATGCAAAATGTGTATTAATGGTAGAAATGTTGTGGTATTACTGGATTCAGGTAGCCTTGTGACCCTGATAAAGGCTGAATTAGTTAAAACAGAGGTCTCTGGGAATAGCAAGGTAGCTGTTATTTGTGTGCATGGGGACACCCGAGAGTATCCAGTGACTACAGTGTGTTTCAAGACCCCCAAAGGTACCCTCTCTCATCCAGTGGGGTTAGTATCTCAATTACCGCATGATGCCATTGTGGGAAGGGATTTTCCGAAGTTCTGGGAACTGTGGGATGATCCTGAGCCCCCCACTGGTGCCCCTATGTACCAGGAAGGTGATAGCCAGAACTCCTCTGAGAGTGGTGAGGACTCTCCAGAATTTCCCTTGTCAGTATTGGCAGGCGAGACTCAAGAAACTGGAGAGGAGCCCACCTCCTCAGACGAAAACCTACCGTCTGTGGAGTTTTCTGATCTTGAGGTTCACAGGGAAAATTTTGCCACAGAACAGTTAAAAGACCCCGTCCTAATAAAGGCACGGGAAAACGTAGTGGAAATAGATGGCGAGTTAGTGAACCCAGATAATACCTGCACTTACCCATACTTCAGCGTAGAGAAGGACCTACTGTATCGGGTGGCAAAAAGGGCAGAAGAAACCGTTGAGCAGCTTGTGGTGCCCAAACCTTACAGGAAGTTGGTGTTGGAGTTGGCCCATGGGCACATTCTTGGAGGTCATCTGGGGACAGAGAAAACCCGAGAGAGGGTATTACAGAGATTCTATTGGCCTGGGGTGATGAAGGACATAGAAAATTATTGTTCCTCCTGCCCTGTGTGTCAGAGGTCGGCCCTGATGCCACATTTCCGTAGCCCGCTGGTCCCTCTACCCATCATTGAGGTCCCGTTTGAGAGGATCGCAATGGATTTGGTAGGTCCTATAATCAAGTCCGCTAGGGGGCACCAGTACATATTAGTTATAATGGACTATGCCACCCGTTATCCAGAAGCGATCCCTCTCCGAAATACCTCGGCCAAAACCATAGCCAAAGAGCTATCTCTTGTTTTTAGCCGGGTGGGTATTTGTAAAGAACTGCTTACGGACCAAGGTACACCCTTTATGTCCCGGGTTATGAAAGAGCTGTGTAAATTGTTCAAAGTGACGCAATTGCGTACGTCTGTGTATCACCCCCAAACCGATGGGCTGGTTGAAAGATTCAACAAAACCCTAAAACAAATGTTGAAGAAAGTGGTGGATAGAGATGGAAAGGATTGGGACTGTCTACTTCCTTATTTGATGTTTGCTATTAGGGAGGTGCCCCAATCCTCTACGGGATTCTCCCCCTTTGAGTTACTGTATGGGAGACACCCAAGAGGGCTGTTGGATATTGCCAAGGAAACTTGGGAAAGTGAGAGTTCTCCCCACAGGAGTGTGATTGAGCATGTCGCCCTGATGCAAGATCGAATTGCACAGGTAATGCCCATCGTGAAGGAACATTTGGCCCAAGCGCAGTTGGCACAGCAGAGAGTGTACAACCGTGGAGCCAAGACCCGTACCTTTTCCCCGGGGGATAGGATATTGGTACTTGTCCCTACGGTTGAAAGTAAATTCCTTGCCAAATGGCAAGGCCCCTACGAGATAATGGAAAAGTGAGCGAAGTGAATTACAAGGTCAGACAACCAGGAAGGCGAAAGCCCGAACAGATCTATCACGTTAATCTGTTGAAAGCCTGGAGGGATAGAGAGTCCCTAGTCGCAGAAACTTGGTCACCAGCTCAAACTGGTTGCGTGATTCCGGAGGTTGGAATAGCAGCCACCTTGTCACAACCCCAACAACAGGAGGTTAAGGAGTTTGTGCTTCGCAACAAGGAGGTGTTCTCTGAGCTGCCGGGACAAACATCTGGGGTAGAGCATGATATTATTACCCCGCCCGGTGAAAGGGTGAAGTTAAAACCCTATCGGATCCCAGAGGCCCGACGGGAGGCAATACGGGAGGAAGTACAGAAAATGCTGAACTTAGGGGTGATAGAGGAGTCCCAAAGTGATTGGTCTAGTCCCATTGTGTTGGTGCCTAAACTGGATGGGAGCTGGCGATTTTGTAACGATTTTCGTCAGTTGAACAAAGTTACAAAATTTGACACCTACCCCATGCCACGTATAGATGAGTTGATCGACCGGCTGGGAACAGCCCGATACATGACGACTCTTGACCTCACAAAAGGGTATTGGCAAATTCCCCTGGCCAAGTCGGCCAAAGAGAAAACCGCATTTGTAACCCCAGACGGGGAGTTCCAATATAAGAGAATGCCGTTAGGGTTACAGAATGCGCCGGCCACATTCCAGCGGAAAATGGACCAGATACTGAGGCCCCATCGGAAGTATGCTGCGGCTTACCTGGATGACGTAATTGTCCATAGCACAGATTGGGCCTCACATCTGCCAAAAGTGCAAGCAGTCCTAGACTCTATCCGGGAAGCGGGGTTTACGGCTAACCCCAAGAAGTGTACCATTGGGCAGGAGGAGGCCAAATATCTTGGGTACACCATTGGCAGGGGAGTAATAAAACCCCAACTCAACAAAGTCGAGGCCATCCAGAGTTGGCCACGTCCCAACAGCAAGAAGCAGGTACGAGCCTTTCTGGGAATCGCGGGTTATTATCGGCGCTTCATTCCCCACTTTGCTTCTAAGGCTGTGCCCCTAACCAACCTGACGAAAGGGAAAGGGTCGGTCATGATTAAATGGACCCCCGAGGCTGAGGCAGCATTCCAATTCTTGAAACAAGCCTTATGTAGCCAGCCAGTGTTGTACTCACCCGACTTCTCTAAAGACTTTGTCGTACAAAGTGATGCGTCAGATGTGGGGTTAGGAGCAGTATTGTCCCAGGTCTGGAACGGGGAAGAGCACCCAGTCATTTACCTCAGCAGGAAGTTGAAGTCCCATGAGGTAAATTACGCCACGGTTGAAAAGGAGTGTTTAGCGGTGAAGTGGGCTCTAGATTCCCTTCGGTACTATCTGCTAGGTAGGCACTTTGACATGGTTACGGATCACGCTCCGTTAAAGTGGATGGCTCAAAACAAGGAGACAAATAGAAGAGTAAATAGGTGGTTCCTGGCCCTACAGGAATTCAACTTCACAGTAAAGCATCGCCCTGGCGTTCAAATGGGGAATGTGGATGCTTTGTCTCGAGTACATGAATGCCTGATTGCTGGTGTTCCAACCCCAAGGTTAAAACAAGAGGGGGGGGTATGTGACAGCAGGAAGGTAAAGTCACCTGGTTGCATCCAGGGGGGTAGGTATATTTCTCCCAGATTCAGGCTTTATGCCGACTTATACAACTAGGGAGAGAGTTGATGAAGCCCAGCTGAGGCTAGTGGGCTCATGGATGATTCATACCTCTAGGGAGAGTGCTGGGCGTCGTGCAGGCAGGGAGTTGATGAGACCAGCTGAAGCTTGTCAGCTCGTTTAAGGCCTCTATAAAAACTCCCAGCTTCATTAGGTGTTTGCTCATGCCTGGAACCAGACCTGTGTGGACTGTCTAGGGAGAGTGAACCCCTGTGCGGTGAGACAAAGCCTGTGTGGCTATTTGTTTGGACATTTACTAAACCAGGGACTTAGGGACTAGGACAGCACCAGGCTGATCCCAGTTGTTAGTTAGGGAAACCTGCATGTTTAGTCAGAGGTCAAGCTGACCAGGATTTATTTTGTTTATGTTTCTTTTTGCTTTGCTGTGTTTTTGTCACTGTAAATAGAGAAATAAACCGCACCTTTTGATCTTGAAAACCACAACCTCCGTCTGCTGGGCCTGTTTTTGTGTGGGGAGCCCATCCAGGGGTCACACACACCCGCTACCGAGTTAACCCCCTCACAATATATATATATATACTGTATACTGTATACTGTATACAGTTTAGCTAGATCTCACTGCAGAACGTTCCTGTTATTCTCTTCCTAATAATACTACAGGCAGGCAGTTGGTTTAGGTAGCTGCAGTATATTCAGTCAGTGTACTGTACCGTGGGAATAGTGTGCAGCTAAACCTCACTGCAGAGCGTTCCTGTTGTTCTCTTCCTAATAATACTACAGGCAGGCAGTTGATTCAGGTAGCTGCAGTATATTTAGTCAGTGTACTGTATCCTGGGCACAGTGTGCAGCTAAACCTCACTGCAGAGCGTTCCTGTTATTCTCTTCCTAATAATACTACAGGCAGGCAGTTGATTCAGGTAGCTGCAGTATATTCAGTCAGTGTACTGTATCCTGGGCACAGTGTGCAGCTAAACCTCACTGCAGAGCGTTACTGTTGTCTTCTTAATAATACTACAGGCAGGCAGTTGATTCAGGTAGCTGCAGTATATTCAGTCAGTGTACTGTATCCTGGGCACAGTGTGCAGCTAAACCTCACTGCAGGGAGTTCCTGTTATTCTCTTCCTAATAATCCTACAGGCAGGCAGTTGATTCAGGTAGCTGCAGTATATTCAGTCAGTGTACTGTACCCTGATTCCTGGGCACAGTGTGCAGCTAAACCTCACTACAGAGCGTTCCTGTTATTCTCTTCCTAATAATACTACAGGCAGGCAGTTGATTCAGGTAGCTGCAGTATATTCAGTCAGTGTACTGTACCCTGATTCCTGGGCACAGTGTGCAGCTAAACCTCACTGCAGAGCGTTCCTGTTCAGCCCTGTACACACAATTGGTTTTACCGATGAAAACAGTGCGATGGACTTTTTCATCGGACAAACCGATCGTGTATGGGCCCCATCGGTCTTTTTTCCATCGGTGTTAAAAAATAGAACATGTTTTAAATTTATCCGATGGAAAAAAAAACGATAGCAAATTACTATCGTCTGTGGGGAACTCCATCGGATAAAAAACCCACGCATGCTCAGAATCAAGTCGACGCATGTTTAGAAGCATAGAACTTAATTTTTCTTGGCTCGTCGGAGTGTTTTACGTCACAGCGTTTGGGACGATCGTTTTTTTGACTGATGGTGTGTAGGCAAGACTGATGGAAGTCAGCCTCATTGCATATCCGATGGAAAAATCCATTGGTTTAAAATCCATAGGAAATCCGATCGTGTGTACAGGGCTTAATTCTCTTCCTAATAATACTACAGGCAAGCAGTTGATTCAGGTAGCTGCAGTATATTCAGTCAGTGTACTGTACCGTGGGAATAGTGTGCAGCTAAACCTCACTGCAGAGCGTTCCTCTTGTTCTCTTCCTAATAATACTACAGGCAGGCAGTTGATTCAGGTAGCTGCAGTATATTTAGTCAGTGTACTGTATCCTGGGCACAGTGTGCAGCTAAACCTTACTGCAGAGCGTTCCTGTTATTCTCTTCCTAATAATACTACAGGCAGGCAGTTGATTCAGGTAGCTGCAGTATATTCAGTCAGTGTACTGTATGCTGGGCACAGTGTGCAGCTAAACCTCACTGCAGAGCGTTCCTGTTATTCTCTTCCTAATAATACTACAGGCAGTTGATTCAGGTAGCTGCAGTACATTCAGTCAGTGTACTGTATCCTGATTCCTGGGCACAGTGTGCAGCTAAACCTCACTGCAGAGCATTCCTGTTATTCTCTTCCTAATAATACTACATGCAGGCAGTTGATTCAGGTAGCTGCAGTATATTCAGTCAGTGTACTGTATCCTGGGCACAGTGTGCAGCTAAACCTCACTGCAGAGTGTTCCTGTTAATCTCTTCCTAATAATCCTACAGGCAGGCAGTTGATTCAGGTAGCTGCAGTATATTCAGTCAGTGTACTGTATCCTGATTCCTGTGCACAGTGTGCAGCACAACCTCACTGCAGAGCGTTCCTGTTGTTCTCTTCCTAATAATACTACAGGCAGGCAGTTGATTCAGTTAGCTGCAGTATACTCAATATATATACATCCCAGCTTTGTTCAGCTACATCTCACTGCAGGCCATTCCTTGTGTACCTATTCCAATACATCAAATACAGTATGTCTGGAAGGCCAAGAAGGAGAGGCAGACACTTACAGGCCACTAAAAGAGGGCAAGCAGGCTCTGTGTCTAGAGTCAACAGTGCTGGTCATGGACACGGTGCATCCTCAGCATGTGGCAGTGGGGCACGCTTGTCCTTTTTTTCGGCAGCTGGCCGTGTTGAGCCAAAACATGCAGAAGAGTTGGTAGAGTGGATGACCAAGCCGTCCTCATCCTCCTCATCCTCTGTCACCCAGGTTTAGAGTTCCTTGGCTGCCAATCCAGGTGCCAACGCGGCCTATTCCATCGGCTCGAGGTCATCATCAGTTACTCCTTTCCTAGCCCCACCATCATGCATGGAGGAGTCCCCCGAACTATTCGACCAGTGTCAGGTACATGCTGCAGGAGGATGCGCAGCGTTTTGAAGGCTCTGATGATGGTACCCAGCTTGAGGAAAGCAGTAACGTGAGCCCAGAGAGAGGGGGTGCCCAAGAAGGACAACAAACTGGCAGTCATGTTCCCCCAGCTGCAGCATACTGCCAGGTTTGCTCCAGTGACGAGGAGGGAGGGGATGAGGAGGTCACTGACTCTATGTGGGTGCCTGATAGGAGAGAGGAGGAGGCACATCTCCAACGAGGCAGGATGCCCTCCAGGGACCAGCTTAAGGGCAGCCAACCAACTGCATCACACTGCAGAGCTCCACATGTGCAGGGCACTGCTGACTCTGCGCGTTTTTCCAAAAGTTCTTTGGTGTGGGCCTTTTTTGACACGTGTGCAGCAGATCGCACCGTTGCTATTTGCAACATATGTCTGAAGCGTATCAAGCGTGGCCAAAACAGCAGCCGCTGGGGCACCACATGCTTGACCAGACATATGTCGACCTGCCATGCAGTCCGTTGGCAAGCGTACATAAAAGACCCACACCAAAGAACAAAGCGGACCTCTCCTTGCTCCTCATCAGCTGGGATCTCCAACCCCACTATACCTTCAGTCCTCTCAGAAACCTGCACTGAGAGGAATGAAGGTGTAGAATTAGGTGTGCCACTGCCAAGTACTTGTGGGCAATCTCCTATTGGTACACCAAAGTTCAATTGTAGCAGGCAAATTTCCCTACCCCAGTTGCTACACGAAAGAAAGAAAGAAAGAAATTCGCTCCCAGCCATCCACATGCCCAGCGGTTGAATGCTAGCTTGGCTAAATTGCTAGCACTCCAACTGCTGCCTATTCAGCTGGTAGACTCTGCCCCCTTTCGTGAGTATATGGAATGTGCGGTACCTCAGTGGCAGGTTCCCAAACGCCAC
Organism: Rana muscosa; assembly: GCA_029206835.1. Taxonomy (NCBI): domain Eukaryota; kingdom Metazoa; phylum Chordata; class Amphibia; order Anura; family Ranidae; genus Rana; species Rana muscosa. The sequence goes on from CM055117.1 coordinate 846,920,347, forward strand.
TTTTTTCACGGAAGGCGATTCCAGCTCTCTACCAGCATGTGGAAGGCAATGTCTTGGCCTCGCTGGACAGGACGGTCAGCGGTAAGGTGCATATTACCGCTGACTCATGGTCCAGCAGGCATGGACAGGGACGTTTCCTATCTTTCACGGTGCACTGGGTGACTCTGCTGGCAGCTGGGAAGGATGCAGGACAGGGTGCAGTAGTGTTGGAGGTTGTTCCGCCACCATGCCTCCAAAATGCTACTAGTGGTGATTCTGACACACCTCTCTCCTCCACCTCTTCTTCTTCCTCCATGGCCTCTTCCTCTGTTGATTTGTCCTCGGAACCAGCAGTGCTCCGTAGGCGTTCAAGGGGCTACGCAAGCACGCAGGCAAAAAGATGCCATGCGGTGCTTGAGCTGGTGTGCTTAGGGGACAGGAGCCACACTGGGGCAGAGATTCTGTCAGCTCTGCAGGGGCAGGCTGTTGGTTGACACCACGCCAGCTTCAGCCAGGAATGGTGGTTCGCGACAATGGCACCAACCTCCTCTCCGCCCTCCGACAGGGACACCTGACCCATGTACCCTGTTTGGCTCACGTCCTTAACTTGGTGGTGCAGCGGTTCTTGGGCAGGTACCCGGGCTTAAAGGATCTCCTGAGGCAGGCCAGGAAAGTCTGTGTGCATTTCCGCCGGTCATATAATGCCAGTGCTCGGGTGGCTGACCTCCAAAAGGAATTTAACCTGCCCAAGAACCGCTAATCTGTGACATGCCCACCAGATGGAACTCAACGTTGGCCATGCTGCAGCGGCTGCACACGCAGCAGAGGGCCATCAATGAGTACCTGTGCGACTATGGCACCAGGACAGGGTCAGGGGAGCTTGGCTTTTTTTAACCATGCCAGTGGGTCATGATCAGGGATGCATGCACTGTCCTGTCACCATTTGAGGAGGCCACGAGGATGGTGAGCAGTGACAGTGCATGCATCTGTGATACTGTCCCTCTTGTCTACCTGTTGGAGCACAACGCTGCGTGGAATAATGGACAGGGCACTTGAGGCAGAACAGAGGGAGGAAGAGGAGGACTTCCTTACCTCTCAAGGCCCCCTTTATCCAGACAGTGTTCTTGCGGGGCCGCCGATCACACAGGAAGAGGACGAGGAGGAGGATTGTGTCAGCATGGAGGTGGAGCCTAGCACTCAGCATCAGTAGCAGTCTTCAAGGGATCATTTACAGTCCCCAGAAACCCATAGACTTGTACGTGGCTGGGAGGAGGTGGCTGCGGATCATGTCGTCCTTAGTGACCCAGAGGACTCCGGACCGAATGCCTCAGCAAACCTACGCTGCATGGCCTCCCTGATCCTGCAAAGCCTGCGAAAGGATCCTCGGATTCGTGGTATCAAGGAGAGGGATCATTACTGGCTGGCAACCCTCCTTGATCCACGTTACAAGGGTAAGGTTGCGGAACTAATCCAGTCGTCGCAGAGGGAGCAGAGGATGAAACATCTTCGGGAGGCCTTGCAGAAAGGTTTGTGCAACGCGTTTCCAGAGCCTGGGAGGTCACAAATTCCTGGTCCTGGACATTGTGTTGCTGAGGCTTCAGTCAGCCACAGAAGGAGCGGTGGCCGTCTAAACGATGCATTCAGACAATTTTTTAGTCCGCAGCCCCAGGGTATGATCAGTTCCAGCAACCATCGCCAGCGTCTGATTTACATGGTGCAGGAATACCTAGGGGCAAGATCAGACTTGGACACCTTTCCCACCGAAAATCCTCTGGGTTACTGGGTCTTGAGGATGGATCACTGGCCAGAGCTTGCACAGTATGCAATTGAGCTACTGGCCTGTCCTGCATCCAGCGCTTATTCGGAACGCACATTCAGTGCTGCTGGAGGCTTTGGTGCGCCTGTCCACCGACTCGGTCTATCGGCTCACCCTCATAAAAATGAATCAGTCTTGCTTGGATCACCAGCTACCAAGCACCTGATGCTGATGTAACCGAATAATTTTTTTATGAATGTGAGATCCCTTCAAGACTGCCTATGCTGATGCTGAGTGACTATCCTGTTATGCTGAGTGACTATCCTCTTCCTCCTCAATGTTCATGTTGATAGCTTGTAAGAACATTTTTTGTTCTGAGCACGGCCACCAGTGGCTAAGGCCCAATTTTTCTGCCCCTGTTTAACAGGGGCGTGTAATTACAATGTTTTATGTAATACTTTGCAGCAGGGCGCATTCCTGCGCTCCAACTAGAGTATCTGTGAGGGGTTACAGTGTTGTGGCAACACCACCCCACCACCACCAAAGGCCCAATTTTTTTGCCCCTGTTCAACAGGGGCATGTAATTAAAATTCTTGATCTAATATTTCACAGCAGGGCCCGTTCCTGCGCCCACCAAGAGTAACTGTGAGGGCTTACAGTGTTGTGGCAACACCAACACCTAAGGCCCAAATTTCTGCAGAGTATATAGGGCAGGCCCCTACTTTCAAACATCCGACTGACAAACGACTCCTACTTACAAATGGAGGGAGACAACAGGAAGTGAGAGGAATCTACCCCTAGGAAGGGAAAAAGGGATTTTTATAACAGCTTACCTGTAAAATCCTTTTCTTGGAGTACATCACGGGACACAGAGCGACTTAGTCATTACTAATGGGTTATATAGATTACCTTCAGGTGTTGGCACTGGCCAATTCCAAACCGGAAGTACCCTCCCCTATATAAGCCCCTCCCACCCGGGAGCACCTCAGTTTTGTAGCCAAGCAATAAGTGTCCCAAAAAGAGGGGTGGGAGCTCTGTGTCCCGTGATGTACTCCAAGAAAAGGATTTTACAGGTAAGCTGTTATAAAAATCCCTTTTTCTTTTTCGTACATCACGGGACACAGAGCGACTTAGTCATTACTAATGGGACGTCCCAAAGCAATGCCAAATGAGGGGAGGGATACATAAGCTGGGCGCCATCAGGCATGAGGATCTTTTGCGGCCTGCAACACACTGCGCCCAAAGGCGACATCCTCCTGACTTCTAACGTCTACCTGGTAGAATCTAGTAAACGTGTGTACCGAAGACCATGTTGCGGCCTTACATACTTGAGCCAGGGAGGCCTGGTGATGCACTGCCCATGAAGTTCCAACTGCTCTTGTGGAGTGCGCCCTAACTTTGAACGGAGGCGGTCTCCTTTTCAAGCCATAGGCTTGTATTATGACCTGTCGAATCCACTTGGCTAAAGTAGAGTTTGATGCAGCCTGACCCTTTCTGGGGCCTTCCGGCAGAACAAACAAAGAATCCGTTCTGCGAATCTGAGCAGTGGCTTTCAGATAAGCTTTAACTGCTCTTACTACATCCAAAGAATGTAATAACTTTTCCTCTACCGAGCTAGGTTTGGGGAAAAAAGAAGGAAGAACCACATCTTGGTTCAAATGAAACCTCGATACCACCTTAGGAAGAAAGGCTGGATGAGGACGTAATACTACTCTGTCCTTATGGACAACCAGATATGGCTCCTTACAGGACAAGGCGGCTAGTTCCGATACTCTTTTAGCCGAACAAACGGCTACTAAGAAAATCAATTTCCTGGTGAGAAGAACCAAGGAAATGTGTTGCAATGGTTCAAACGGTTGTTTCTGTAGAACCGACAGAACCAGGTTTAAGTCCCAAGGACATATGGGAATACTAACCGGAGGGCTAATACGCATCACTCCTTGTATAAAGGCTTTGACTAGTGAATGCGAAGCCAAGGGCCTTTGAAAAAATATTGACAAGGCCGAAATCTGACCCTTGATAGTACTCAAGGCCAGCTTCCTATCTACAGCCCACTGTAGGAAGTCCAAAATCCTCCCTATCACGTACTTACGTGGATGCCATTTCTTGGCCTCACACCACGTAATGTACCCTTTCCAGATCCTATAATAGATCTGCCTGGATACCGGCTTCCTGGCATTGATCATGGTAGATACCACAGAATTAGAGAGCCCTCTCTTTTTCAGAATGTGGGCTTCAATAGCCAGGCCGTCAAACCTAGGGCTGGTAAGGAAGGGTGGTATATCGGTCCCTGCGACAGCAGGTCCGGACGATGTGGGAGGGTCCAAGGACTCCTCACTGACATTTTTACAATCTCCGCGTACCATGCCCTTCGGGGCCACGCTGGAGCCACCAGAATCACTGGTTTCTTTTCTACCCTGATTCTGCGGAGTAATCGCGGTAACAATTGTGGCGGTGGGAATGCATATATCAGCTTGAACTGATCCCAAGGGAACACTAGGGCATCCGAGCCGCAAGCTAGGGGATCCCTTGTGCGAGACACAAATCTGTCCACCTTTGCGTTGAATCTGGATGCTAGCAGATCTGCATCCGGTGTTCCCCACCGCTGGCATATTGCCTGGAAAACCTCGGGGTGAAGAGACCATTCCCCCGGGCATAATTGTTGGCGACTTAGAAAGTCCGCTCTCCAATTTTCCACTCCTGGGATGAAAACCGCGGATATGGCTGGGACATATCTTTCTGCCCACTCCAGGATGCAATTTGCTTCCCTCTGGGCTGCACGACTCTTGGTGCCACCCTGGTGATTGATATATGCCACTGCCGTGGCATTGTCTGATTGAATTCTGACAGGGGACCCTTGGAGTTTGGATGTCCATGCTACTAGGGCATACCGGGCTGCTCGTATCTCTAAGAGATTGATGGGCAGGGCCTTTTCTGCTTCTGACCACTTGCCCTGGAGAGACCATTGCTCCAGTACTGCCCCCCAGCCTATGAGGCTGGCATCTGTAGTGACCACCTTCCAAGAAACCGGACTGAAGGGTTTCCCTCTTTCCAGATTCTGGGGCACCAACCACCAATGGAGGCTCTTGCGAACGGAAGGGGACAGGGACATTGGTAAGTCTAAAGCCTGAACTTTTTTGTTCCAGGCTGACAGTATGGCCCATTGCAAATTCCTTGAATGGAATTGACCGTAGGGTACCGCTTCGAATGAAGCCACCATCTTTCCCAGCAGCCTCATGCAGAGGCGTATGGATGGTTTTCTTTTTGTACCCACTAAGTGGGTCAAATCTTTTAAAGACGACACCTTCTCTGGAGGTAAGAAAATCTTTCTCTGATTTGAATCCAGCCTTAGCCCTAAGTATTCCAGACTTTTGACTGGTCTTAGAGCTGACTTGTCCCGGTTGATAATCCAACCGTGATATTCCAGATACTTGATTGTCTTGTGAATAGCTACTTCCAGCTTTTCCACTGAGTGGTCTATTAGTAGCAGGTCGTCTAGATATGCCATTATCGTTACACCCTGTGTTCTTAGATTGGCCAATAATGGGGCCAGAATTTTTGTGAACACTCGTGGTGCTGTGGCCAGACCGAAAGGTAAGGCTCTGAACTGAAAATGGCGCCCTTCTACTGCAAAGCGTAGAAATTTCTGGTGGGCCGAAAAGTTAGGAATTTGCAGATAAGCATCCTTTATGTCGATCGAGGCTAACCATTCCTGCCCTTGTAGGGCGGTGGCCACCGATCGGATCGACTCCATCCGAAAAGTCCTGATATTTAGGAACTTGTTTAGCCCTTTTAGATTTAATATGGGCCTCACGTCCCCATTTGGTTTGGGGACTGTGAAAAGGTTCGAGTAAAACCCGAATCCGCTTTCTTCCAGGGGAACCTTCATGATTACACCTTGGAGCAATAGTTGTTCTAGTGCCAGAAGGAGGGATCCTCTCTTTTGGGGATCTCTTGGCACGTTTGACCTCATAAATTGGGCAGGAGGAGTGCCTTTTAACTCCAGCTTGTATCCCAGACTTACTGCAGAGAGCACCCATCTGTCTCTGATGGTGTCCCGCCAGGTCTCTGTGAACAACTGAAGTCTTCCCCCCACCCGATTGAGTGGGGGCAACGCTTCATGCCTTGGGGGGAGGTTTTGTACCTCTCTTGATCCAGGGTTTCTTGTTACCCTGTGATTGTCCCTGATTTCTGCCCCCTGAATTTGACCGCGGAGGCCGTCGGAACTGCTTCACAGCCGATGTGCCCGGGACTGGAGAAGTAGGCCTCTTAAAAGAAGGACTTCTACCCTTGTTCTTAACCGGTAAGAGTGAACTTTTACCGGCAGAAATTTTCTAGATATATTTGTCCAGATCTTCTCCAAATAAGCGTTCTCCATGAAATGGGAAGCTAACCAGCAGTTTTTTACAGGGAGCTTCAGCAGACCAGTTTTTGAGCCACAGAAGCCTACGCATATGTACTATAGACAGCGTAAAGCGGGAGGCCTGTTGGATTGTATCCTTTATGGCGTCCACCGCAAAACACAAGGCTCTAGGCAGGTCAGCTAGGGCAAGAGCCTGCTGATCTGGTAAGTCCCTTAAGACTTGTTTCAACTGATCTTTCACTGCTTGGCAGACTCCAATCGCTGCTACCGCAGGTTGTGTCACCATGCTTGCTGTAGAGAAAGCAGATTTTAGTAAAGACTCCAATTTTTTATCTATTGGGTCTTTGAACATTGGAACATTATCTACTGGACATGTCAGTGATTTGTTAACAGAAGAGATGGCTGCGTCCACTGTAGGGACCCTCCATTTTTTTATGAACTTATCCTCCATGGGATAGATCACCGGAAATCTCTTGGGGGGAGCAAATATTTTATCAGGATGCTCCCAATCCTGGTAAATAAGCCCTTCTAATAAAGGGTGGATTGGGAAGGAACAGACAGCCTGGGGAGCTTTTAGCGACCCCAGCGAGGAAACCGTAGTGGATGGTGGTTCCGCCAGAGGCATTTTAAATGCTGATCGGACCATATTAGTCAGAGACTGAACCCATAATCTTTCAGCCTGAGATGCTGAGAAAGGTTCTTCCACTGTTGATTCCTCCATAACTGAATCAACCTCATCCTGATCCCCTTCAGGTAGGTCGATCTCTGTGTGGGGCTGTTCCTCCACTAACAGGCACTCTGAAGGAGGAGACGGAGATCGGACGCGCTTTTCCTGAGACAGGGAAGCAGCGATCAATGCTGTTAATCTCTCTTCCAATCCTCCCAGAGTTGAGGATAAAACCTCCTCTGTTATATATACAGGAGCAGGTGGACTGGGGACAGCCGCAGCACCAGGCATTCCTGCGGGGTTTCTACGGCTACTGACCTCTGAATTCTCAGGGGAGATTGGTGCAGTACAAGCATGCCCAATATCCTCAGAGCCCGATGGAGACCCCTTTGGCTTCCTGGAAGATCTATTTCCGGAGCGTCTGGACGACATATCCTTTAAGCACAAAGCTGAGGTATTCCCGTCGTCATACACCAATTTTGCTGGTAATAGTCTAACACAGGTGCTGCTATATACCAGCTGGTGTCCACTAAAGTGCCTTTCTATGGGGATGCCTGCATCAACCGCCTCTGTGTGCCACTGTTTGTTGCTAGCTCTGTTTGCATCCAGCTGACACTTGTACTGTGTCTTTTAACCATGCTGGGACGCCCGCACATGCGCAGAAGCGCCGCGCATCGAGCGTCATCCACCCGCCCCGCCCCTTTTTTTCATAGGAGGCGCGTGCACGCGCCCGCGCGCGCGCCCGTGCACCATTGGCGCCCTTTTCAAAATCAAACAGGGGACTAGGAGCCAGGGCCCTTTTTGCCGGGGGGCCTGTGCGGTGGATGAGCGCAGCAACAGGGCAGAGGAAGTGGATTCAGAGAAACTTACCAGCTGCCTGGATCTTTTGACTTGAGAAAACCAAAGATCCACATGACAAGAAAAATGGACTACAGCGGCCTCTAGTGGTTTAACACAGGTATTTAGCGGGAATACCGTTAGGTAACAGACAGAAAGACAAATTAGGCTTGGGGGTCCCCCAATAGAACCAAGTTCCTGGGGGCCCCCACTTACCTGATCCCCGCCGCAGGACTTTGTTTGGTCCACAGAAGTCCAAACTTCACCTATCACGGCAGGCATTGTAATTAAACCTTCAGGGACCGGGTTCCCAAGAATTCCACTCCCCTGGACCTGTATAGCACCCTGCACAGACAACATCTTGGTCGTGGGTATGACCAGAGCTCTGGATCCCAGGGTCCAGCCCTCCTAAGAGAAGCATTACAGGCAAAACCTTGCTCTTCTGCTGCAAGGCCCGGGTACCGACCGTTTAGCTATGAAGCTTTTTTGGTGGGATCCGGAACAGCTTACTAAGGCCCAAAAGAACCTGTACGCAAGCCCAGTGAAAACACATGTTACTCTTTGGCCAACACCTTAGACACTGGCAAAAAACTGAGGTGCTCCCGGGTGGGAGGGGCTTATATAGGGGAGGGTACTTCCGGTTTGGAATTGGCCAGTGCCAACACCTGAAGGTAATCTATATAACCCATTAGTAATGACTAAGTCGCTCTGTGTCCCGTGATGTACGAAAAAGAAATTATCTACTGTAAGAGTTAATATGGGAAAAAGGTGTCTCCACTGATGCTTTATCACCAATCCTTGTTTCCCTAATAACCCCAAATTTTCCAAATCCATTTGTCATTGGGACAGAAAGTGAGGTGAAATCTTCTGAACAGGGGCACAGACAGCAAAACAAATGTTACAGGGGTGATAACCCTTCCCTATGTTTTCCAAAAAGCTTAAAAATAGATTTCTTGGCTGAAGCTACACTTAAAAAATGTACCTGTTCCAAATTACAAACAGATTCTACTTAAGAACAAACCTACAGTCCCTGTCTTGTTTGCACCGCCTGTATACTGCTGTTCAGAGTATATGGGGCCCGGGGGCCCCACGCCTTTCCTTTTTTTTAAATTTGGGTGCGGGGTTCCCATTAACCCCTTCCATACCGGGCCATTGGAAAATGACGCCGGCAGGAACCCTCTCTCCCTCCAGGTGGACGTCATATGATGTCCTCAGCTTTGAGGGGGGATATCTGAATGAATGATGATATCCTTTTTTTCAGCCGGCGATCCTGCGCACCATAAGAACGATCATAGCGGCGGTTCCGCCGATTGATCGTTCTAATAGGCGGCGGAAGGGGACACCCCCCCTCCCGCCGCCATCCGGTGCTTCTCCGGGCTCTCCCGTGCCATCAGGGACCCGGAGAGAATCGTCGGCGCCGGTGGTGGGTCACGTGACGAGCATAGAGTCATCTCTATGATCGTCGGAGGCCCGGGCGCGATGTGATGACATCACGCCGGGTCCTCAAATGTAAACAAAGCCGCCATTGCGGCTGTAAGTATGAGATCAGTGACATTTTTTTCACGATCTCATGCTTTCCAGCCTGGAGGAGAGATGTGGGGTCTTATTGACCCCGCATCTCTCCATAAAGAGGACCTGTCACACACATTCCTATTACAAGGAATGTTTACATTCCTTTTAATAGGAATAAAAGTGATCAAAAAAAAAAGTGTAAAAAAAAAAAAAAAAGTAAAAAAATAAAAAAATGATATATAATTTTTTTTAAAATGCCTGTCCCCAATAGCTCGCGCTTAGAAGCGAACACACACGTAAGTCCCGCCCGCATATGTAAACGCCGTTCAAACCACATATGTGAGGTATCGCTGCGTGCGTTAGAGTGCGTGCAACAATTCTAGTACTAGACGTCCTCTGTAACTCTAACCTGGTAACCTGTAAAAACGTTTAAAGCGTCGCCTATGGAGATTTTTAAGTACCGAAGTTTGGCGCCATTCCATGAGTGTGCGCAATTTTAAAGCGTGACTAGTGTTGAGCGAACCCGAACTGTAAAGTTCGGGTCCGTACCGAACTTTAGCTTTTTCCCGAACCCGAACCCGGACTTTGTGCAAAAGTCCGGGTTCGGGTTCGGGTTCGGCAATCTAATTACGCATTTAGAAATGCTTCAGGGGCCAGCCAATCACCTTTTGATTAGCTGGTGTGCCCTTAGAGGCCATCATAGCCATGCCTACTAATGGCATGGCTGTGATTGGTCAGTGCAACATGTGACCCAGCTTCTATATAAGCTAGAGGCACACAGCACACACGTCACTCTGCTTCAGAATAGATAGGGAGAGGATCTTGGCTGCTGCTGTTGCTAATAGGGAGAGATTGTAAAATACATGAGGTAGTCCTGATTCTGCAATCTGAGGGAAAAGATAGAGAGATAGTGTAGTGTAGGGCCAGGTTCCTGTTGGTGCTTTCAGGGAGAGAGATATATTATATAGGAGTCCAGATTCAGAGATTAAAATCAGCGATCTACATAGGTTTACCTGTTTGTGTTGCAGTGCAGTCTTTTTACACTGCCATGAGCCCAGTGTCAGAGAAAATCTAACTTTTATCTGCAAGCTCAGTGCACCAGCACTGCATATTACGTTGAGAGATACACCGTTTCCATACTGTGGGTGTATTCTGCTCTTTGAAAAAGATCCATTTAGGGGGAAAAAAAGGCACTTTATTGTGCTCTTTTCCAAAAGACCCATAGGGCAAAAAAAAAAAATAATTTGCATTTTATTTTGCTCGTGCAAAAAAAGACCCGTTTAGGGCAAAAAAAATAAAAAAAATTTGCACTTTAATGTACGCTTGCAAAAAGAGCCATTCAGGGCCACAAAAAATAGTTTGCAGTGTGTTATACATATGTGGAGGTGTGTGAAATAAACAATTTCTATATAGTTTTCTCCTACTGTGCTATACTAAAAAAACAACATTTTTTTTGAATAGCATTTTCTGCAGTTCTGTAGCTGTGCGATTCAGCGGTTACGTACTGTGGGTGTGTTCTGCTCTTCCAAAAAACGCCGTTTAGGGGCACAAAAAATAGTTTGCAGTGTGTTATACATATTTGGAGGTGTGTGAAATAAACAATTTCTATATAGTTTTCTCCTACTGTGCTATACTAAAAAAACAACATTTTTTTGGAATAGCATTTTCTGCAGTTCTGTAGCTGTGCGATTCAGCGGTTAAGTACTGTGGGTGTGTTCTGCTCTTCCAAAAAACGCCGTTTAGGGGCACAAAAAATAGTTTGCAGTGTGTTATACATATTTGGAGGTGTGTGAAATAAACAATTTCTATATAGTTTTCTCCTACTGTGCTATACTAAAAAAACAACATTTTTTTTTAATAGCATTTTCTGCAGTTCTGTAGCTGTGCGATTCAGCGGTTACGTACTGTGGGTGTGTTCTGCTCTTCCAAAAAACGCCGTTTAGGGGCACAAAAAATAGTTTGCAGTGTGTTATACATATTTGGAGGTGTGTGAAATAAACAATTTCTATATAGTTTTCTCCTACTGTGCTATACTAAAAAAAACAAAATTTTTTTTGAATAGCATTTTCTGCAGTTCTGTAGCTGTGCGATTCAGCGGTTACGTACTGTGGGTGTGTTTTGCTCTTCCAGAAAACGCCGTTTAGGGGCACAAAAAATAGTTTGCAGTGTGTTATACATATTTGGAGGTGTGTGAAATAAACAATTTCTATATAGTTTTCTCCTACTGTGCTATACTAAAAAAACAAAATTTTTTTTGAATAGCATTTTCTGCAGTTCTGTAGCTGTGCGATTCAGCGGTTACGTGCTGTGGGTGTGTTCTGCTCTTCCAAAAACACCCATTTAGGGCAAGCTCCTAAATTTGGAAAATATGAGGAGAAGGTCAAAGGGACGTGGTGGCCCCGGTCGTGGTGCTGCTGGTGGAGCTCCTGTTGCAGGGAGAGGATGTGGTGGATCTGTGCCAGATACACGCACAAGTGAAACACCTTCCTCAGGTGCGAGTAGGCGACCGAGCCTGCAGCGGTATTTTGTCGTGCCTAATGAGGCTGTATGAATGTTTAGGCCAGGACAAGTACAGGCGATAGTAGATTGGGTTGCTGACAGTGCCTCGGGTTCCTTCACATTGTCTCCCACCCACTCTTCTGATGAAAGATCAGAGTTGGCACATGAAACCCATGTCCATCAGTCTTTCACCTCACCCCCTTGCAAATCAGCCAAGCAGTCTGAGCCCCAAATCATGCAGCAGTCTCTTCTGCTTTTCGATGACTCTGTTAGCAGGGTTTCCCAGGGCCATCCACCTAGCCCTGCCCCAGAAGTGGAAGAGATTGAGTGCACCGATGCCCAACCACTTATGTTTCATGATGAGTACATGGGAGGACCATCGCAGTACGTCTCGGATGATGACGAAACACAGGTGCCAACTGCTGCTGCTTTCGCAATTGTGCAGACAGACAAGGAGGGCAGGGGTGAAGACTGGGTGGAAGATGATGTGGAGGACGATGAGGTCCTCGACCCCACATGGAATGAACGTTATGCAGGTGACCAGTGTAGTTTGGAGGAAGAGGCGGTGGTCGCACAGAGCCACCAGCACAGCAGAAGAGGGAGCAGTGTGCAAAAGCGGAGCGTCCGTCCCCTAGACAGTATGTCTGCTACTGCCCAACGCAGCAAGGGACCGAGCACACCAAAGCCAGGTCCAAGGAGTTCCCTAGCGTGGCAGTTCTTCACACAATGTGCTGATGACAAGACACGAGTGGTTTGCACGCTGTGCAATCAGAGCCTGAAGCGAGGCATAAAAGTTCTCAACCTGAGCACAACCTGCATGACCAGGCATCTAAGTGCAAAGCACGAGCTGCAGTGGAGTAGACACCTCAAAAACCAAGAAAGGTCTCTGGCTCCTCCTGCTTCCTCTTCTGCTGCAGTATTGGCCTCTTCATCCACCTCTGTAGTGACAGTGGCACCTGCCACCCCGCAAACAGAGGATCTGCCAGCAACACTACCACCTGGGTCACCAACCATCTCCACAATGTCCCATGGAAACGTTCAGCTCTCTATCTCCCAAACATTGGAGCGGAAGAGGAAGTACCCCCCTAGCCACCCGTGATCCCTGGCCCTGAATGCCAGCATTTCAAAACTCCTGGCCTTTGAAATGCTGTCATTCCGTCTGGTGGAGACGCAGAGTTTTAAAAGCCTGATGGCATTGGCTGTCCCACAGTACGTCGTGCCCAGCCGCCACTACTTTTCCAGGCGAGCCATCCCTTCTCTGCACAACCAAGTGGGGGACAAAATCAGGTGTGCACTGCGCAACGCCATCTGTGGCAAGGTCCACCTAACTACGGATGCGTGGACCAGTAAGCACAGTCAGGGACGTTATATCTCCCTAACAGCACACTGGGTAAATGCAGTGGCGGCTGGGCCTGAGGCAGATAGCAGTTTGGCGCATGTCCTTCCACCACCGAGGATTGCAGGGCGCTTCAGTTTGCCTCCTGTTGCTAACTCCTCCTACTCCGCTTCCTCATCCTCTACCGCCTCCTCATCCGGTCAGCGTAACACCTTCACCACCAACTTCAGCACAGCCAGGGGTAAACGACAGCAGGCAGTTTTAAAACTTTCCTGTTTGGGGGAAAAACCCCACACCGCGCAGGAGTTGTGGAGGGACATGGAACAACAGACCAATGAGTGGTTGCTGTTAGTGAGCCTCAAGCCCGGCCTGGTGGTGTGCGATAATGGGCGAAATCTCGTAGCAGCTCTGGGCCTAGCCGGTTTGACGCACATCCCTTGCCTGGCGCATGTGCTGAACTTGGTGGTCCAGAGGTTCCTTAAAAATTACCCCAATATGCCAGAGCTGCTGCAGAAAGTGCGGGCTGTGTGTGCGCACTTTCGGCGTTCTCACCCTGCTACTGCTCGCCTGTCAGCGCTGCAGCGTAACTTCGGCCTTCCCGCTCACCGCCTCATATGTGATGTGCCCACAAGGTGGAACTCCACCTTGCACATGCTGGCCAGACTGTGCGAGCAGCAGCAGGCGATAGTGGAGTTTCAGCTGCAGCAATCACGCGTGAGTCGCTCTGCGGAACAGCACCACTTCACCACCAATAACTGGGCCTCCATGCGAGACCTGTGTGCCTTGTTGCGCTGTTTCGAGTACTCCACCAACATGTCCAGTGCCAATGACGCCGTTCTCAGCGTTACTATCCCAGTTCTATGCCTCCTTGAAAAAACGCTTCGGGCGATGATGGAAGAGGATGTGGCACAGGAGGATGAGGAGGAGGAGGAGGAGGAAGCGGGATCATTTCAAAGGCTTTCAGGGCAGTCTTTCACAAGTGGCTACCTAAGAGCATATACCACGTAACTACTATTACATGTTATAAACTGCTCAATGTCGAACTGCTGTTGGTTAGAGGGGGAGATAAAATGTTCCAGACCTCTGATTGGTTGAGATACTTCTCGACATGCCTTACATTTCCTACAGGCGAAGAATCCGTTTTGATTCCAAAATGTTGGAGGTTTGCCTGGGGGGTCTAGGACTTTTTTGACCACTCTGTCACCGTGATTGGACGCTTTCCGATAAATGAACTCAGGTTTTGGAGGTAATACTGGGCCCAATTTTTTATCCAGTAATAAAATGTGCCAGTGTTTTACAAATATAGCCTCTACTTCCTTGTACTGGGTGTGGAATTGAGAGATGAATCCCCACTGTTTTGAGTTGCTTCCATCTGGAGGTGGTTTGGGTTTGGTTTGCAGACAAGTTTCCCTGGGTATTACTGCCACCTTTTCTACAATTCTCTGTAGGGTTTCAGGAGCGTAGCCTTTTGCTGCGAATCTGTCTGAGAGGATTTTCACCTGTGTGTGAAAATTCTTGTCATCGGTACAGTTGCGTTTCACTCGCATGAACTGGCCTTTAGGTATATTCTTTAGCCATTGTGGATGATGTCCACTTGTTGTCGGGAGATAGCTATTCCTGTCCGTTGGTTTAAAATAGACTTTTGTACACAAATGTTGATTTTGGCGGTAAATAGTGACATCTAAAAAATGTATTGTTTCTTTGTGCCATTCTGACGTAAGTCTGATGTTGTTATTGTTCACATTTAAAACCTTTAAAAATTCTTGAAGTGTCTCTACCGCGCCCGTCCATATAAAAAACAGCTCTTCTGTTTTTAAAAATCACTTTATCCTCCCACTCTGCCATAAAAAGGTTTGCGATACTTGGAGCAAATTTAGCTCCCATCGCTACCCCCTTTTGTTGCAGATAAAATTTGTTAGAATACCAGAATGCCTTTTTTGATCTATTATCTGGTGAGTGCATCCCCATAGGGGGACTGTTTTTACCCCCCACGTGGTGAATCACATCTGGGTGAAAAGAAGCACTGAAACTAGGATCAAGTAGAACCAAACCCACCATTCACTATCATCATCACCGATATATTCAATTATATAGAAGACGCACAAATGAACATTGTTTGTCCGTAGCGCTGCTACAGTTTTATTCTGAACTTTTTTATGGGAGTTTTTATATGACTGTGTTTTATAAGGACAACGTACCGTCCTTAATTCCCTCACTGGAGCGGGATCGAAAGATGCGCGAGTACAAGCGCACGCTGGTAGACGCGCTGCTGGTGGCATTCCCACCTGACAGCGGGCGTACGGTGGAAGCACAAGGCAAAGGCAGAGGAGGAGGAAGAGGTCGCCAACGCAGCCGGGGCACCGGCAGCACCTCAGAAGGCAGGGTTAGCATGGCTGAAATGTGGAAAAGCTTTGTCAGCACGCCACAACAACCAGCACTACCAGCTGAGATGGAACGTCTTAGCAGGAGGCAGCATTTCACCAACATGGTTGAGCAGTATGTGTCCACAGGCCTACACGTACTGGATGACGGGTCTGCCCCTTTAACTTCTGGGTCTCCAAATTGGGCACATGGCCTGAGCTTGCCCTTTATGCCTTGGAGGTGCTGGCCTGCCCTGCAGCCAGTGTATTATCTGAACGTGTATTTAGCACGGCAGGGGGCGTTATCACAGACAAGCGCAGCCGCCTGTCCAGAGCCAATGTAGACAAGCTTACGTTCATTAAAATGAACCAGGCATGGATCCCACAGGACTTGTCCGTACCTTCTGCAGAATAGACATGTATACCGGTGTTGTGACAAAAACTGTCCGGCCATCGGATTGTGTCCGGCCCATACTGCGAAGGCGCAGCGCTTGCGCAGTACAGAGCGCAGCCGCCTGTCCAGAGCCAATGTGGACAAGCTTACGTTCATTAAAATGAACCACGCATGGATCCCACAGGACTTGTCCGTACCTTCTGCAGAATAGACATGTATACCGGTGTTGTGACAAAAACTGTCCGGCCATCGGATTGTGTCCGGCCCATACTGCGAAGGCGCAGCGCTTGCGCAGTACAGAGGACAAGGAGATTCACAAAATCTCCGAAGATGAACGGCACCTGCGCAGTGAGTGCAGGTTCAAGCCCCACCATCCAAGTGGACATACGGTAGCACATAGTAACAGGGCCCCTCACGGGCTCGGTTCGATCGCCACGCTTCGGGCACGGCCTCACTTGGCTCAGCTTGAACCACGGATGGTGTGGCCTTCACCTGAACTCACCACGCAGGCGAGGTTCGTCTTGGGAGATTTTCGAAATCCCCTTGTCCTACATACTGAGCAAGCGCAGTACAGGGTGGACACTATTTGACGGGGGACAGAATTCGACACATCACCGGCCTTACCCAGCCATTGTTGTATTTTTGAACCAGTGTTGGCTACCTCGTCCTCCTCCACCGCCGCTTCCACCTACACAGCCACATCCACCGCCACCTCAACCTCCTACTCCATATGGACCTCGTCCTCCTAGGTCAAGATTATAATTTTTATTTTGTTTTTTTGTAGCGCACAGATCCTTTCCCCCTTACCTGCCTTTATGTTGTTGGCTCCTCGCAGGAGGGAGAAAGGCACACCGCACTACCAGCCCGTACTTGACGGGCCGTGTCCACAGCCGGAGTCAAAACTCCTCCAGAGGATGATTCTCACCTCTACTGTAGGTAGAGGCAAGTCCTTTAATTCCCAGTAAAGTCAATGTCCACACCAGCTGAAATTACAACTCTTATTCTCTCATGGCAAAATAAACTCTACTCGGATAGAAAAGGTTAGAGCAAAGAAACAGGACAGCTTAAGGTGTGGAGGAGGTCCAGGCACAAACGTAGCACATTCACTTCACTGCTTAGGTTTCTCAAACAGTTTTAGGTGCACGGTCTCTGCCACAGACCTTGAGGTTGGTCTCTGCCACAGACCGGGTGTACAAGGCCCCTGCCACGGACCTGGAGAACTTTGGTCTCTGCCACAGACCAGGGTGTATAAGGCCCCTGCCACGGGCCGGGTGAATAAGGCCTCTGATACAGTCAAGATGACCTTGAGCTTCTCCTTCTACGAACCTAGCCCATATCAAGGGGAAGACATCTCTCCAGGGAGTCAACAGACCCTTCCTTCACCGTGACTCCCGCATCGGTCCATCAGAATGATCCTCCCTTCCCTGGAACATGGTCCCCTACACGAGGCGGCACCCTAAGACTCCTCGACCCTTAGCGGACTCCAGACGAAGGCTCTGGACTCCAGGCTTTACTCCTGCACCTAGGCCTCCATACCCAGGGCAGCAGGAACTCCAGGATAGTACCTCACCCCGGGCTAAAGGTACCCGAGATGAAACAGGAACACATGCACCCAGGCCGAAGGTACCTGGGCGTGGACCCCACTGGACATCAGCCCCCAGGCCAAAGGTCTGCCCCTTTTATATGCTCTCCCGGCATGCACAGCAGGTTCCCCGCCCCGCTGTACTACTGCCAAGAGGGGACACAAAAGGCACAGCACTGTATCGGCGGTTCAACCCTAGCCTACCATGGCAGCGCCACCTGTAGGCCGCAGGGAACTGCACACCAATACTGTCCCCCGAGGACAAAATGGTCCACGAATCCTACAGAATTAGGGTGTTTGAGCCTATTTACCACTCAAACACTTCCCTTAAATTTAGCACCCCGCTACATTTTTATTTCAAAGTATTTTATTTTCCCACTAGCTTATCCATTAAATTGAATAATTTATTCCAGAAAGGGCGTATTCTGGGGCATTCCCACCATATGTGTGGCATCGTGCCGTTGAGTTTCTGAGGTTCTTAATGACTTCCCGTACCTCTTTTGCTGAAAAGGGGGCCTCCAGCATATTTTTTTATTTTTTTTTATGTTATTTTAAGTTATTTCCCTATCCACATTTGTTTGCAGAGCACTTGCCATGCTCTTAACAACATTTTGCTGCCATTTTCAGCCCTCTAGCCCTTTCCATTACTTTTTTAGAGCCTTTTTAGTCCTTAGAAGTCCGGGTCCCCATTGACTTCAATGGGGTTCGGGTTCGGGTCTGGGTTCGGGTTAAAGTTCGGTCCCGAACCCGAACTTTTTTCCGAAGTTCGGCCGAACCCGTCGAACCCGAACATCCAGGTGTCCGCTCAACTCTAAGCGTGACATGTTAGGTATCTTTTTACTCTGCGTAACATAAGCTTTCATATTTTCCAAAAAAATTGGGCTAACTTTACTGTTTTGTTATTTTTTAATTTATGAAACCATTTTTTACCCCAAAAAAAGGCGTTTGAAAAATTATTGCGCAAATACCGTGCAAGATAAAAAGTTGCAACGACTGTCATTTTATTCCCTAGGGTGTCTGCTAAAAAAAACATATATAATTGTAGCGGGGTCTCCTTTAAGACTCTCAGGACTACCTTACCCAGAACCCCATTCGGCACCCAGGATGCAATGTTTCCACCCCAGAGACTCATGGGTGGGGTTATATAAGGAGGAGGCGAGGCTGCGTTCGGCCTCTTTTGGGACACGAGACTTCAGTGGAGAGATCTTCCTGCGCGGATCCGCTGTGGTGCAAGGCCTGAAGCCTGGGGCCTTGCCCTGTTACCCAAAAGAGCCTTCCACCCCATCGCGAGCCTGGGTGGCATCTGACTCGGTTTCCTCAACCGCTGCTGAGCCGGAGACCAGACCGCTGCAGACGCTGTGTGTGGAGACACAGCAGGTGGAAGTTCCCGGACTGGGATCGCGTCCAGAGGGGTGAGCGAGCACCTGCTCAATCCATACACTGTACAATATTGTTAGGCCTACAGACTGCCGTGGCCCACCAGTTCATATTTAAGTCCCCACTGGAGAGGAGATCCATAGCAGAACTGAGTCAAACGGATCTCTAGTTGAGTGTTCTGTGTTGGCACTTTTACCCTTTGGATTACAAATGTGTTCCTGAAATGTGCACCACCGTTTAAAGACTTCGCATGCGAAGAATTCATCCCCTAGAGACTGAGTTATAGGGTTAGGCCTGGCCAGCCAGATAGTTTATTTAGTTGCTGCGTCACAGGGCGCATTGCTGCGCATTGCTGCAGGGCTCTGCAGATAGATTCCTGTGATTTGTTACAACTGTTGATTTTATTGCCAGTAGAAGTAAACTCGTTATTCTTCTATCATTGCATTGGTGTCTGAATTTAACTATAGAGCATAAGATATATATTACCCTAGACTAACTGTGTCAGAGTGGGTTGAGTAAATTGCCGGGGGGTGGCGGAGCTGTCTTCAGGGAACAAACTAAATCTGCGGCCCTCTTAGCTGAAGGTATCGCTACATGTGGGGTTCTCGTCCGGGATCCTGATACAGTAAGTGAACGCCAGAAGTGCCGGCATGGACCCCATGGACCCACAAGCAGTAGAAGCGTGGTGCAAAGCCTCTAGGGCAGACCCAAACCGCTCAATAGTCATCAGCCTCTCTGGAGAGGAATGGTCGACTGAAACGGTAGAGGAGTTAATGAAGTCAGTGTCCCCAGATCACACACCGTGGGTGACGGAGATAAAGTCAGACCCAGACATCTCATATCAGTATGCACTAGTAGAGTACTGGGACGGGATGCCGGAGGCTTGCAAGCGCAAGTGTGTGCAGACGCCAGACAACAGAACCTATAGGTTGGCGCACGCAGTAACTGTAAAGAAGGAGCCATCACCAACGGGATCACCGCAGGCTGCGGCCCGTACCTCACCAGAAAGAGGAGACAGGGTGACGCCCCCGGTGGCATCTGCACCTGCCACTGCTATATCACCAGGATTGATAAAGGCAATAGGGGATCTGCTAACCAAATGTCAGAAGACAAGCACGGTTCATGTAGAGACTAGCTATCGGAGACTAAAGACATTCTCAGGGAAGCTCCCTGTCCCTGCGGGGGAGGAAGACTTCGATACTTGGGTGGAACAGGCATTACAAGCAGTGGAGGCATGGGAGGTGCCTGAAGCGCAGAAGAGGCAACGAGTGATAGAAAGCCTTAAAGTGGTTGTAAACCCGATACATTTTTTTTTCATAACTACCTGTAAGAGAAAGGCATAATGAGCTAATATGACTAGCATAGACAGCGGCGCCTGTCATTTTTAGTAAATATCTCCTAAACCGTGTAGGTTTAGGAGATATTTCTTGCACCTACAGGTAAGCCTTAATCTAGGCTTACCTGTAGGTGCAAGTTGAAAAAGTGGGTTTACAACCACTTTAAAGGCGCAGCAGCAGAAGCAGTGAAAAGTTTCCGGTTTGGGAATACAGACTGCACGGCTCAAGACTGTCTAGCCATGCTACAGGAAGAGTTCGGTCAGCTAGAAAAGGTGACAGAGATGGTCTACCAATTTGAACATACTTTCCAACAGCCGAATGAAAAGCTTTCAGAGTATGTCAGAAGACTGAACAAGTTGCTGTGTAAGATGGTATTGAAGAAGGGAATGATGCCCCAAGATACAGATGCGGCAAGAATGAAGCAAGTCTTAAAGGGAGCGTTACGCTCGGATCCAGTCTGGTTGCACTTGAAAACCTCAGGGGGAGGAACGTCACTGACTTACTCTGATTTGATAAAAAATCATCAGAGATGAGGAGGCACTGCAGAAGGATCAGGCAATGATAAAGACAAGTCATACTCCTACACCAGTGATAGTCAACTCGCTCATGACTCCAGAAAGGGACTCAGAAGTGGACACTTTGAAATCACAAATGTCTCAGGTGTTAGAGATGCTAACCTCCCTGATGGCGAAAGACACACAGGGTCCATAGAAAGAGGTAGCGAGAAAGGAACTGTTCCCAGCTGTTTCGGCACCCGCATATCTGCAAGACTGGGGAGACATAATCTGTTTTAACTGTGGGGGAGTTGGTCACGTTGCAGCTACATGTTCCAGTCCCAAGAAGAAGAAAACAGATAACCGCAAGCCGGCGGGAAACTCCAGAGGGCCCCGGTGAAGGAGTCAACCGGGTGCCCATCATCTTCAGTGAGCTCCAAGCTGAATGCGAAGCAGAAGAAAAGAGGAGACAAAACCCCTCAGAGGAAACACAACATTCCTCAACAGAGATACACCCCAGAGAAAGGGGGCAAGACCCCTCACAAGAGGCACAGCATTCCCCAGAGGGGATGCACACCTAAGAAAAACAATAATATCCCTCAGCGGGTCTGTACACCCATTGAAAGGAGGGAAATCAATGCATACCAGGCTCAAGAAAGACTAAAGTCCAAAGGGTGTTTGACGAGAGAGAGTCCGAAGGGAAAGGGCCAGAAGAAGGCGACCCCTGCCAGGCCATATCCGGAGAAGCTGGTAGGCCCATCTCCTATAGTGCCAATTCAAGTGGAGGGAGTCTACACCAGAGCCATCTTGGATACTGGGGCACAAGTGACCCTATTATACCGGGATTTCTACGATAAGCACTTGAGTCATCTGCCCATCCAGAAGATAGAGGAACTGGAAATATGGGGGATTGGAACCCAGAGCTTCCCCTATGATGGCTATCTGCCCATCAAGATGACCTTTGACCCATCTGTGGCTGGGAAGGCCGAAGCGTTTGACACCCTGGCAGTTGTGTGCCCTCGACCGCCAGGAGCCAACAAGAGTTCCCTTATAGTAGGGACTAACACGGACCTGGTCCGAAGACTCCTGACCCCTTTAGTGAAAGAGAAGGGGCAAGCGGCCACCAAGATCCACCCCATGCTGAAAACGGCCTACCAACGGCTGGTCCTAGAGCAGAAGATCCCTGGGGAGGGGATAGGGAAGGTGTGGAGACTTGGAAGAGAAGGGTTAGTGTTGCAGCCCGGCGAAGTAACCTGTCTCAGAGCCACTGTGAAGCTTACTTGGGAGCAGCCTGGACCCTTTGTCGTGCTGGAGTCCGACCCAAGGGGAGAGTTCTCAGGTCTGGAAGTGATACCAGAAGTGATTCCGCTGAAGGCCCTGAAGAAGGCCCATTGTAGAGTTCCGGTGAGTGTTAGGAACACTACAGGTGGCCCCATGGAGATCCCCGCCAGAATGCTGCTGGGCCAGGTGAGCCCTGCTGCCCCGGTTACCCTGTCAGAAGTCAAGGGGACGGGTGAAGGAGGAGATGTTTGGGAGAAGCTGTCCATGGAAAACCCGAATCTGCCCAGGGCTTGGAAAGAGAGAGCCAAGGCCCAGTTGACCAGATGGGAGAAGATCTTCTTCAAAGATGAGTTCAATGTGGGGTGTGCAAGGAGTGCCACCCATCGAATCCGCCTCCAAGAAGACAAGCTCTTCAGAGAGAGGGACAGGCGGGTCCCACTAGCAGATCTGGAGGATCTAAGGGAACAACTCGCAGAACTAAAAGGGACTGGTGTGATCCGGGAGTCTAGAAGCCCCTATGCCTCCCCGATAGTGGTGGTCAGGAAGAAGAATGGATCGTTGAGGCTCTGTGTATAGACTACAGGACTCTCAACAGGAGAACCATCCCCGACCAGTACACCACCCTGAGGATAGGGGACGCTTTACAGAGTTTGTCTGGAGCCAAGTGGTTCAGCGTTATGGATCTCAAGAGTGGATACTACCAGATCCCTATGCGTCCGGAAGACAAGGAGAAGACAGCCTTCATAACCCCAGTGGGGTTCTTCGAGTTTGATCGAATGCCTCAGGGACTGTCTGGAGCTCCTGCTACCTTCCAACGTCTCATGAAGAAGACTGTAGGAGACATGAACCTTATTGAAGTCCTTGTATACCTGGACGATGTCATTGTCTTTGGGAGAACCTTAGAAGAACACGAAGAGAGGCTGGAAAAAGTGTTGAGAAGACTCAGTGAGGAGGGACTCAAGCTTTCACCTGAGAAGTGTCGGTTCTACCAGTCTTCTGTGAACTATCTGGGGCACATAGTGTCTGAAGAAGGGGTGGCCACAAACCCTGAGAAATTGGAGGCAGTTACCTCCTGGCCACGACCCACAACAGTAACAGAACTCAGATCCTTCTTGGGGTTCTGCTCCTATTACAGGAGGTTTGTGGAAGGATTCGCCCGAATTGCCAGACCATTGAATGAACTACTCAAGACCGAGGGGGAAGAGGACGACTCAGGGCCCAGGAAGCCGGGAGAGTCGGTCAGAGATCAGTGGAACCAGAAGTGTGAAGAGGGCTTCCAGGCGTTGAAGAAGAGTCTAACCACTGCCCCAGTCTTGGCCTACGCAGACCCAACCAAACCCTATGAACTACATGTAGATGCTAGTCATGGCGGTCTGGGAGGAGTACTTTACCAAGAACACGAAGGACAACTGCGGCCTGTTGCCTACGTGAGCAGGAGCCTGACCCCCTCTGAGAAGAACTACCCCACTCACAAGCTGGAGTTCCTGGCCCTTAAGTGGGCGGTAGTAGACAAGCTCAAAGACTACCTGTATGGGGCGGAGTTCACTGTGAAGACCGACAACAACCCCCTTACCTACCTTTTCACCACAGCAAAGCTGGACACCACTGGACACAGGTGGCTGGCTGCACTGTCTGGATTCAATTTCAGCCTAAAGTACAGGCCAGGGGCTGGAAATCGAGATGCAGACGCTCTGTCCAGGAGATCTCATGCCCCCACCAGTGACACAGAAGACTGGACTCAAGTGGCACCCGACGGGGTGCGGGCCCTTTGTCAAGGGGCTGAATTACAAGCCAGAGGAGGCTCGAGGGCAGAAGAGATAGGAGTTACCATGGTAGGAGTCCCCAAACAATACTGTGGAGTAACCCAACTGGAGGAAGACAATCTGCCGAGACTGTCCAAGAAGGAGCTGAGATGCGACCAATTGGAAGACCCCATGGGGAAATTGGTTCTGGAAGCCCTGGAGAATCAGGATCCAAACAGACTCCTGCGCCACTCCTCAAAGGAAGCTCGCCTGTTGAGGAAAGAGTGGGACAGGTTGCAGGTGCATCAGGGAGTGGTCTACCGAAGGGGCCCCTCCGATGACCTGGAAGATAAATGGCAATTGTTCCTTCCGGAAAAACATCGAGAGACTGTTCTGATTGCCCTGCATGACAATCACGGCCACCTAGGGGCGGAAAGGACCTTTCAACTCATCAGAAGTCGGTTCTATTGGCCCTGCATGAGGGCAGAAGTAGAAGAGTACTGCCATTCATGTGCACGCTGCATCCAGAGGAAGACTTTACCCCATCAAGCTGCCCCAATGGGCCATCTACAAAGTCAAGGCCCAATGGATCTGGTATGCATTGATTTTCTCTGCCTCGAACCCGACCTGAGTAGACTAGGAAATGTTCTGGTGATAACCGATCATTTCACCCGGTATGCCCAAGCTAGAGACTGAGTTATAGGGTTAGGCCTGGCCAGCCAGATAGTTTCTTTAGTTGCTGCGTCACAGGGCGCATAGTGAAGTACTGTTACACGTGGCACGTGTGCGCCATAGCTTACTAGTTGTAGTGTGTGTATTGCTGCAGGGCTCTGCAGATAGATTCCTGTGATTTGTTACAACTGTTGATTTTATTGGCAGTAGAAGTAAACTCGTTATTCTTCTATCATTGCATTGGTGTCTGAATTTAACTATAGAGCATAAGATATATATTACCCTAGACTAACTGTGTCAGAGTGGGTCGAGTAAATTACCGGGGGTTGGCGGAGCTGTCTTCAGGGCCCAAACTAAATCTGCGGCCCTCTTAGCTGAAGGTATCGCTACATAATGTTTGGGGGTTCTGAGTAATTTTCTAGATAAAGAATGATGATTTGTACATGTAGGAGAGAAGTGCCAGAATAGGCCCGGTATGGAAGTGGTATAAAAAGCCCTGTATGGAAGTGGTTAATATCCATACAAGACCCAAAGGGGCTGGTAATGGGCTGGGGGGGGTACCCATGCGTTATTCTCAATGATTTTCATCCATATTGCCGGGACCAGACATTACATTAAAGCCGCAAGCAGTGTTAAATGACTTTTATTTATTTAGAAATTTAATTTTGTGCAGGGACAGTTCTAAACACAGGAAACATGTGTCACTTTACAGGCATACTATAGACACCCCCCCCCCCCCCCCCAGGCACGATATTTAAAGGAATATTTCACTTTTATTTTTTCACTTTAAGCATCATTAAAATCACTGGTCCGAAAAAACGGCCGTTTTTTAAAACGTCTTTTTCCATTGATACATGTCCCCAAATTAGCCTTTTAAATTCGCACTTTTGATTTCTCACGTTTGAGTCCCATAGACTTTAACGGTGTTCGAAAGTTTGCACGAACTTTCGGTCCGTTCGCATGTTCTGGATGCGAACCGAACCGGGGGGTGTTCGGCTCATCCCTACTGCTGGCATGTTAAATATTATCCATTTTTAATATGTAAAGACAAAAGTTTTGTTTTCAATTTTGTATAGAGTGAGGAAGGGTTAGACACTTTGTTAACTTTTTAGCACTATCTGAGTCCTTGTTGGCAAGGTATACCCCTGTATTTCTCCATTTGAACATTATCACCTAGACAGAAAACAAGGGGAAATCCAAAATTCAAGAGATTTTTCACAAGAACAAGAGTTGTTCCGGTGACAGCTAAGATTCACTAAGCTTTTACTTTGGGGAGCCTTTCTCTGATTTACCGTTGCATCTTGAGGACAATGCTAGCTGATCAGTCCTTCTGTACTGTACCTTAAAAATAAATGATATTCAAATGTACAGAGATATGTGTGTCTAAGAAAAGTCTTCCTGAAGCTGCGTTCAGCTTCCCAGAAGTTTATAGAAATTCGGCAATGCTAGCAGAAAGTGGGTGGGGGTAGTGCTGAAGCCGTTGCATGTTTACAATGAGAAATTCCCTTTTTACCTATAAACTAAATACATAAATGGCAGAATTCTATTAAACATTAACTGTGACAGGGTGTGTATCAGGGATCATAACAATGACAAAGTACCTATTTATTTGTGTTAAATGTGTTCTCTTCAACTGCCATTTCATACCTGTGTGCCAGTTCCTACGGGCCAAGATCCAGGTACAGTATTTCACAAAAGTGAGTACACCCCTCATATTTTTTAAAATATTTTATTATATATTTTCATGTGACAACACTGAAGAAATGACACTTTGCTACAATGTAAAGTAGTGAGTGTACAGCTTGTATAACAGTGTAAATTTTCTGTCCCCTGAAAATAACTCAACACACAGTCATTATTGTCTAAGCCGCTGGCAACAAAAGTGAGTACACCCCTAAGTGAAAATGTCCAAATTGGGCCCAAAGTGTCAATTTATTGTGTGGCCACCATTATTTTCCAGCACTACCTTAACCCTTTTTGGCATGGCGTTCACCAGACCTTTACAGATTGCCACTGGAGTCCTCTTCCACTCCTCCATGACAACATCACAGAGCTGGTGGATGTTAGAGACCTTGCGCTCCTCCACCTTCCATTGGACGATGCCCCACAGTTGCTCAATAGGGTTTAGGTCTGGAGACATGCTTGGCCAGTCCATCAGCTTTAGCCTCAGCTTCTTCAGCAAGGCAGTGGTCATCTTGGAGGCATGTTTGGGGTTGGTATGTTGGAATACTGCCCTGCGACCCAGTCTCCGAAGGGAGGGGATCATGCTCTGCTTCAGTATGTCACAGTACATGTTGTCATTCATGGTTCCCTCAATAAACTGTAGCTCCCCAGTGCCGGCTCTCATGCAGCCCCAGATCATGACACTCCCACCAACATGCTTGACTGTAGGCAAGACACACTTGTCTTTGTACTCCTCACCTGGTTGCCGCCACACACACTCGACACTATCTGAACCAAATACATTTATCTTGGTCTCATGAGACCACATAACATGGTTCCAGTAATCTATGTCCTTGACAGGCTGACCCCCCACCCCTTCAACCTCTGCAGCAATGCTGGCAGCACTCATATGTCTATTTCCCAAAGACAACCTCTGGATATGATTCTGAGCACATACACTCAACTTATTTGGTCGACTATGGCAAGGCCTGTTCTGAGTGGAACCTGTCCTGTTAAACCGCTGTATGGTCTTGTTCACCATGCTGCAGCTCAGTTTCAGGCTGTTGGCAATCTTTTTGTAGCCTATGCCATCTTTATGTAGAGCAACAATTCTTTTTTTCAGATCCTCAGAGAGTTCCTTGCCATGAGGTGCCACGTTGAACTTCCAGTGACCAGTATGAGAGAGTGAGAGCGATAACACCAAATTTAACACACCTGCTTCCCATTCACACCTGAAACCTTGTAACAGTAACGAGTCACATGACACCGGGGAGGGAAAATTTGCTAATTTGGCCCAATGTGGACATTTTCACTTAGGGGTGCACTCATTTTTTTTGCCAGTGATTTAGACATTAAAGACGAACTGCAGTCTGCTCACATAATTTGTAATAAAAACATCTTTGCCATTCTGAAGCTTCCTTCCAACCATTTTGCTAATTATTTTATATATACTGTGATTCTGTACTTGCCAAATATGCTGCAGAAATCTCCCTCCACAAAGTCTGGCTGCAACCATTTTAACTGTGGGCAGCTGAAGCTGCTGCCTGTTTACTTCCTGCATTTACACAGAGGCACACCTCCAGCTCTGCAGCCCTGCAGCTCTCATTGGCCCTCTTATGATTCCTCCCCCCTCCCTTCCTGGCAAATTCTCACGAGAGTGAGAGAGAGAGCTGTGCATAATGTCATAAGCCTAGGCTTTTTACCAGACAAGTAACAGAAAGTGGGCTGTATAAGGTATTTACTGGCAGAAAAAAAATGTTTTACTATCCAAAGTTAAAACAAGGGCATAAGATTTAATAGATGGAACGTTGAAAAAAATGACTGAAGGTGTGTTGAGTTATTTTGAGGGGACAGCAAATTTACACTGTTATACAAGCTGTACACTCACTACTTTACATTGTAGAAAAGTTTAATTTCTTTAGTGTTGTCATATGAAAAGATAGAAGAAAATATTTACAAAAATTTGAGGGGTGTACTTACTTTTGTGTATCTAGTGCTCTATGGAGGATATTTTTTTTTTTTTATCAAGTATTTTTTTATTTAATATTTTTTTTGTTATTGCTTATTTCATACAAAATTTTCAAACAGAAAATGTTAATAATAAGGAAAGGGTACAATCATTTCATTAGGTTTCTAAATATATACAAAGGGATAATAATTAAATTACACACTGTAAAATTTAGCTAAGCCACAAGAAACATCGATCAGAACACACAAAAGACAAACACACATCTCTAGTTTAATTTCGGATTCCATTTGTATTGCACCTTTCTCCTCATCTTGGTTTGAAATATATCAGTCGCCTCGTCCCCTCCCATCTCCTCCCTACTCCTCCCTCCCCTCCTCCCCACAGGACCCATCATACATTAAGTTGCTGGTATTAAGCCAATAGGACCAAATTGTATTAAATTTTATAACATTTTTGGGAGGCTCCTCTGTGTTTATATGCCAATTTTTCTCGTTTTAATATATTCATTTATTTTATTACCCCATTGTTTATGAGTTGGCAGAGTAGTATCAATCCATTTTTGCAAAATAAGTTGGTGGGCTAAATAGAGAGATCTAGTCCACATTGTCTACATTTCTACAGGTAGAGCTCCATCTGGAATTATACCAAAAATGGCTAATTTAGGGGTATTTGTTATTTCTGTTAAGCATATTGTATTCAAGATCAAAAACACTTTCTCCCAGTATCTATGTAGCTTGGGACAATGCCATAACATGTGAACAAGGGAGCCATTAGATACTGAGCATAAAGGCGAGCTATATTTACCCCAGGCAAATAGTTTTTGAGGGGTATAATGGGTTCTATGCAAGATAAAAAGCTGGGTCAATTGCTGAGATGATGAAATAGATTCCTCATGTAGTATCTCCATAGCCCGTATCCACTCTTCTTCATTAAGCTCCATCAAATCTTTTTGCCAATGGATAAAACTATTTACCTGGGCATCTACAGTAGGTGCCGTCAATTTTGTGTCAATCTCGCCTCTGCTAGCGGTGAGATTGACCACCCACAATCCCCGTCGCAGGAGCCAGCGCCGAGTTATGTCGCTCCTCCCGCTCGCCGCCCCCAATGGATTCCTATGGATGCGCGGCATCTCTTGGGGTCTGCGAGCGCGAGAAGCACAGCCTCCAGCGGCAATATCCAGCGCAATCCCATCGCGCTGGATATACAAAATCTCGCGGCACTTACTGTATTTTATCTGCGTTTAGTAAAATAAGATAAAGATCCCCTATTAATCCTCGTTTGGTAGTCCGTACTGTGGTTGATTTCAGCAATATCTCTGATGGATTATATTGTAATTGAAATGATAAAGCCTGATGCTGGAATGCGTGACGTATTTGGAGGTATTGATAAAAATTGTTATTTGATAGTTGAAAACGCTCTCTGAACTTATTAAAGGGTAATAAATTATCCCCTTCAAATAACTGGTAGAGAAAAATTAACCCAGCTTTTTTCCATTCCCATAGTTATTATTTTATTCAACTCAGGTAGACAATAATTTTCCCATATTGGCATATGTCTTGTATATCCCTTATGTTGAGTAATAATACGTATTGTTTCCCATAGTTTATGGATTAACTGAAATGTTGGAAACTTTCTCTTCTCATAAAGATGGTGAGACACTATTTTCTGTACTAATGGAGATCATTTAAATTGGGCCATTATTAGATTCTGTATGGGATCCTGTTTATCTGCCTCCTCCCAACCACACCAATGTTGAAGTTGTGCTGCCATAAAATAAAATCTTGAATTGGGGACAGCTATCCCTCCTCTATCCTTTGCTTGTTGCAGGGTTTCAAGTTTGATTCTTGGTTTTTCATGTTTCCAATCCATATAAGGTCTCTAAACATTGCATCTATTGTCCTGAATAGTTTTAATGTCAACCAAACAGGACAGTTGTGCAGTAAATTTAACAGCTGGGGCAACCAAACCATGTTCACCAGATTTGCTCTCCCTATAATAGTCAATGGGAATTTGCACCAAGTTTTACCTTGTTGCCTAAATTTGTCAACTAGAGGAAGAATATTTTTGTCTATATAGTCATTAATGTTTGGAGTGACTATTATCCCCAAGTACTTGAATGACAAAACATGCTTCATCTGTTGGGCCTGGCCTGGGTGCTCCAGCTGTTTCGGGTCAACAGGGTCAATATGCATTATTACAGACTTATCCCAGTTGATAGTAAATCCTGAGAATGTACCGTACATATCTATAAGCGAAATAACTGTGGAAAGGGAGGTATGTGTCCCTTAAAAATACCAGTGCATCATCTGCAAAGAGTGCTATTTTTTCCTCGCTATCATCTCTCCGAAACCCCACAATGTCTGGACATTCACGAATTGCCTCAGCAAGTGGTTTTACGGCTAGAGCGAAAAGGAGTGGAGACGGGACAGCCCTGTCTTGTTCCTCTTTTCAAAAAAAATGGTAATGAGATGGATCCATTGATCTGGACTCTTGCACACGGGCTATTATATAGTAGTTGTATCCACTTTATAAATTTTGGTCCTATTCCAAAGTGTCTTAGGCAGATCCATAGGAACTCCCACTCTATACTATCAAATGCTTTGGTCGCATCCAAAGACATAATTGCTCTATTTCCTGTGTTATCTATGGGTAATTGTAGATTCAAAAATAGTCGTCTGATGTTATTAGCTGCTGCTTTATTAGGGATAAATCCCGACTTGTCGCAGGGTATCAATTTGCCAATGTACCTAGACAGTCTAGTTGCCATTACTTTTGCCAATAGTTTAACATCTGATGTCAATAATGAGATTGGGCGATATGAGTCGGGCTTATTTTGGTCTTTACCTGGTTTCAAGATAGAAATAATTACTGCTTCATTCATTGAGGGGGGTAAAGACCCAGTCTCAATGGCATAGTTAAAAACTGTCAGTAGGTCAGGTAATAGGACATCTCCATATAATTTATACATTTCCCCTGGTAGACCATCCGATCCAGGGATTTGTTATTGGATAAATTGGTCGCTGCATTCCTCAACTCATCCAATGTTTTTGGACTCTCCAATATCTCTCTCTCACTATCAAGTAACGTTGGCAAATTGATAGACTGGAAGAAAATTTCCATGTCCCCCTCCTGATCCTTCGCCCTGCTTTTATAGAGCTCTTGATAAAAAGCCTGGAAAAACGTCCAGAATCTCCAAGTTATTGTTAGTCTTCCCTTGTTGAGGGGAGTCGATTTCAGTTATAAAGGATAGGGGGCATTGTGCCCTCACAACAGAAGCCAATATGTGTCCTGGCCCTTCTCCCTCCTCAAAATAAGGTTGCTGTAAAAAAAAAAGAACTTTTATTTTCTGCTTTCTTTATGGCTACTTGTGCATATTTTTCTTGACTATGTATCCATTGTGCTTGTGTATCTTTATTAGGGTTAGAGCTTGTAGCATATGTGAGGGGGTTAGCTCGGCAGCGGGTATGTGTGACCCCCGGGATGGGCTCCCCACCCAAAAACAGGCCCAGCAGACGGAGGTTGTGGTTTTCAAAATCAAAAAGGTGCGGTTTATTTTCTATTTACAGTGACAAAAACACAGCAAGGCAAAAAAAAACATAAACAAAATAAATCCTGGTCAACTTGACCTCTGACTAAACTTACAGGTTTCCTAACTAACGACTGGGATCAGCCTAGTGCTGTCCTAGTCCCTGGTTTTAAATGTCCAAGCAAAATGTAGCCACACAGGCTTTCTCTCACCGCACAGGGGTTCACTCTCCCTAGACAGTCCACACAGGTCTGCTTCCAGGCATGAGCTAACATCTAATGAATCTGGGAGTTTTTATAGAGGCCTAAATGAGCTGACAAGCTTCAGCTGG
Source organism: Rana muscosa (assembly GCA_029206835.1). Taxonomy (NCBI): domain Eukaryota; kingdom Metazoa; phylum Chordata; class Amphibia; order Anura; family Ranidae; genus Rana; species Rana muscosa. The sequence continues at coordinate 846,952,023 of CM055117.1, forward strand.
CCTCATCAACTCCCTGTCTGCACGACGCCCAGCCCTCTCCCTAGAGGTATGAGTCATCAATGAGCCCACTAGTCTCAGCTGGGCTTCATTAACTCTCTACCTAGTTGTATAAATCGGCGTAAAGCCTGAATCTGGGCGAAATATATCTACCCCCCTGGATGCAACCAGGTGACTTTACCTTCCTGCTGTCACATACCCCCCCCTCTTGTTTTAACCTCGGGGTTGGAACACCAGCAATCAGGCATTCATGTACTCGAGACAAAGCATCCACATTCCCCATTTGAACGCCAGGGCGATGCTTTACTGTGAAGTTGAATTCCTGGAGGGCCAGGAACCACCTATTCACTCTTCTATTTGTTTCCTTGTTTTGAGCCATCCACTTTAACGGAGCGTGATCCGTAACCATGTCAAAGTGCCTACCTAGCAGGTAGTACCGAAGGGAATCTAGAGCCCACTTCACCGCTAAACACTCCTTTTCAACGGTGGCGTAATTTACCTCATGGGACTTCAACTTCCTGCTGAGGTAAATGACTGGGTGCTCTTCCCCGTTCCAGACCTGGGACAATACTGCTCCTAACCCCACATCTGACGCATCACTTTGTACGACAAAGTCTCTAGAGAAGTCGGGTGAGTACAACACTGGCTGGCTACATAAGGCTTGTTTCAAGAACTGGAATGCTGCCTCAGCCTCGGGGGTCCATTTAATCATGACCGACCCTTTCCCTTTCGTCAGGTTGGTTAGGGGCACAGCCTTAGAAGCAAAGTGGGGAATGAAGCGCCGATAATAACCCGCGATTCCCAGAAAGGCCCGTACCTGCTTCTTGCTGTTGGGACGTGGCCAACTCTGGATGGCCTCGACTTTGTTGAGTTGGGGTTTTATCACTCCCCTGCCAATGGTGTACCCAAGATATTTGGCCTCCTCCTGCCCAATGGTACACTTCTTGGGGTTAGCCGTAAACCCCGCTTCCCGGATAGAGTCTAGGACTGCTTGCACTTTTGGCAGATGTGAGGCCCAATCTGTGCTATGGACAATTACGTCATCCAGGTAAGCCGCAGCATACTTCCGATGGGGCCTCAGTATCTGGTCCATTTTCCGCTGGAATGTGGCCGGCGCATTCTGTAACCCGAACGGCATTCTCTTATATTGGAACGCCCCGTCTGGGGTTACAAATGCGGTTTTCTCTTTGGCCGACTTGGCCAGGGGAATTTGCCAATACCCTTTTGTGAGGTCAAGAGTCGTCATGTATCGGGCTGTTCCCAGCCGGTCGATCAACTCATCTATACGTGGCATGGGGTAGGTGTCAAATTTTGTAACTTTGTTCAACTGACGAAAATCGTTACAAAATCGCCAGCTCCCATCCGGTTTAGGCACCAACACAATGGGACTAGACCAATCACTTTGGGACTCCTCTATCACCCCTAAGTTCAGCATTTTCTGTACTTCCTCCCGTATTGCCTCCCGTCGGGCCTCTGGGATCCGATAGGGTTTTAACTTCACCCTTTCACCGGGCGGGGTAATAATGTCATGCTCTACCCCAGATGTTTGTCCCGGCAGCTCAGAGAATACCTCCTTGTTGCGAAGCACAAACTCCTTAACCTCCTGTTGTTGGGGTTGTGACAAGGTGGCTGCGATTCCAACCTCAGGAATCACGCAACCAGTTTGAGCTGGTGACCAAGTGTCTGCGACTAGGGACTCTCTATCCCTCCAGGCTTTCAACAGATTAACGTGATAGATCTGTTCGGGCTTTCGCCTTCCTGGTTGTCTGACCTTGTAATTCACTTCGCTCACTTTTTCCATTATCTCGTAGGGGCCTTGCCATTTGGCAAGGAATTTACTTTCAACCGTAGGGACAAGTACCAATATCCTATCCCCCGGGGAAAAGGTACGGGTCTTGGCTCCACGGTTGTACACTCTCTGCTGTGCCAACTGCGCTTGGGCCAAATGTTCCTTCACGATGGGCATTACCTGTGCAATTCGATCTTGCATCAGGGCGACATGCTCAATCACACTCCTGTGGGGAGAACTCTCACTTTCCCAAGTTTCCTTGGCAATATCCAACAGCCCTCTTGGGTGTCTCCCATACAGTAACTCAAAGGGGGAGAATCCCGTAGAGGATTGGGGCACCTCCCTAATAGCAAACATCAAATAAGGAAGTAGACAGTCCCAATCCCTTCCATCTCTATCCACCACTTTCTTCAACATTTGTTTTAGGGTTTTGTTGAATCTTTCAACCAGCCCATCGGTTTGGGGGTGATACACAGATGTACGCAATTGCGTCACTTTGAACAATTTACACAGCTCTTTCATAACCCGGGACATAAAGGGTGTACCTTGGTCCGTAAGCAGTTCTTTACAAATACCCACCCGGCTAAAAACAAGAGATAGCTCTTTGGCTATGGTTTTGGCCGAGGTATTTCTGAGAGGGATCGCTTCTGGATAACGGGTGGCATAGTCCATTATAACCAATATGTACTGGTGCCCCCTAGCGGACTTGATTATAGGACCTACCAAATCCATTGCGATTCTCTCAAACGGGACCTCAATGATGGGTAGAGGGACCAGCGGGCTACGGAAATGTGGCATCGGGGCCGACCTCTGACACACAGGGCAGGAGGAACAATAATTTTCTATGTCCTTCATCACCCCAGGCCAATAGAATCTCTGTAATACCCTCTCTCGGGTTTTCTCTGTCCCCAGATGACCTCCAAGAATGTGCCCATGGGCCAACTCCAACACCAACTTCCTGTAAGGTTTGGGCACCACAAGCTGCTCAACGGTTTCTTCTGCCCTTTTTGCCACCCGATACAGTAGGTCCTTCTCTACGCTGAAGTATGGGTAAGTGCCGGTATTATCTGGGTTCACTAACTCGCCATCTATTTTCACTACGTTTTCCCGTGCCTTTATTAGGGCGGGGTCTTTCAACTGTTCTGTGGCAAAGTTTTCCCTGTGAACCTCAAGATCAGAAAACTCCACAGACGGTAGGTTTTCGTCTGAGGAGGTGGGCTCCTCTCCAGTTTCTTGAGTCTCCCCTGCCAATACTGACAAGGGAAATTCCGGAGAGTCCTCACCACTCTCAGGGGAGTTCTGGCTATCACATTCCTGGTACATAGGGGCACCAGTGGGGGGCTCAGGATCATCCCACAGTTCCCAGAACTTCGGAAAATCCCTTCCCACAATGGCGTCATGCGGTAACTGAGATACTAAGCCCACTGGATGAGAGAGGGTACCTTTGGGGGTCTCGAAACACACTGTAGTCACTGGATACTCTCGGGTGTCCCCATGCACACAGATAACGGCTACCTTGCTATTCCCAGAGACCTCTGTTTTAACTAACTCAGCCTTTATCAGGGTCACAAGGCTACCTGAATCCAGCAATACCACAACATTTCTACCATTAATACACATTTTGCATAAATGTTTCTCAGTTCCTCGAATGGCAGTGCATGCGACTGTCGCACACAGCGACTGACGTCTGCCCGTCAGAAAGTCACACTGCATGGGTTCCTCCACAACCGGGCAATTTGCTGCAATATGTCCCGCTTGCCGGCAGCGGTAGCAAACGATCCTTCTTGCCGCCTCTTGAGCTGCTGATTTCCCAGGCTGTTCTCGCCAAACTTGGGGTAGAGCTCCCACCCTCTCACTCTCTCCACCCTTACCCCTTGGAATCATCTTATCCGCCCCTGGGGATGGTCTGGTCTTAGGGTGGAAAGTCCGAGTGTCTCTGGAAGAGGCCGTCAGGTTCTCTGTAGCCAAGTATTTCTCCACACGATCCACAAGACCATCGGCCGTCTCTGGGTCTCCATGGCTTACCCACTTTTGGATGGCAGTAGGAAGAGCTCTCAAAAACCGATCCATTACAACACGTTCCACAATCTTTGGTGCGGACAAAGTCTCTGGCTGTAGCCACTTTCTGCTCAGGTGAATGAGATCATACATTTGAGACCTGGGGGGTTTTCCAAGCTGGAAAGTCCAGTTATGCACACGCTGAGCCCGGACAGCCAGGGTGACACCCAGCCTTGCCAATATTTCAGCTTTTAGCATCACATAGTCTTTTGCTTGGTTAGGCTCTAGGTCATAGTAAGCTTTCTGCGATTCACCAGTTAACAGAGGAGCCACTAGTCCAGCCCACTGCTCCTCAGGCCACTCTTCTCTTTCAGCGGTCCTTTCAAATGTGGTCAAAAATACCTCTGGATCATCCTCTCCAGTCATTTTTGTCAATAAACGACTCACCCCAAAGGACGCGGTATTAGTGGGACGGCTTTCCTCACTGGTCTGCGGACGTTGCTGCATTACTGCTTCCATCTGTTGTTGTAGTCTCTGCTCTTGCTTCTGCAACAGGTCTATGAAGCGGGCCTCAGATTGCTGTTGGGCTTGTTGCTGAGCCTCCAGACTCTGTTGTAAAGTTGCAAGGCTCTGTTGATGAGCTTGCTGCTGGGCTGCAAGGCTCCTTTGCAAACCTGCATTTGTCTGCTGTTGATTGGCATTTGCTAGAGCCAGCTGTTTCAGTATCTCCTCCATGCTGGCTTAAAAAAAACTGCCACTGGTTCTCCACCAACTGTGAGGGGGTTAGCTCGGCAGCGGGTATGTGTGACCCCCGGGATGGGCTCCCCACCCAAAAACAGGCCCAGCAGACGGAGGTTGTGGTTTTCAAAATCAAAAAGGTGCGGTTTATTTTCTATTTACAGTGACAAAAACACAGCAAGGCAAAAAAAAACATAAACAAAATAAATCCTGGTCAACTTGACCTCTGACTAAACTTACAGGTTTCCTAACTAACGACTGGGATCAGCCTAGTGCTGTCCTAGTCCCTGGTTTTAAATGTCCAAGCAAAATGTAGCCACACAGGCTTTCTCTCACCGCACAGGGGTTCACTCTCCCTAGACAGTCCACACAGGTCTGCTTCCAGGCATGAGCTAACATCTAATGAATCTGGGAGTTTTTATAGAGGCCTAAATGAGCTGACAAGGTTCAGCTGGCCTCATCAACTCCCTGTCTGCACGACGCCCAGCCCTCTCCCTAGAGGTATGAGTCATCAATGAGCCCACTAGTCTCAGCTGGGCTTCATTAACTCTCTACCTAGTTGTATAAATCGGCGTAAAGCCTGAATCTGGGCGAAATATATCTACCCCCCTGGATGCAACCAGGTGACTTTACCTTCCTGCTGTCACACATATTATTAGCCAGATTTTTTTCCCATTTTCCAAATTGCTTATTTTTTTTTATATTTGTGAGATAATGAGGCCTCTTAAATAGGCTTTCTGTGCATCCCAATAAACTAAGGGCGATACAGTAGATTTATTTATCTGCTGAAAGGTAATGAGCTCTGATTTGATATCCTCTAGGGGGAGAAGTGAGATCCAATAAGGATTTACCTTCCATAACTTATCCCCTATATTAATTCTAAAAAGGAAAGTCAAGACCCTGTCTCTATGGAGGATATTTAAATTATCCATACAGAATAAAAACCTAGGCTTTGTCTCTGTCTTGCTTTCTTTTGTTTTTTTATCTATGGGTGATTTTTAAAGAAACTCTAATGTAGGGATTTAATACATGACAAAGGATTCCCAGAACACTAATTAACTCCAAATATCCAGGCCATCCTTCCAGGACCCTTTGCATGAGGGCCACTGCTGTGATGCCAAATGGTGCAAATGTAGCGGTCCATACACTGTACACCACAATACACAGCCCTGGAGTGAGTATCCATCATAATGGTCACAAAGGCAAGCGCTCATTGGTCAGTGCAGCCACGTGACTATGCTGACCAATGATAGATGAAAAAAGCACTTCTCATTGGTCAGTGCAGTGGTTGCATTTAGCAATGAATGCTTGCCGTTGTGGACAATATGGGGAATACTCACTTGGAGTTGAGTATTGCAGTGTATCATCATCATGGGGCATCACGGCTGCTATGTGCAGCAGGGTCTGAAGAGGTGGCCAAGATATTTGGAGTTAGTTCACCTTTTTGGTAAAAAGGTGGACTAACCCTTTAAATGCGTGTTATGCACAGTTTGCATCTCTCATACCTGAGGGACCGCTGCAGAAGCTGAAAATCGCTGCAGTCATTTTACACAATGTATATTTTTTTTCAATGAATACAAGGCTTGTCTGATTGGACAAGGTGGAGACCGTGACATCACCAGCCCTCCTCCCCCCCTCATCCATTCAGAAAATGCTTTGGATTCATTGAAAAACTTCAAGGTGTTCTGTGAATTGTGGTGGTGCCAAGCAAGCAAGCCTCTGGGGGTCAGTGTACAATGGAGCAGATGCTCAGCACAGAATCCAGAAGATCGCACTGATCACTACAGTGATTGTCAGCTTCCAAAACTGTCCCTCAGGTACGAGATATGCATACTTATGTAGCGCTCACCCCCCCCCCCCCCCCCCCCCCACCGTAAGAGCCGCTGGATTTTTGTGTCTTTCCCTTTCACACAGCCAGGCAACAGGATTTTCCACACTTTTTTAAAGGCTCAATAAACAGTCCAGGGGATGTTGCTTTGTCTTGTTCATTAAAGGGATAGCTTGGATAGGGAATAGGGATGCATAGGATACCCAGAACTGGAGAACTTGAATAATCTTTGAGGACTTGCTCATTTCTCAGGCTGCTATTAACTGGCTTCAAAAGTGCTGCCCACCCATAGGAGTGATGGTGCAGCAAACTAGCCACAAGTAAAAGTTCCAAAACTAAAGGTGGAGGTGCTGCTCCTCGCAGGAATGGCAAAGCACTTGGCTATTGCTGTCCCAAGCTAGAGAAATGGGGTTGCTTTTGGCTGCTCCCTAGACCTGAACACGTAAAGGGTTAGGTTAGGTTAGGTTAGGTAGAAGTAAAAGTTTCTTACTCAGTCCCTTTAAGTGAATCCTGGAATCCAGAGGATGCTGTAGAGGTACAGTGCTGTACAGGCCTATGCTCCTTCTCTTCTACCATCTGGCTCTCCTTCTGCCCATGGGCAGTGGCCCCCAGCACAGGGTTCCTCTCCTGGCAACTGGACGCAAGACTTTGCTCCCAGACTTCCAGGCTTCTGACTATTTATGGAACTGTTCCCCCACCTGGTGAGCCTTGCCTCCTCAGGGATTGGTGGAAACTATAAATATTCAGGCTACAGCCTCTGCTCCTCTGCCCTCTAAGTTCTATAACTATCCAGTGAGTTCTGGAAGCCAGGGGGAGGTAAAAGAGCCACAGCCTTGATGCACTGCCCAATCAAAAACACACATTAAAGTGGAGTTCCACCCAAATGTGTAACTTCCGCTCATCGGATTCCTCCCCCCCTCCGGTGCCACAATTGGCACCTTTTGGGGGGGAGGGGGTAAAGGATACCTGTCAAAGACAGGTATCCTTTCCCACTTCCTGGAGTCCGGCCAAGGCCGTGACGCGGCCGTGACATCACCGCGGGGCTCCCTCCTCCTCCTCCCCTGGCCGCCGGGCTAATAGGAGAGAGGAGCGGGCCTCGCGCATGCGCAGTAGGGTTCCCAGCGTGAAGCCGAAAGGCTACACTGCCGGGTTCCATTACCCGCAATAGCGACGGAAGCACCTGAAAGCTGATGGGAAACATCAGCTGCGGTCACGACATCGAGGGACTGCAAGACAGGTAAGTCTCCATTTATTAAAAGCCAGCAGCTGCAGTATGTGTAGCTGCTGGCTTTTAAAAAAAAATTCCCTTCACAGGCCGGAACACCCCTTTAAACCCTGCTTCTCTGACTACTGCCTACTGCCCAACTACATTTTCCCATAGTTAGCCACTCTCAGGGTGCTAACACTTACATTGTGCCAAACTGGAGCAATCTTAGTATGTGAATAAGATCACACCTGTGGTTAAGCTTTAATTATAATTGCATCCACACTTGCAGTTTTCTGTTACCCCCCCTGATGATGTGGATGTGATGATGCTGTTCTACTACTGAATTCAGAACAGAGTTGCCACGTTCATGAAGGTTTTACCTGCACTACGGTGGGGTGGTTTGTCCTGGGGGGGTCTGTACTAATTGAGGGGGGGTGGCTTGTCCTGGGGGGGTCTGTACTCTGTACTAATGGAGGGGGGTCTGTATTGAGGAAGGTCTGTACTGAGGGAGGGGTTTATACTTAGTGGGGAGTCTGCACTGATGGAGGGGGGTCTATACTTAGTGGAGGGGGGTCTGTACTGAGGGGCGACTATAGTTAGTGGAGATGGGGTGACACCAACCCCATCTCCATCTCCTCGCGCTGCTGTACTAGTGAGCAGCGCTTGCCAGCACAACCGCCCACTATGTTTCTTCCCCCTACCTTCATATCGGTCAGGGAAGAAATAGAATAAAAAAGGAGCAGAGAAGAGGATTGTGGGACATATAGTCCTGAGGACTGGCAACCCCACTGTAACACGGAAACTGCAGACCACACAGCATGCCGAGCTGAATGGGAGAGAGGGAGAGCCAGGAGCCTGGGAAAGCTTTCAGGAAAGTGCACCTAGGACTCCAGAGGGAGAGGACAGTGCTGAGAGAACACCATCAGAGGGAGAACCCCGCTGCCCTGCGCCACCAGAGGGAAAGCAACACAGCCTGGCGCCATCCCTGGCGGAGAAAGGAATGGAGTCATTGCAAGAATACAGATCTGGACTCTACCCAGCGGAGGCGTAATGGGCAATTCAGAGTGAGCCGACTCCTGATCATAGGAACCGTTGTTGCTGTATCGCTGGGTCAGGTGAGAGGGCTGATCGGCCATTATCTCCTGTAGTATGTCTGCAGTCTCTGACCATCTCCTGTATTATATCTGCAGCCTCTGACCATCTCCTGTATTATATCTGCAGTCTCTGACCATCTCCTGTATTATATCTGCAGTCTCTGGCCATCTCCTGTGCTATGTCTGCAGTCTCTGACTATCTCCTGTATTATACCTGCAGTTTCTGACCATCTCCTGTAATATGTCTGCACTCTCTGACGTCTCCTGTAATATGTCTGCACTCTCTGACCATCTCCTGTACTATATCTTCAGTCTCTGACCATCTTCTGTGCTATGTCTGCAGTCTCTAACCATCTCTTGTATCATGTCTGCAGTCTCTGACCATCTCCTCTACTATGTCTGCAGTCTCTGGCCGTCTCTTGTATCATGTCTGCAGTCTCTGACCATCTCCTGTACTATGTCTGCAGTCTCTGACCATCTCTTGTATCATGTCTGCAGTCTCTGACCATCTCCTGTATTATATATGCATTCTCTGACCATCTGCTGTGCTATGTCTGCAGTCTCTGACCATCTCCTGAGCCACATCTGCAGTCTCTGACCATCTCCTGTATTATATCTGCAGTCTCTGACCATCTCCTGTCATATGTCTGCACTCTCTGACCGCCTCCTGTAATATGTCTGCACTCTCTGACCGCCTCCTGTAATATGTCTGCCCTCTGACCATCTCCTGTAATATGTCTTCACTCTCTGATCATCTCCTGTAATATGTCTGCACTCTCTGACCGTCTCCTGTAATATGTCTGCACTCTCTGACTGACTCCTCTAATATGTCTGACTCTCTGACCGACTCCTCTAATATGTCTGCACTCTCTGACCATCTCCTCTACCATGTCTGCAGTCTCTGACCGTCTCTTGTATCATGTCTGTAGTCTCTGACCGTCTCCTGTACTATGTCTGCAGTCTCTGACCGTCTCTTGTATCATGTCTGCAGTCTCTGACCATCTCCTGTATCATGTCTGCAGTCTCTGACCTTCTCCTGTACCATGTCTGCAGTCTCTGACCTTCTCCTGTACTATTTCTGGGGGCTCTTTCTTACAGGCTCTCTTTTTTTCACAAGAAAAAAATCTAACAGACTCACTAACAGAAGCCCCCTCTGTGTGCATCAGAGAAACTCCCCTCCAGGTCTCATTAGTGTACGCTCTTCCTGTATTTTCTTTATTGTTAAAAGATCATGGGAGGATCCTAGGGTAACGAAGACTTCTTAGGGGAGCATGTCTGTGTTTGAGTCATTGCCATAGAAACATGTGTAAAGGGGAGGAGTTTGTAAGATGACCACGCCCATGTGGGGGCGCCAGAAATATTTCTGCACCTAGGTGTCTGTGACCCTAGGATCGGCCCTGGGCTTGTGCATCACATAGTAACTGGATCTGGTATTTCTCAAGACAAGCCATGTGTGTGGGTCTCTGTTCATTGTCAAAGGGTGTAGAGGTCTAAATTCTACCATTGACTTGGCACACATCTGCACCAATGGAAGTACCGACGATCCAAATTTTTACACTTGTCATGTCAGAAGGCGGATACCATCATGTTCATGTAGTCATGGTGATCCATTTTACTAAGTTTGTGGTGACCCCAAACCAAACTTCCAATACCGCCACCCAGAATGCGTGGAGGCACTTCTGCTTGAGATGTTCAGTCTTACCCTGAAACAACTGCTGAGATGCTTAGCCCATAAGAAACAAAAGAAATTGACCTATTACTTAGCAGTATGGAAATAAAGTCAAAGAGTACATTCTTTCATAGGCAATGTTATGTTTGTTTGTACTGTCGGGGATCACAGACCCATGGACCACAGTGCCCACAGAAGAACACACTCTGACTTCCTGGATTCAGGAGTGGAAACAATGCCTGTCTAAAGTCTTGTATTTCATTAAAGACCGGTCATGAGTGGAGCAAGGAGAGTTGAAAGTGACAGATTTTGACCTTTCACCCGGGGAAAGAGTTCTAGTTCAACATAATGGTGCACACTGGATAGGAAAATTGCAAACACAGTGGTAAGAAGTTTATGATGTTGTCCCACCACAGCCAATTCCAGGTATGTTAGTCTACAATATTCAGAGAGAAGGAACCCAAGAAAAACAAAGATGTCTACACTGTAACTCTTTAAACCCATTGAAACCCACAGAGTGGCCCATAAGGGCTTTTTGAAGAACCTGTCAGATTTCGTGAGCAACAAACTGCCACCAGAGGTTCAGTGGTGGCTGTTTCCTGCTTTTCCACCATTTTCCCCATGACCCCCAGGAGAAGCCATGGATCCCAACAATATTACACAGCTCAATGGTCACCAAGCTCAGGTCTGTGTGGTTCCTGTGGAACCCTCTGAAGCACCATCCACGGATGCGATTAAAAACAGTGACGCATCCCCTCTTCTCCTGGAAGAGACCAACCACTGAGATTCCCACAGGGACCTAACTTTAGGAGACCTTCCGTAGATTTTGTACAGGATGAATTTGAATGGTCTACAAACTTGTCATGGACAGCATGTAAAAGTGGGGTGGAGTGAATCATAGTGCCCATTTTCTCCACCATGCTCAGATGCAGTCAAAGGGCTCTTTACCTCCTTTTTCCAAAAGTCTCATGATTCCTGGACATACTCAGAGATGGGAAGATAAGTCCTTCTGCTTTTCATCTAAAGAAGTTCAGAGAGGCCACACCTAATGAGGCAGAGGTAACTGGGCAGGGGATCTGCAGCTAGATGTGAGGCCCGCCACTGTTTGAGAAGCACGACCAAAGCTTAATAGCTTGCATCTTCTGCTAAAGACCCAGCTACTATGGAGAGCACCAGAGTACTGCAGTTCAAGTGGGGTAGCACTTTGTCCTCGGGGGTTGGATCCTTCCAGCTGTTTGCCTGTGTTACAAGAGCTATCCTGGACTTTGTTGAGAGGGACCCTGTTTCTGAATATAATTGCAAGTTTCTGTGTTCTGTGCTGTTTTTCTAAAGTACAAGTAGTGATTCTAAGTTTTACTCTCTGTTGTATTCTTTGCAGAGTACTGCAGGAGCAATACTCAGCCAAACTTTGTTTTAGAGTCTTATAGAGACTATGCTATGCAGCCACAAGTTTTATTGACAGGTAGAGTTGACCTGCAGTTGACCCTACTCTGATTTTATTTGCAGTTTTAAACTGGCCATACATGGATCCAAATTCAGGTGGTTCAACAGGGACCTACTGAGTTTTAATCCATGTATGGGCACTGTAGACAGTGGCGGCTGGTGCTCAAAATTTTTGGGGGGGCGCAAACAAACTGAAAAAAAAAAAATCAATTGCCGCCACTGTGCCCATTAAACGCAGCCACTGTGCCCAAACGCCACCAGTTTGCCCCCTCAAATACAGCCAGTTTGTTTCCATATACAGCCAGTTTGTCCCCATATACAGCCAGTGTGCCCCCATATATATATAACCAGTGTGCCCCCATATATACAGCCAGTGTGCCCCCCATATACAGCCAGTGTGCCCCCATATACAGCCAGTGTGCTCCCATATACAACCAGTTTGTCCCCATATATAGCCAGTTTGTCCCCATATATAGCCAGTGTGCCCCCATATATATAGCCAGTGTGCCCCCATATATATAGCCAGTGTGCCCCCATATACAGCCAGTGTGCCCCCATATATATAGCCAGTGTGCCCCCATATACAGCCAGTTTGTCCCCATATATATAGCCAGTGTGCCCCCATATACAGCCAGTTTGTCCCCATATATATAGCCAGTGTGCCCCCATATACAGCCAGTTTGTCCCCATATATATAGCCAGTGTGCCCCCATATACAGCCAGTTTGTCCCCATATATATAGCCAGTTTTTCCCCATATATATAGCCAGTGTGCCCCCATATACAGCCAGTTTGTCCCCATATATATAGCCAGTGTGCCCCCATATAAAGCCAGTGTGCCCCCATATACAGCCAGTTTGTCCCCCATATACAGCCAGTTCCCCCAAATGCAGCCAGTTTGTCCCCCATATACAGCCAGTTCTCCCCAAATGCAGCCAGTTTGTCCCCCATATACAGCCAGTTCCCCCCAAATGCAGCCAGTTTGTCCCCCATATACAGCCAGTTCCCCCCAAATGCAGCCAGTTTGTCCCTCATATACAGCCAGTTCCCCCCAAATGCAGCCAGTTTGTCCCCCAAATGCAGCCAGTTCCCCCCCAGCCCTGCACTTACCTTCCTCGGTCCGCGCCGTCATCGATGTGTTCTCCCGCCCTCGATGTCGCTTCAGCCAATCAGGTTACCGGTAACCAGATCCGGTGAACCTGATTGGCTGAAACCTCCACAGTCTTCTCCAAGGAACGCACCCCCGTGCGTACCTGGGAGGAGTTTTTGGAAGCCGATTACAGCCTGAGAGCTATATTCGGAAAGCCTATCAGAGCCGCTGGCTCTGATAGACACTTCCAGAACACAGCCACCGCCGGCCACCGCTCTAATTCATATGGCCGACGCTCACCAGGAGGCCGGCCATATGAATAGTGGGCAGCGCGGCAGCGGTGACAATACACAGATTCATGCAATGCATGAATCTATGTATTGTCTTTCAGTAGCGGTGCGGGAGTGAGAGGGGGCGGCTCTCCGGCGCCCTCTATGGATGCACCGCCACTGACTGTAGATGAACAGAAGTTGATTCGTAAATTAATTTCTGTTCAACCATAGTGCCCATACATGGATATATGGATTGGTAGATCAACCTCTGTTCAACTATCCTGTTGGAAAATTTCCACTTAATTAGCGCTGCAGGCTATAGCCTGCAGTGCTGATCAGTGTATTTGGATGGATAGGAAGTCTTCCTGCTCTCAGAATACAAAGGCACAGTGGGGATGATTCCCCCATCAACCCCAAATGTGTGAATGGGGGAATCGGGTCAGATTTTTCCGTTCAACCCGTTTGTTGAAGAAAAAAAACTGACTCATCTATGGTCAGCTTAAGTCCCCATTGAGTAGATTAATTGTCTCCTTTTGTCCCGGTGGGTGACCATTTTCAAGTGAAAGCGAATCCAAAATGTTGTCCCCACTTGTTCCAATCACAAGAGGGGACTTCCCCCCTTGGAGAGATTTCCTCTTATTTCCTAATGTGTCTCTTGGACATAAAGTGAAGGTAAATCTCCTCAAAGGAACATAGATGGCAAAAACCTGACAGGGTTTTTAACTAATTCCTGTTAAAAATATTTTGGTGTTCGATATACTTTTTTTTTTAACAGAAGGAAGTGTTATATAGCGATACCCCCAGTTAAGAGGGCTGCTGGTATTGATTTGGGCCCTGTAGTGCACCGCTGTCAACCCCTGGCAATTGGCTCTAACCTCCCGTGGCACAGCTAGTAATAGTGGGATAAGACCGCGTGACCACAACTCTTGGTGACGCAGTCTTATAGCAAGCATGCACAGCAATATACTTTAAAACTCCTATTAAAGTAACTGAAGCTGACACCAAATGTACTTGACCCAGATATTTTACTGATGCTAATGGGCAAGTAATAAAATAACAGTATAACAAGTTGCAGGTCCCTGCAATAAACAGTATTTAAGATAAACAGAATAACCAGAACCTTTTACAGCTACTTCCCCTCGTGGGCAGACTAACACCCAGCAATGTCTACCTATGCAGTCAGGCCTGACTGATCTAAATGGAAGTTCAGGGTAAACAATCTTCGCTAGCAATCTTTTGGAGGTGCACTTGAAGAACAACTTTGTAATCCAAATGAATAGTGAAGATAAAGTATCTGTCTATGAGCAAGTGCTCTCTCTCACCACCCGACAGTCCAAGTCTGTTTCCTCCGCCGATTCGTCTAGGAACAGGAATCCACTGACATCCAGGCCTTCAGTCCTTCTGGTGTACTGCAGCAAGGAGGAGAAGATGTCTCTCAGGTTCAGCTAGGCTGGCAGAGGGCTCTTTGGAAAAGAGCACAAGGCCCAGGCTTCAGGCCTTGTGCACACAGCAGTTCAGCACAGAGATCCTCTTGATAGGAGAGGGGGTGTCCAAAGAGACAGAACAAAACTCCACCTCCCCTTTATAAAGTCTGCCCCAGCAGTCTTTGCATGGGGAAATGCACCCTGGGTGCTGCAAGATGTACTGGGAGATGTAGTCTCTCGGTATTAAAGGGGAATACCCCGCTACAGTTAGACCTGGTTCACACTGGGGCAACACGACTTCCAGCGTGACTTTACAAGGCAACTTCAAGGAAACTTCGAGGCAACTTCAAGGCAACTTCGAGGCAACTTCAAGTTTCCTCCAGGACAGGCGACTTTGCCAGTGGCCAATCAAACAATAATCAGCTCTGTGGGAGGGAGGGGTTTGCCTGAAAAAAATATTTTCTCTTCCTGTAAAGTTGCTTCAGTTAAGACACTGATCCGACTTTGGAGGCGACTTCCATTGAAATCAATGGGTACAAGTCGCCTAGAAGTCGTTTTCAAGTAGTACAGGAACCTTTTTTGAAGTCGGAGCGACTTCTGTAGTGTGCATAAAGACGGCTCCATAGACTAACATTACAGCGCGACTTGGGGCGACTTGGGGCATCTCGGGGCGACCGGAAGTCAGATCCTGAGTCGCCCTGGTGTGAACCGGCTCTGAGATATACTTTAAATAACGAGCACCTGTTTCTTTTAGACCCTGTTCACACATGTGTAAAATGATGTGCATGATATGTGTCCCATTCCTGTGTAGCGGCCTCACCCCCTTTTCTCTGTCTAGGGGTATGTTGTATGTGAGGGTGAGATGCGCTACGGCCCATGTCCTCCCCATTGCAGCAGGAGAGGTGAAGGCCAGTACCAAGTATTCTTCTCGGGCCTGTGTGTTTCTATTCACAACCAAGTCCCGCTGTGCTGACACTCCCCTTTACTCCCATCAACCAGAGTTCCACACACCGATAAGGATCCAACACTTCTTTTATTGTAACACACAATAAACAGTTCTTTGTTAGCCAATTAGTTGAGATCCATAAACAGTTCAATACGGTGGGGTGAGCAGGTCGAGGCACTGTCCTAATGATAAACTAAACCACTGTGGTCTCACCAGCGGTTGCTATAGCCATTGGCTAAAGAGAGGAACTTGAAATGTATGAGTCTCTACCAGCGACTCTGAAGAACATGAATGGAGTACCTTCGCTGCGTTGCGGCCCCTGTCAGGGGGAAGATGTCCCTCCAAGGGAGTTACCAGAGGGCCCTCCATCACCGTGTTGATGCTGCTCCGGACTCTTCAGACGGGTAACCTCTCCGGCCTCCTCACCTCAGACATGGGCCCCATCCACCTCAGGGTCCCTCAGACTCATCCACCCTCGCGGAGCCCAGTCGAAGTTACTGGGCCCCAGGCCTCCGGTGTAGTACCTCACCCCAGGCTTAAGGTACCTGAGATGGACGCCAACACTGCTCCGACCAGGCCATGGGCGCCTGGGCCAGAATTCCGGACCGACCACACCCAGGCCTAAGGTGCCTGGGCGCCGGATGTAGAAGACCTCGTGGCGAGGGCGTCTCTCCCCTTTATCTCCTCCCGTGACGCCACAGCAGGTTCTCTGCCCCCGCTGTACCACCGCCGGAACGGGACAAAAAGGACAGCACTGCGGCAGTGAATCTACCTCGACCTGCGGGAACACCGCCACCCCAGGTCAAGGAGAATAGTACACCACCAAAGTCCTCCACGACTGAAAGTGGTCCAAATCCTCTAGGATTTACACACACCTGGGTCATACTACCACCCAGGTGTATCCCCCTAAATTTAGACCCCCGCTACACTCTCCCACTAGTGATTTGACGCTGGTCCCCAGCGTCTGGTGCAGACCCATGTCTTCCAAAAAGTGGTAACATAAGCCTGACCCCAGAGGCCATCCCTCAAAATTTAGATCCTACTTGTGCCAAGACCTGCTCAAGGGAAAGGGAACATGAAACAATAAAACTTTTTTTCAATAAAACCATCTGAACATATACACATACACAATCCCTCCCATTACTGTCTAGGAACCACCCCACACTCAGCAGTCTTGACAGACGAATCTCCTGCAGAAGGGCAACAAAAACACAACATCCTAACACATTTGTGTTAATTTGGAATGAATGGGTCCATCAGCCGAGGGACCCACTCGCTCCAATAAGTAAGGTGATGCAAATGTAAAAAAAAAAAAAAACAGCCGTTGCGCAACACTGCCACCTGGTGACAGTGTCGCGGTAATGACACTTGGTGAAATCCTCCAGACAACCTTCCCTCTTCCTGCGTCCCTACTCTGATTCTACCCCAAAGTCTGTGTCTCTGATGTATGAAGAAAGAGAGAACAAAACAAAACAGCTCTCATTCCTCCAAAGAGTAGAAAAAAAAACCCAAATAAAAAAACTAGGGCCCAGTTCTGATATTCTGGTAAAACACTTCCAGAAAGTTCAGCAGCAGAAGAACATACAGGAGAGTTTTTTTTGTTTTTTTTCATCACAAATAAAATTTTGGGTGCGGCAAGAACAGGGGCTTCAGGTGCTTATCAAAGACTTCCACTGAATAATCGATGTCCTCTCCATCCTTCCGGCAGATAAGCACCTTGTCTGCGTGGATATGGCGGCCCCACATCCATTCTGCTCTACAGTCTCTGAATTGTTTGGACACCGATGGTGAACAGGACAAGTACCGACGGGCATGCAGCACTTTAAGCTTCTCCCAAACAAACTCATCGTACCATCTCTGTCTCAGGACTTTGACCTCAAAAAGTAAGTCCCGAGGCAAGTAAGGATATTCCCATCCGTACTCACGGGCGACCCTCTGGCAGAAGAGCCGCTGCAGTCGGGCCAAAGGAGGCATTGTGGCCTGCTCACCTTCTCCTGGCGGAACAAGGGCCTCTGGATGCCGAGGTACTTTCACTACCTCCGTCGGTTTGAATCTTGGTGCCCGTAGTGATGCGCGCTGTGTCCCCGCCACCAGAACGGATGATGCTGCAGGTGGTGGAATGACAAGCGAAGGACTAGGCTTCCTCGTGAGCTCCGGGGCTTCCACCCGGGGCGTGCTGTCTCCCGTGGACATGGGTGAATCCCGTGGTGTACGTAACACAGGCAATGGCATTTTGTCCCAGCCTTTGCGGTGAAAACGTTAGTCTATTTCACCGTCATCTCCACAGTCCGACAGCGATTTTAGGTCGGAGGTGTCATACATCTCTGCGGGGAGGTAGTCCCTAGTAGACGTGGAACTACCCTCCCTAGCGGGCTCCACCGGCTGTGGACCCCCGACACCTCCAACCACCACCACAGTCCCAGCCCCTGGCTCACCTTGACCTTTCGTAGAACTGGGATGTCCAGGACTCTTCCAACCGGATCCATCCAGGCCCGGCAAGTGATGGGGTGAAGCTCGACCCCGACCACAGGATGCCTGTACCAGGCCAACTTTCCTCTTCGGGGGTGGGAGCAGGGAATCTGTGGTGACCGAAGCAGCATCCTCAGATTTTTCTTTCTCAGTCTCTGGTTGGGCAGTCACATCGCCCTGGTCAGTGCGTACGCGGACCTCCGCAAAGGCCTGGATCTCCCCTTCCGGAGTAGCGGTACCTGTGAGGCAGTTGAGGCGAAGGGCCTGGGGCCTTACTGTGGATGTCTCCACCTCGAATAGGAACTGCTTGCATGCCTCGCAACGCCCGAATGGCTTCAGGTTGACCACCAGTCCCGAGCATCCGGGACAGATCACGCCGAGGGCCTCCGTGTCTCTGCAAGTGTACAGAGCCAACTGCCCTGGGGGTCTAAGTCTTATCCCTGTGTCTGTAAGGGGAGCAGCAAAAGCAGCCATCTTCGTGGGGTAGGGAACCGGAATCCACGGGGAGCTTGAGGCCATCCCGACTATCTGCTGCTCCATCACGCACTGACCACGCGCCGAAGTCTCCACGTGTATCTCCTCACATGGCCAGACTCCTCCCACAACTTGCACTTTTTCGCGGGCTTCCACCAGTCTCCGCCCACGAACCGCGCAGTTATGGGGTGCCTCATGGCGCAGTGCAGTAAAAGCCCCCACATGTAGTACGTCACACGGCTGGACTTCTCCCTCTTCTCGCTCTTCTGCATGGGCCTTTCCCGTCTTAGGGTCATGTCCACGACTTTGAGCAGGGATGCACTCTGGCCGATCACATGGCCGACCCACTCGGAACTCCTCCGGGCAGCAAAGTTCAAACACAGACGTTCTCAGTTCCATGGTTAAAACACACATCATCCCGGACGAGCCCCCACGTGTAGTGGCCTCACCCTCTTTTCTCTGTCTAGGGGTATGTTGTACGTGAGGGTGAGATGCGCTACGGCCCATGTCCTCCCCATTGCAGCAGGAGAGGTGAAGGCCAGTACCAAGTATTCTTCTCGGGCCTGTGTGTTTCTATTCACAACCAAGTCCCGCTGTGCTGACACTCCCCTTTACTCCCATCAACCAGAGTTCCACACACCGATAAGAATCCAACACTTCTTTTATTGTAACACACAATAAACAGTTCTTTGTTAGCCAATTAGTTGAGATCCATAAACAGTTCAATACGGTGGGGTGAGCAGGTCGAGGCACTGTCCTAATGATAAACTAAACCACTGTGGTCTCACCAGCGGTTGCTATAGCCATTGGCTAAAGAGAGGAACTTGAAATGCATGAGTCTCTACCAGCGACTCTGAAGAACATGAATGGAGTACCTTCGCTGCGTTGCGGCCCCTGTCAGGGGGAAGATGTCCCTCCAAGGGAGTTACCAGAGGCCCCTCCGTCACCGGGTTGATGCTGCTCCGGACTCTTCAGACGGGTAACCTCTCTGGCCTCCTCACCTCAGACATGGGCCCCATCCACCTCAGGGTCCCCCGGACTCATCCACGCTCGCGGAGCCCAGTCGAAGTTACTGGGCCCCAGGCCTCCGGTGTAGTACCTCACCCCAGGCTTAAGGTGCCTGAGATGGACGCCAACACTGCTCCGACCAGGCCATGGGCGCCTGGGCCAGAACTCCGGACCGACCGCACCCAGGCCTAAGGTGCCTGGGCGCCGGATGTAGAAGACCTCGTGGCGAGGGCGTCTCTCCCCTTTATCTCCTCCCGTGACCCCACAGCAGGTTCTCCGCCCCCGCTGTACCACCGCCGGAACGGGACAAAAAGGACAGCACTGCGGCAGTGAATCTACCTCGACCTGCGGGAACACCGCCACCCCAGGTCAAGGAGAATAGTACACCACCAAAGTCCTCCACGACTGAAAGTGGTCCAAATCCTCTAGGATTTACACACACCTGGGTCATACTACCACCCAGGTGTATCCCCCTAAATTTAGACCCCCGCTACACCTGGGTCTTTCAAACATTCTTTGGACTGTTCAGCCATCCTCTCAGCCATACGTTTCCTTTAGTTTTGCTGTGCACTGGTAAAAATAATGGTACCAGCAGTAGCAGGCAGGTTTTGTGTCTACAGTCGTTGTTTTTAACCACTTCAGCCCCGGACCATTTGGCTGCCAAATGACCGGGCCACTTTTTGCGATTCGACACTACATCACTTTAACTGACAATTGCACGATCGCACGACGTGGCTCCCAAACAAAATTGACGTACTTTTTTTCCCACAAATAGAGCTTTCTGTTGGTGGTATTTGATCACCTCTGCGTTTTTTGTTTTTTTTGCGCTATAAACAAAAATAGAGCGACAATTTTAAAAAATGCAATATTTTTTACTTTCTGCTATTATAAATATCCCCAAAAAATATATAAAAAAACATTTTTTTCCTCAGTTTAGGCCGATACGTATTCTTCACGGCGGCAAATTCAAAGTGACGTAAATATACTTTTATTTGCCTGTCCGTGCCATTCTGCTGATGTATATAGTCGTGAGCCAGTCCGCAAGCTGTTAATGGGACCATCATGAGCCCTTGAATCTGGAAGACTGAATGGGGAGCCAGCATTAAAGTTCAGAAAAGGCATGTGTTGCACATTGCTTTTGATATTTATATTTTTAGAATTGTCAGACCAATATGAAACCCAATTTTTTTTAATTATAATCATCAGTACTGTAGTTCATATGCACAACTGTTGTCCAGGTCTCCAGCGACAGGGCTCAATGTGCTAAGCTTGCTGCAACTTGATGAATGTTTTGTGTGATCACTCAGAAATTATTTTTATAAAGTGTTACTGTAGGAATTTGTATAATGAATTCACTGTGGCTAATAGGCTTTAAAACCTTGATCAGATTATATTAACAAAAAAGCTCATTTTTCAAATGATTAGCTTGTGTAACGGTAGTACATTTCCACATTTCCTTGTTCTTTCTGTCATGTCCTTCGTTTTTTTTAGGTGTGCATGATATCCCGGTGAACTCTGTTATTGTAATTCACAGAGCCAGAATGGTTGCAGAGAAACAATGGTAGTCTATAACAGTAATAGCAGGATTTTAAGAAAAAGTCTATATATTTTTTCTTGCATATCAAATGCACACTTTCTTTCTAAGATTGCAAATGTGTTATGGCCTTGAATTAGTTCTTGGGTTTGTTATTAAACCCTAATATATTATTAGCAATTCTAGCAGCTGACCTGGGTACTTACCTTGTTTGCTCCTTTGTCTTTTTTTAACAATTCATGCAGTGCTTTACATATATATTGCGCATTCACATCAGCCCCTGCACTCAAAACAAAAGTTGGGTTTTCTTTTTATTGCAGAATCATACTTACCTAGGTGGATACAGCATCTGTCCCCTGGCGCCTCTAGAACTAAGAACCAAACACCACCGATTGCTTGCTTCTTACAGCTCCCTGAGCAGAGAGCTGATGACTGTGAGTCAGCGGCTCTCCGCTTTGCCCCCCCACCCCCTGTACTCACTGGAGTGCTGGGCTGTGGAAGGGGCGGGAGCGGCCGGCTCAGGCTGAGAGGCTGAGCCGGGTGCCGGTCCAGGCAACCATATGGTCGCGATCCTTCCCAAACATTTCATAAATGTCAAAGGCTTTTATAGACAATTACATTAAGTTTATGCAAAGAGTCAATATTTGCAGTGTTGACCCTTCTTTTTCAAGACCTCTGCAATTCGCCCTGGCATGTTGTCAATCAACTTCTGAGCCACATCCTAAATGATGGCAGCCCATTCTTGCATAATCAATGCTTGGAGTTTGTCAGAATATGTGGGTTTTTTTGTTCACCCTCTTCTTGAGAATTGACCACCAGTTCTCAATGGGATTAAGGTCTGGGGAGTTTCCTGGCCACGGACCCAAACTTTTGATGTTTTGTTCCCCAAGCCACTTAGTTATAACTTTTGCCTTTTGGCAAGGTGCTCCATCATGCTGGAAAAGGCATTGTTCATCACCAAACTGTTCTTGGATAGCTGGGAGAAGTTGCTCTGGGAGGATTTTTTTTTAACACTCTTTATTCATGGCTGTGTTCTTAGGCAAAATTGTGGGTGAGCCCACTCCCTTGGCTGAGAAGCAACCCCACACATGAATGGTCTAAGGATGCTTTATTGTTGGCATGACAGGACTGATGGTGGCGCTCACCTTTTCTTCTCTGGGCAAGTTTTTTTCCGGATGCCTCAAACAATCGGAAAGGGGATTCATCAGAGGCATTTCTTTCCCCCAGTCCTCATCAGTCCAATCCCTGTCTCCTTTACATAATATCAGTCTGTCCCTGATGTTTTTCCTTGAGAGAAGTGGCATCTTTGCTGCCCTTGACACCAGGCCATCCTCCAAAAGTCTTCTCCTCACTGTGCATGCAGAAGCACTCAGCTGCCATTCCTGAGCAAGCTCTACACTGGTGGTGCCCCGATTACGCAGCTGAATCAAGTGTAGGAAACAGTCATGGCGCTTGTTGGACTTTCTTGGGCGCCTTGAAACCTTCTTCACAAATGCAGTTGAAATGTTTTTTGTGGTATTAAGTTCTATTTCATGGCAAAGAGGGATTTTGCAAATAATTGCAATTCATCTGATTACTCTTCCTAACATTCTGGAGTATATGCAAATTGCCATCATAAAAACTGAGGCAGTAGACTTTGTGAAAATTATTATTCATGACATTCTCAAAACTTTTGGCCACGGCTGTATATTAAATGTTTATTTATGAAATAATGTGTCATGTGTCTATAAAGTACATTATAATATAATATATATAATATATCAGGGATATGCAATTAGCGGACCTCCAGCTGTTGCCAAACTACAAGTCCCATGAGGCATAGCGAGACTCTGACAGCATCAAGCATGACAACAAGAGGCAGAGACATGATGGGACTTGTAGTTTGGCAACAGCTGGAGGTCCGCTAATTGCTTATCCCTGTAATATATCATTTTTTTTCCTGCATGTTCGACTCACCTCTTACCTTTAATCAGCATCATAAAACACAACATTTTATTGGCAGCATTGATATTTATGTTTGGTTGTTGTGTCCTGTTTAGGGTTGCCACCTGTCCAGGATTCACCCGGACAGTTCGGGTTTGGAATCATGCGTCCAGGTTTCAGACTGCCTGAAACCCGGACACATTATTTAGACCAGTGTTTCTCAACTCCAGTCCTCGAGGCGCCCCAATAGGTCATGTTTTCAGGCTTTCAATTATTTTGCACAGGTGACTTGATCAGTTTCACTGCCTTAGTAATTACCACAGCCGTTTCATCTGAGGGAAATCCTGAAAACATGATCTGTTGGGGCGCCTTGAGGACTGGAGTTGAGAAACACTGATTTAGACTGGACTATGGCTTCCCAGCAGGGGTGCTGGCTGCAGTTGTCTAAGCTGAGTGTGTCTGTTACACTCTTTCACACTGCCCAAAGCCAGCACTAACAACCCCCCCTCCACCCCAAACACCCCTACCTATCTGTGTCTGCGCACACTCCAATCCCTGGCGCTGTGCCTCAGAAAAGGAAAGTTGGGGCCAGAAATTTGAAGTCCAGCAGCCTCAGATACATCTGGATGAGAGGTGCTGACCGCCAGGGGGTGAGTGAGCTCACCATCCATCCCTGTCTGTGACTGAAGTCTCCCCCTTCTCTCTCCTGCCTCTGAGTGAGTACACTAAGGTAAATCAGGGTTCTCAGAGCACCCCTTACATCAGAGTTCCCCTTTACACCAGAGGCCACAGCGTTCCCCCTTATATCAGGGTTCCTAGAGCATCCCTTATGTTAGAGTCCCCAGAGTTCTCCCATACATCAGAGTCTTCAGAGTCCCCCCTTACAGTGAAAGGGAACTTTGCGAGTTCAGATGTAAAAGGGGAACTCTGTGGACTCTGATGTAAAGGGAGACTCTTGTTATTCACTTTACATGATTAAAAATGTTATTTTATTGCAAAATATATGTATAGTTTATACTATAAAAAAAATTGCAGTGCGCCGCTAAAGTGTTTGGGTTTGACTTAAAGAAAAGGTGGCAACCCTAGTCCTGTTGATGATTCCAGAAAATTTTCTGTATCAAACCGTATATATTATTTTGTGCCTGTAAATCTCTACAAGGAGAGGCCTGGAATGCAGATAGTAAATCTGGTTTGAATACAAAGAATACTTGGTTTCAGTGGTTAATAAACATGGTCAAACAAAGGCCAGGTATCAGCAGAGGAAGAAGATCATTAACTGGTTAACAATCACAAGCTATTCAGTCTTAGCAAATACTTCATGTGAAAGGCCAAAAGCAAACCCCACTGCCCTCAATATGCACACAATCTCAGATACAGCTTTACATATACACACACTGGCACACATACAGATATCTGCGCAAACACAGCCTCAAACAGAAATCCCACAATTGTATCTATACATGCAGCCTGCAATGCAAACACACACACACAAGTACTGATTTTTCCTTAACACACTGAAAATTAAATACATGACAAATATGTGGACAGAAAACACACCCTTCACTAGCTCTAGGTATAAATACAATGTGGAGCTCAGCTAGAAGCCATACACCTCTCTACTGGCAGTCTTCCTGATCAAAGGCAATTTTTTTTCCGTTTTGGATAGATTAAGGGTGGGTTATAACCCCTGTCAGGCTTTCTTTTGCCATTTGTGTCCCCTTTGGGCCTTTGGGTGGGGGGGGGGGGCTCCCTTCACATCCTGTCCCATAGCAAAACAGGAAGTGAAAGGAAACCCCAAATGTCACCAGACATTGTGTTCTCATTGGAAGATCTCCCCTCTATTCCTGTTCTGTGGACAATCCAAATATTATTTTTTTTGGTGATATTGGTAAACATGAAAAATAGAGAGGGTGAATTTCCCTAAATGGGGCACAGACAACATTAAAAAACTGTCAGGTGTTCTATTCCTTCTGGATTTTTTGATTAGGACTTTTTTTTTTTTTTTTTAAGTTTTTACTGGTGTTTCTGTCCCAGGTCAGTAGGATAAAGACAAGTGTACAGAGGTCAGCAATATTAAGAGCAGTATTCAGGGATCAGCAGGGCATAGGACAGGGGTGAGCAGGTCAGGGGTTAGCAAAGCCGAGGACAGGGGGTCAGTAGGGCAGAGAAAAGGGGTTATGAGCAGGGCTGGGACAAGGGGTGGGCAGGAAGGGCAGCTGCCCTGGGCACTGTGGTATCATGTGAGGTTCGGGGGCACCACAAGGAGATTGGGGCAGGGGGTTTATGTTGGGATTGGGAATTGGGGGGGCAGCAGGAAGTAAGAATTCTTCTAGGAGGGGAAATTTGGGGAGGTGTGCTAGGAATGGGGATTTGGGGGGGATTTGTGTTGAGAGGGGAGATGGGGAAGAGGATTTGTGCTAGGATGGGGGGATTTGGGGTCTTGTGCTAAAAAAGGTAATATGGGGGGGGATTTGTGCTAGGAGGGGAATTATTTGGGGGGAGGGAGATCTGTGCTAGTAGGGATGATTGAGGGGCATTTGTGCTAGGAGGGGAAATGGGGGGGGGGTTGTGCTGGGAGGGGGAATTTGGAGTGGGGGGGGATTTGTGCTTGGAAAGGTAATTTGAGGGGTAGAGGATGTGTACTAGGAAGGGGGACTTCTGGGGGGACTGTGCTAAGAACATACATGGAATGCGAGGATTTGAGCTAGGAGGGCATGGTGCAGGGGTGTAAGGAAGATATGGTATATGGTTTCCTTTCACATCCTGTTTTGGGGGGTCAGGAAGGTACAGTATAGGGGAGTCAGGAGGGCATGGTGCTGAGGTCCCAGGAGGGCACAGAAGTTATTTCCTGATGCAGAACAGTGCAGGAAAGCTGCTGTTGCAAATGTACATGTTCTGATGAGCTGATCTCCGCCGGCCCTCCTCTCTCATCCATTCCACATGATACCATCCACAAGCGCCTGGGATGAATTATGCCTTGTTTCCACTGAGCGGAACAGTTCAGGTCGGTACAGTTTGGAATGCTTAGAACGGTCCGGTCTATTCTGGTGAGCGTTTCCACTGCAAGACGGACTGTCAGGGGCCATACAGGGTTTAGAAAAAATGCCTAGCGTGTTGAATGCATTGTAGCTCCGCCCTAAACGAACCGTTCCATTTTCTATGGCCCCACATCTG
This sequence comes from Rana muscosa, assembly GCA_029206835.1. Lineage (NCBI taxonomy): Eukaryota > Metazoa > Chordata > Amphibia > Anura > Ranidae > Rana > Rana muscosa. The sequence goes on from CM055117.1 coordinate 846,978,099, forward strand.
AAGCAGGACCCAGAATGGTGCGGTATGGTTCGGTTTTATGGCACGCTTTCATAATGGAAACACCCAAAATAGCGTACCGTACCGAACTGTACCGAACTGATCTGCTCAGTGGAAACGAGGCATTAGAGAGGAAGGCCGGTGGGGTGAGAGCACTACACTCAGGGGAAGAGCTTGAGCTGCTTGGTAGACCGGGTTCTCTGTTCTAATGCCTCAACTCTGACAACAACTTCAGCCCCACTGACCCACCGGGTTAATCAAATGGATACTGCACTGCTACTGGGAGCAAAAATACAGATACCCTGCACAAAACTAAGATTTAGTATCAAAAAACAAACATCAGAATGCTTGGAAGTAAATGAACCCAATATATAGTCACGAATTGCAGTAAATAGCAGTATGCACATAAATGATTAAGTAAAGAATTAGGTAAATCACTGTTCAATAGACAATACAGTGGGTATAAAAAAGAATCACTCAGTGCAACTTATAACATACAAGTGAAAGATATAACACCAACATGTCAGAAAAATATAAAAAAATTCAAACACAGAATCACTGAGTTGGAAAAAGGATCACCCCCTTGTGTCAGTATTTTGTTGAACCACCTTTCGCTTTAATTACAGCCTTTAGGCCCTTTTCACATGGGCTGTCCGATCAGGTCCACCTGTCAGTTTTTCAGTTGGACCTGATCGGACCCTGCAGCGTCTTCTATGGAGCGGTGGATGTCAGCAGACACATGTCCACTGACACCCGCAGTCATCCGATCTGATCCTGCCTGTCAAAAACAGAAGGATGGTGGTCCTATTCCCCATCTGTCCGGCGGATCAGATTGGATCGAATGGCATCGGATGGAAATGGACAAGAGGTCCATTTCCATCCGATTGCCCCATAGAGGAAAACAGGACTGTGTCCATGTCTGCTCTGCATAGCGGAGCAGACAAGGACTTGTCATCCGCCTGCTCAGCGGGGATCAGCGGAGGGATCGCTTGCTGAGCAGGTGGATTCTGCTTAATGGAGGTGTCCGTGTGAAAGGGACCTTAGTTTGTTCAGATATGTCTCTACTAACTTTGCACATCTAGGCTTTGCAGAATTTACTCACACTTCTTTGCAGAACTGGTCAAGTTCAGTTAAATTTGATGGAGACCATTTGTGGGCTGCAGTCATCAAGTCATTCCACAGATTTTCAATGGGGTTTAAGTCTGGGCTCTGGCTAGGCCATGCAAGGACACTCACCTATTTCCTCCAGTATCAGTAGAGAATTTGGAAAAAGTGGGGCAGCAGGATTATTTCTTCCAGTAGTTCATTACCTGCCATAGTAAAGTTTATTTCCTGAACTTCACGCCCCATGATTCACTGCTGCCAACCATCAAGTCTCTTGAGCTCCTTCTGATTGTTAACTTCCCCTGGTTGATGGAGGAAATGGAGTGTTAACCCATTCAACTGAAGTCCATTGGGAGCACAGAGGGCACTGCAGCATAGTGTCCTAAACTGATCTCTGTCTGTAGCCAAGCACGGCTACACACTCCTCCCAAAATCTTTGGTACCTGACGAAAGGGCAAAGTCTCACAACATATAATGTCCATAACTTATATAGCGGTGCACTGCCGCGAGTTTCAAAGATCCACCATATCACCCTGCTGCCAGACCCCTCTGAGACAATGAGCAGTCATTTGCGTAGTTTTGTTGCGTTTATTGCGGGATACAACTTGGTTGGGCTAAAGGAAGAATGGGGATGCCCATAGCACTTATTGAATTTCCATACATTTGTAGAACATTGGTTAGTAGATTTAGCCCTGAAAATGATGCACTTCTAACATTTACAGACTCTTCCCCTGCATAACTTCACTGCAGACTATTGCTCCTCCTCCTCTGCACTGACTCCTGTAGAGTATCACTCCTCCAGGTTCCCCTCTTCCTGTACAACTACTTTGCTGCAAATTGTTAGATTCCTGTCGCTTCACTTCCAGTAAGACCAAATTGTGCAATGTCCAAAAAATATCAATATATATAAATAATTAAATGAAGTCCAAAAAAATCATCAGATGATTTCCAAAATACTGTGATCTCGTGAATCCGACAAACAGATAACTGTAAAATCTTCCTCCACCAAAACCGATCATTCAGCCTACTCACCAGATAGACATGACCCCCATCACAGAAGTCATAGACAGCATTTGGTGCAAGATGTTCCCGTGGTCCGTCTCAATACCTGGCGATGGAACCTCCAGCCATTCATCAAAAGGGATACCTGCCAAATCTCCGGACAACAGGATCAAAAAGTGAAAAAACAACAATCTCCCATGGTGAAGTACATTGATTTTTATTAAAATAAGCGCTAAAATCACTTTACAAGTGTGCAAAGTTAAAAAAGAAGCCGTTTTGCACTCCACCTGCGTTCCACTGTGGACGGAAGTCACGTGTCATCCTCGACCACATCCAACACGTTTCACCAATGTGGTGAAAAGGTAATGGTGTATACCGTGAATAAAGTGAAAAATAAATTGAAATACTTTGCAATACAACAATAATTGGATTAATTGATTGAATGTGAATGTGACAAAAATTCACATGCTGCAAATACAAAATGTGCATTTCAAATTCTACCTACTAAAAAGGTGTAGGGATCCTGCCCACAACAGTATGGTACCCAGTCTGAATATAGTGGTTCTCAGTCAGCCTGGGCATTTGAACCTGGAACCTGGAAATAAGTTTCCTACTGTTCTGCTAGAAGTAGAAGGTATAAACAGGTTCAGTAAGGTCACATGAGTTGGAGTACCAGAGGTGAAACTCGTCTGCTGAAGGGTGTCTTGAGCTGGGTACAGGCTCTGACATTTTAGGGGGTTATGACAGCTCATCTGAGTCATACTTGCACTGCATTAAAGCTGCTCTACACTCTGTAAAATACAGTGTGCCAATTTGGCGTAATGGGCCACTTCTGTATTTACGCTAAGTAATGATTCAGAATCTTAACTGTTTTGTCTTTTTGGTTATCCTGTGCAGGGCCGCCATCAGGGGGGTACAGCCGGTACACAAGTAAGGGGCCGGGGGGCGTCCGAGAAGGGCCCGGGCCATATTTAACAGGAGGCAGCTGCCGTCAGAGCAGACCGGCTGGCAGGATGCTGTCAGGCGCTGTGCGGGGTGGGGTGAGGTCAGCTGCCAGGTTGGAGGGCCCCCATGGAGGACGACATCAGGAGAGAGGGAGCCTCCCGCTTTTTTGTGCATGCGGGCCGGGGCCCATTGTCACAGTCAGGCAGGCTCTGCTCCAGTCAGGAACCAGTGTGCACTGGGCTGTGCAGGGTGGGTGAGGCCAGTTAGTGCCAGCGGTGGGCCCCATGGAGGAGGAGGTCAGGGTGGAAAGGCCCCCCTGATTTTTCTTGCAGCTGCCGCTGGAGATCCTGGTGGAGATGGGACACAGGCTCAGCTACCCCTCCTGGCGCTGTTGGACAGGTGAGAGCTGGAAAGACTGGTGCTTCCTTAGGTGTGTGTGACACTGACCCCCACTTGTCCTGCTGCCCCCCACCTGTGATGCTGCCTCCCCACCTGTCCCACTGCCCCCAGCTGTGACACTCCCTCCCACTTGTCCCACTCCCTGCTACCTGTCCCGCTGCCCTCCACCTGTCCCACTCTCTCCCATCTGTCCCGCTGCCCCCCACCTGTGACACTGCTTCCCACCTGTCACACTGCCCCCCACCTGTGACACTGCCTCCCACCACCTGTCTTGCTGCCCCCCACCTGTGACACTGCCTCTCACCTGCCCCGCTGTCCCCCTCCTGCCCCCTACCTGAGACACTGCCTCTAATTTGTGATGCTGCCCCCTCCACCTTTTCTGCTGCCCCTCCACCTTTCTCGCTGCCCCCCACCTGTCCCACTGCCCCCCTTCCATGACACTTCCCCCTCCTGTCCTGCTGCCCCCTCCTGTCCCACTACCCCCTCCTCCCATGACACTTCCCCCTCCAGTTCCGCTGCCCCCCGCCTGTCCCACTGCACACTTTCATCTGGCTGCCCCCTCCTGTCATGCTGCTCTTCTGTGACTTTTGCCCTCCTAACCCACTGCCCCCCACCTGTCCGCCTGCTCCCCTCCTGTCCCACTTCCCCCCTTCTGTGGTAGGAGAAGATGGGACTGGAGGAGGCAGAGGAAATGGGATGCAAGGAGATGGGACTGGAGGAGGAATGAGATGGAGGAGTTGGGACTGAAAGAGGAGGAGGACATGGGATGGAGGACATTTGACTGAAAAAGGAGGACATAGGATGGAGGAGATGGGGTTGCGGGAGGACGAAGAGGACATGGGATAGAGAACATGGGATGGAGAAGGAGGGGGACCATGGGATGGCCAGTGGGCAGATTCGGTGGGACAGCCAGTTGAAGGGCCCTGGGGAATGTTGACGGTCAGGCCCAGGCCTAAAGCTGTGTAAGGGGCGCCACAAGTTCTGATGGTTGCCCTGTGTCCTAACACCCCTCTCCGTGCATTTCTGGTTCTATAATAAACGCTTAAAATGTTTAAAGTGAATGGTGCCCAACTTCTTCAACCCTACAAAGAGCCTAGAATTCCACTCTGAGGGGAAATGCTACCCCACAGGGCATGAGGAGGTCATTAACCATTGCCTAGGGTGGTGCCACACAGAGAATATCATGGGCTACAGTTTCTGTGAAGGGAATTTCTACCATTTATTGCAGTATCATACCAAAATTACACAGATTTCTTTACATAAGAGGTCATTTTAACCAGCTGTAGACCTAAAAGGTCCAGTAGAGGAGTGGGTCTTGACATTTCTATACTAATAAGAAGCAACTGGTTAGCTAAAGGTGCTGTTACATGGTCCAGTCATCTGAGTCAAAAGGAAAAAAAACAGTAATCTAAAATAGCGCTCAGCATTCATCACAAAAAAAATGTTTACTGTATCTTTTGTTGTATGAAAGTTTGAAGGTCCTACCAATATATATGATGTACACTGATTCAATGTAAACGAGGGCTTTGATTTTTCCTGAAGGCACCCCTAGATTGATGTTGGCCCCTGTGTTAATGTGGGAATCAATTCCTCCATGTTTGGCCAGCCTAAGGCTGTCAGCAGACTACAAAATACACCTCCACCCAAGCAATTTCTGTTACATAATGCCTGGATCTTTGACTGCCCTCTAATGTTGATGCCCAATTAACCCATTTTTGGATGTCTTCACTGAAAAATAGATTTGGCATGCTTTCCGTAAAGTGGGGCTATTTATAAAAGTTTTCACGCAACGTTCACACATCTGGGAGAAAGTTGTGTGAATCTAGTGCACAAAACATGGTTTGCTGTATTTTTTTAAATCTGTGTTTGTTATCCTTTCAAACTTATTGGGGTAAATTCCTATGACAAAGAGCAAACTAAAAAGGTCAGCAACCAATCAGATAGAAATTTTTCCGAATCTGACAACTGTGAAGCGAAATCTGATTGGTTTTGATGCCTTATTGTACTTTTCACATCCTCATTGCTCTAGTACAACCTTCATATCTTATCCAGATATTCTTACACCAATTGTGTGGTTTCTGCCCCTTCTGGTCTGCTTCCAGTATTAGCACCATCTTCATATTGATCACTCAGCACCTACATTGGGTAATTGAGGCAGCTGCAGGGGTTCCGCAGAGGAAAGCCCCCTCCCAGAACACAGAGCTGTTGCCCTTTGCATTGAGCCTGCTAATCACGCTGGGATTAGACTCATTAAACCCACCGTTAGCTTCCCTTCTTACCATGGTAATCCCCTCCGCTCCCCCCAGATAAACGCATTCTTTTAGGGCTTACACAATGTTTACTGGGGGCGACCGCAGAGCCCTCAATGAAAGTGTTGTTTTACATGTTCTTTTCCACTCATATCTGAGAGCACAATAAGGAGGTAGGAAATGTACGTAGGAGACAGATGAGGAGCTGGCTCACGCAGTGTTGGTTTAAATGTGTCACAAGTTATTCAGTCTATCATGAGCTCGCAATGACCCTCGGTGACTGCATTTCCTTCAGTTTACTCTGCATTTTCTGCCTTAATGGGTTCTTTATCTACAGTGTGCAGCAACAGGATTTTTCCTCAGCTTTATTGTACTGTTACCTGTGCAATCTGGTACTAATACTAAAAGGTACCTAACAAATCAAATGCTGGGCACTGACAGGCAGGCGTTTCCCAGAAATCAATGGGCAGGAGACATTCACAAAAATTAGAATCTAGGTTTAATCATATATTTTTGCCTATTTAAGTGGTGTATGCTTTGTTAAAGCGTATCTGAATGCAGGAACAAACTTTAAACCTCCTCATAATAGTAACCTTCCTTTAAACTTTAACACTAACCCTCCCTTAAGTTAACAACTGTGTATCTAACCCCCAAAACAAACATTTTTCATATTCCAGTTTCTCAATCATTAGATGTCATGGCAGCTTTCATTTCCTAATACCTGTTAATCGTGCCAGAAATGCAGTGTCTATGTCACTTCCTGTGAGCTGAAAAGAAAGCTCAAAGGACCTTATCTTTTTTTGTGTAAACTACAAGTCCCATCATTCCACCATGTAATGGAGGTGAACAATGGCAATTAAGTTTAACCCCTTACAGCTGGCACCTGCCGGTGTCTTGCCGAAAAAGTTCCCCCGGCGGATAAGGACCCCCCTGTACTGCGCAATGCCTATGACACATGCCGCACGTTGCCGATGCTAGTGCTACTCTGCAAGGGGCAGGGGTGATTTTACCATTAAAGTACACGTCTTAGCGGGCCGTGTTGATGGGCGGGCTTTGCAATTGCAAAATCCGCCCATCAACATTGCAAAACCAGCCCTCCATTTGTTTTAACACCCCCTGCTAAGACGTGTACTTTATTGGTAAAATCACCCCCGCCCCTTGCAGAGTAGCACTAGCATCGGCAGCGTGCGGCATGTGTCATAGTCATTGCGCAGGCGCAGTGTAGAGCTGACTCTCAGCTCTACACGTTCGGCTATTTTCGGCTTATGGTCATGTGACTGCCGTGACTGGCTGTCTTGGCAGTCCCATGATCGGAAAAGCTCCTGATCGCAAGCAACAATTGAGAGCTTTCTGTTAGCGGCTGTAACTGTACCGGGAGCATGCAGGGAGCTCGTTTTTGGCACAGCTCTATTGGCACTATTGCATGCGGCTGCTCGGTGCCAAGGCCAGCCCGTTGAGAGGCTGCATATTTGCATGTGCTCTGCGTGAAGAGATTAAAATCCAGTCTGTGTGACAACCATGGCTCCTTGGTTGTACTGTCGAGAAAAGAGCATAGCTATGAAGGAAAGCATGCTGCAGGATTACTAGGTGAAAATAAAGGAAAAAAAGCCTGAAATAAATACAAAACAAAACTAATCCAGCCATCACATCTAATGATTGGTAAACTTCAATATATTACATGTAGCGGGTATTTAAATTTGGGGGGAAGCATCTGGGTTATTTAACCCAGATGTACTAATTGTTAGGGAATCTGAGAATCCCTTTTGTGGTTCTTGGAGGACTCTGGTGGTGCAAGGTTCCCTGTGGCCTGCAGGTGGCGTTGTCGCCCTGGGTCAGAGTTGAACCTGCACCGCAAGACTGTTCCTTTTTGTCCTTTCCTGGCGCCGGTACAGCGGGGCGGGGAACCCGCTGTGACGCAAAGGGAGAGGAGATAAAAGGGGCGGACGCCCTGACCTCGGGTTTTCAGAGTTGGAGGACGCGGCCACACCCAGGCACCTTCGGCCTGGGTGCCGGCGTTCCGGAGATCCGGGCCCAGGTGCCCTTGACCTGGCCGGAGCGAGGGATGGAGTCCATCCCAGGCACCTTAAGCCTGGGGTGAGGTACTACGGCCAAGGCCTGGAGCCCAGGACTTTGACTGGGTTCCGCGAGGGTGGAGGAGTCCGAGAGGCCCTAAGGTGTTGGGACCCGTATCTGAGGCGAGGAGGCCAGGGAGTGTAACCCTTCCGAATAGCACGGTACAGCATTAATCCGGTGACGGCGGGGCCTCTGATAACTCCCTTGGAGGGATGTCTTCCCCCTGACAGGGACTGCAACATAGCAAAGGTAACTCCAGTTCCTGTTCACTAGAGTCGCTGGAAGAGACTCTGTACCAAAAAGTCCATTTAACAGCCACTGTGCTAAGCAACCATTGGTGAAACCTCAGCGGTTTAGTTTCTTTGAGGATTGTGCCTTGACCTACTCCCCACCAATACTGGAATGTTCTATGGGTCTCAAACTATCTGCTCGCGAAGGACTATTTGTTTGCCGTTATGGAATAAATACGTGTTGGACCTTTTTCAGTGTGTGGTACTCCAATTACTGGGAGCAACGGGGGTTATCAGCAGAACAGACTTGGCTCTGAACGTATACACAGGCCCAAAAGTAATCTGATTTTGGCCTTCACCTCTACATGCTGTAATCTAGAGGACATGGGCCGTGGCGCACCTCGCTCTCCCCTCCAAGGTACCCCTAGACCGAAGCCAAAGTAACTGATAAAGAAGAGAGAGAGGGTGAGGCCGCTACATACATACAGTATTTCTTTTAGGTTTAGATATGATTTAATCTCATCTTTATATACTCACCTCTTCGGCAGCAGGATTCTCTGACCAAGTTAACGGTTGTTGCCTACATAGCCTCTGTGGTACTGAACACTATTGCATAAGTAGATGTAGGCTTTTAAAAAAAATGCTTTACTGTATATTCACAGTGTAATCTACTATGGAAAAAGTAGCAAGCACATTTATAAGCAGCAAGCACATTTATAAGCAGCAAGCATCGACAGTGCTAGTTTTAAAATGGCAAAACAAGTTAAATAGTTAGGCTGAAAATAGACACAAGTCCATTTAGTTCAACCAAAAAATTATAATAAAAATTAAATAAATATATATATATATATATATATATATATATATATATATATATATATATATTATCACCACCTGCGCCGCAAATGACTCTGCAATGTAAAAGACTGGTTCTGGAATACTCATGTATACATTCAGGTCCAATGGGCTATAGTGGCTTTCCAATTTGTGGTCTCAAATAAGACCTTCAGAAATAACTTACCAGCATTTACCCAATGTGCTATCGATTGGCCGATTATATTAAGAGAACAATGAGCATCTGTCTGGGGCCTGAGACTCAAGAGGCGTCTCTATAGGAATGCCTCAAAAGGTACTGCACGATCTAAAACACAGCTACTCTTTCGTCCATGGACCGACACAGCTTCTCTATTGACAAAGTGGGTATTATCCGTTAATTAGGAGTGACTAGGCAGAAAAACTTGTAAAAAGTGTTGTATCACACCTTCTACAGTACCGCCCAGGGGGCGGACCCTCTGGGTATAACCTCTCAGTCTGCATCTCGCAGATCAGTTTTTTTCTGTCTAGCAAGGAGTAGGACATGGCTCCCTTCGGGCCCATTGGTCCGGGGGAAAAAATATATATATATATATATTTTTTTCATTTGTTGTTTCCTGCGATCTTCGATCAACTGCCGACTGGGTGACAGGCTGGATCCTCGATCCTTGTAGTCTCCCCAGTTTCGGCCATCGAGCGTGTGCCGACCCTAGCTACGCGCTGGGTTTTCCACGACATGCCCGTCGCTCCACGGGTGGCTGGTGAGCCTACGCTCCAGGGCCTGCATCGGACCGCTCAGCTTCGGCTGACCTTACGGCCGAGTCGCAGCAGCCTGTCCGGAGAGCGTCATGCTCCAGGGCATACATATGATCGTCCCTTTTGGGTCCAATCACAGCATGCCTGGCCAACACCTTCCGTGCGCAGACGATGATCTGTTTGGAATGTCTTCCAGCATAGTACATGCAGGATAGGTAAGTAAAACTCCCCTGCCTCGGCTGGGTGATTTAGCTGGACATTCCTGGAGAGATCAAGTAAGTGGTTGTGGCCCCTTTCTTCCCTCTCTCCCTGCCTTTCCCTCCTCCCTTCTAGCTAAAGGTTGCTGGGTGCTGGGGGTCACCTATGGGGTCCCACTGGAGCGGGGCTGGCCGTAACTAACATTTAAAAGAAATGTCATTTCTGCGTACCTGTGTGTGTGTGTGTGTGTGTCCTTCCTCCTCCATGCTGTCGGCGGCCATTTTGAGGTGGTCCATGCCAAGTTTGGCCTCTTGTGACTGCCCGGCGGCCATCTTCCTGTGGTTCGGCCACACCCACTGGCCCCTATCAGGTGATCGGTGGCCATGTTTGTCCACCCTGTATGTATAGATTGCCATTCAGCGGCCATCTTTTTGTGGGCTACGGCTGCTTGACCTCTATCTTCGGCTCCGCGGCCATTTTCTTGGAGCCCACATTATCTTCCATACAGACGTTTTTGGCAGCCATTTTGCGAGAGCCTCCAGCCTCTAGGGTGCATTACACTGGCGCGAAAATTCACACAGGAAGTGCTGATAAAGGAAGCAGACTGACACAGCAGCAGGGGGACAGCATCACAGGCGCAGCACACGGCAGCATAGCAGTACCTATCCAGGGTGGTGAGTCCTCTGGGTGACCCAGCCTCTCTGCAGCACAGGAGGGTGGCCTATTGATATCTTGCCTGGAGCCCTGTGGGTTTCAGCGTGTGGTCAGCATGGCATCTGAGCCAGATGTCTTCTCCCCTGAAACACCAGATTTAGCAGCTGGTGTCCCTGAAGTGTCTATGTCGGCAATCCTAGAGGCGTTTGCTGCCAGGGTGGAAGCAGCACACGGGAATACAGGGGGTAATAAACGCCCCCGTCCCCTGCAATCTTCTGGGGATATTTCTGATGCAGAACCAGGTCCAGCTACGGCTCATGGCCCAGATTCTGATGCATCAGAGACTGCAGACCGTGACCGATCGGACAGTGAGGAGGACTCCAAGTCCAGGTCAGTACGCGAGACGGCTTTGGTATCTGACCTTATTACTGCAGTGCGGGATACGCTAAAGTTGGAAAATACTGCAGAAGTAGCAGATACTCCAGTCCCCTTTGGGTTTTCGTAAACCTGCCCGCACTGCTAAGGTGTTCCCTTGTGTGTCTTATTTTGACAAACTCTTATACAAGGAATGGGAGAACCCACTGAGGGTCTTTACAGCCCCAAAGAGGTTTGCAGTACGGTACCCCTTTGAGGAGAGTTTTCTGAAGATATGGACCTCTCCCCCTATAGTGGACCCTTCGGTGTCCAGACTTAATAGAGCCACCACTATTCCAGTAGAAGGGGCTCCTGTTTTCAAGGACCCTGTGGATAAGAAGGCTGAAGCACTCGCTCGCTACCTATACTGAGTGGTAGGCTCGGCAGTACGCCCGGCATTGGCGGGGGCCCTAGTGTCTCAGACACTTACTGAATGGGCAAAATTGCTACTCCAGGGGTTAAAGGAGCGAGATGCTCCTCCTAATGAGATAACTTTGGCCGACCAGTTGGTCCAGGGCCTTAAGTTTGTCTGCGAGTCAGACATGGATACTATTCCCCTGCTGTCAAGAGCTTTGGTTTATGCAGTAGCAATACGCCGCCTGATCTGGCTAAAGGGCTGGTCTGCGGACCAGACTTCCAAGAAAGCCCTGTTGGATCTGCCTTTTAAGGGCGACAGACTTTTTGGGGCTTCTCTGGATGACATCATCAAGGATGCCACAGGAGGTAAAAGCACTTTGCTTCCCCAAACTAGCAAGGATAAGGGGCCATGCCAAGGGCAAGGGCCCTCCTTTACTGCACGCAAGCGTTTTTTTCGCCCCCTTAAGGCGACAGGGAAAAGACCCCAGGCCGATAAAGCGCCTGCCCAAGGACAAAAGCGTCCTTGGTCCCGCAGACCCAACAAGCCTGCGGACAAATCTGCGTCCACATGAAGGTCCGCCCCCACCCAGCTCTCGGGTAGGGGGGACGTCTTCGCAAATTCGCGACTCAGTGGACTGCCCTAGTCTCTGACAGGTGGGTTTGCGAAGTAATCTCCTCAGGCTACAAGATAGAATTTCTCTCTTGTCCACTGGACAGATTCATCACCTCCAATCTCCAGCTACTACCGACCCGTCGGGAGGTCCTGAATGGGGCGGTCCAGGGTCTACTGGAACGCGGGGTAGTTATTCCAGTTCCAGAACAGGAACGGGGTCAGGGTTTTTACTCAAATCTGTTCATTGTGCCGAAGAAGGAGGGGGTTCGGCCAATCTTGGATCTCAGAGCCCTCAATTGCTTTGTGAAAGTACAAAGATTTCAGATGGAGTCGGTTCGATCTGTAGTCACGGCTCTCCATCCGGGGGACTTTCTGGCCTCCTTGGACATCAAGGACGCATACCTGCATGTCCCCATATACTCCGGACACCAGAGGTTTCTGCGATTTGCTATCGGGAAGAACCACTACCAGTTTGTGGCCCTCCCTTTTGGCCTTGCCTCAGCACCCAGGACGTTCACCAAGGTGCTCGCTCCAATTCTGGCACTTCTAAGACAGCGGGGTGTCGCTATCACAGGTTACTTGGACGACCTTCTGCTGAAGGCCCCTTCAAGCTCAGAATTAGAGGTAAGCGTGTCCATTACCTGTCAGACTCTTCGAGACTGTGGTTGGATACTAAACACGCAAAAGTCAGTATTGGTGCCCACTCAACGCCTAGTGTACCTGGGGTTGATTCTGGATTCCTCAGAGGCAAAGGTATTCCTCCCTGTGGAGGAGTTGCAGACCCTCCGGGCTGCAGTACGGCAGCTGACTTCCAGGAATTGGTCGTCACTCCGTTTTTGCATGCAAGTGTTGGGCCTCATGGTAGCCTCCTTCGAGGTGGTCCCATATGCTCAATACCACACTCGAGTGTTACAGAAGGAAGTTCTGTCCAGATGGAACAGATGCCCTTCATCTCTGGATTATCAAATCCGAGTGAGCCACCTAGTCAGGAGATCCCTGGTATGGTGGCTGACAGCACCGGCTCTAATGGCCGGGAAGTCATTTCTTCCGGTTTACTGGATAGTGATCACGACGGACGCCAGCCTTACAGGTTGGGGGAGTCTGGGGTGTCCAGTCAGCGCAAGGTCGCTGGACCCCAGAGGAAGCCCTCCTGCCGATCAATGTCCTGGAGATCCGGGCGATCAAGCTGTGCCTCTTCAAATGGTCTCAGAGACTGCAAGGGCGTCCAGTCAGGATCCAGTCAGACAACGCCACAGCGGTGGCATATGTCAATCATCAAGGAGGAACAAGAAGCTCAGCTGCAGCATCGGAGGTTGCTCGCATCCTGAAGTGGGCAGAGAAGAGCGTACCGGCACTATCGGCCGTGTACATTCCGGGTGTGGAAAACTGGCAGGCGGACTACCTGAGCCGCCAGATGCTGGACCAGGGAGAATGGTCCTTACACCCGGAGGTGTTCCAACTCCTCTGCCAAAGATGGGGCACACCAGACGTAGATCTTCTGGCTTCCCGACTCAATCGGAAGGTATTGAGATTTGTGGCCCGGTCAAGAGACCCATGTGCAGACGCAACGGACGCGTTGGTAGCATCGTGGGGTCAGTATCGGCTAATCTATGCCTTCCCTCCCTTAAGGCTTCTTCCTCTTCTGCTCCGCAGAGTGGAGGCAGAGGGAATGCCAATGATCCTAATCGCTCCAGATTGGCCTCAGCGTCCTTGGTACGCCGATCTAGTACGTCTGGTAGCAGACGTCCCCTGGCGCCTACCACTACGGAAGAACCTGCTATCGCAAGGTCCCATATTCCATCCTGCTTTACAGTCATTGGCTTTAACGGCATGGCTGTTGAGAACCAGGTACTGAGAGACCGGGGCCTGTCAGACTCAGTAATCTCTACTATGAGAAGTGCTCGAAAACCCTCCTCTAGGAAGGTTTATCACCGCACTTGGAGGGCCTACATCTCCATGTGTGAGGAAATGAAATGGCATCCGCGTACCTATTTGGTTTCCAGAATCCTCCTGTTTTTACAGCATGGGGTGGACCAAAGGCTTGCCCTAAGTACGATTAAGGGTCAGATATCTGCCCTGGCTGTCTTTTTTCAGCGACCCCTGGCGACTCGCTCTCTCGTGAGTACATTTGTGCAGGGGGTTCGACATGTGGCCCCTCCGGTCCGTCCCCCGTTACCTCCATGGGACTTGAACCTGGTCCTCTCGGTGCTTCAGAAGGCACCGTTTGAGAAGATTAGAGATATTCCCCTGTTGACACTTTCTCAGAAAGTGGTCTTTTTGGTGGCTGTTACGTCAGTTAGACGAGTCTCTGAGCTGGCAGCCTTGTCATGCAAGGCTCCCTATTTGATTTTCCACAAGGATAAGGTGGTGCTGCGGCCACAGCCTTCCTTTCTTCCGAAAGTCGTTTCGGCTTTTCATCTCAACGAAGACATTGTACTTCCATCCTTGTGTCCTCATCCGTCGAATCCTAAGGAGTCGGCGTTGCATTCCTTGGACGTTGTCCGAGCTTTGAGAGTATACCTATCTGCTACTTCCCTGTTCCGGAAGTCAGACTCACTTTGTTTCGGTGGCTGGTCCCAAGAAGGGCCAAGCAGTCTCATTGGCCACCATCTCTATGTGGATCCGACAGATAGTAATCCAGGCTTACACCTTAAAGGGTCAGGCGCCCCCCTTTCCTGTCACGGCGCATTCGACCAGGGCAATAGGTGCCTCTTGGGCTTTCCGACATCAAGCGTCTGTTTCCCAACTATGTAAAGCGGCGACTTGGTCGTCCGCTCACACTTTCACAAAATTCTACAAAGTTGATGTAGGTGCATCTTCGGATGCCTCTTTCGGCCGCAAGGTTTTGCAAGCGGCTGTTTAGAGTTGCAACTCCTCCGTTGGAGGAGTGCTGTTTTGTGTTTTGGGGTGAAGTTTGTTTTTAAGCTGTTACTACCACTCGTTTTTTTCTCTGACACTGCTTTGGGACGTCCCACTTTGTCAATAGAGAAGCTGTGTCGGTCCATGGACGAAAGAGTAAATAGGATTTTTTACTCACCGTAAAATCCTTTTCTCTGAGTCCATGGACCGACACAGCACCCACCCCTCCTTTTAAGTTTGTACTGCTTTTTGACGAACTGATCTGCGAGATGCAGACTGAGAGGTTATACCCAGAGGGTCCGCCCCCTGGGCGGTACTGTAGAAGGTGTGATGCAACACTTTTTACAAGTTTTTCTGCCTAGTCACTCCTAATTAACGGATAATACCCACTTTGTCAATAGAGAAGCTGTGTCGGTCCATGGACTCAGAGAAAAGGTTTTTACGGTGAGTAAAAAATCCTATTTTCCTTCACTTACTGTGGAGAAAACTTTGTTGCTAAGCTCTTACTAAGTTGTGGTGCTTCTTCTTCTATCTAATCAATGGCTTTCTTACGGCCACTGCACCTGTCAAATCTTCAGCTCAAAGTCTTCACTTTACAGTTGAAACTGAGAGTTGCTTAGGTCGATCAGTGTTAAGCTGGGCTTGAAGGCTTTCAAAAAGAAAAACGTATCTTCTGATTCTTGGGTGAATTTGTGTCTGCCAGATCTCCTCTTGTCAGAGTTTCCTCCAACTTCCAAGTGCCCTTTGATGGTGTAGGAAAGTGTACTCACTAACACCTTGGCTTTCTTTGCAATTTCTCTAAAGGAAAGTCCTACATTTTTTAAGGGTTATAATGCTCTGTCTGTCTTCCTTTGTTAATTGCCATTTTCTTGCCATTTTGAGGGCAATATACTACCTTTTGCAGTACAATATTGTCCAAATATTGCTTAAGAGTGTGTAGTAACACAGTCTGTTTCAATGCTGCTTTATTACAGACAGAGAGCTTGTAAGTAATCAAAGAAAGTTGGGACACCTGTAGGAATTGACAGCATAAACTTTCAAGGCCTAATTTACTTACATTGCTGCAGAATAACTGAGTTGTTAACCCGTTGCTTCTTCTCTGAAAAGGCTGTTTTGTGTAACTCTGAGATGTGAATTATTTTTCAGTTTTTGTTAACCTAAACTTTTTCTATCACCTCTGGCAGCTTACTGCTTACCTTTGTACCATTTTAGGTTATTTGCTGGACTTGAATTGTTTAATTCTCAGTAAAAACTGGAAAAATTGGGGTGTTCCAAAACTTCTGACTGGTAGTATATGTGGCCAGTAAAATAAGAGTAGAGTCAGACCTCCTGGCCATCTGATTTGTTTAGTGTCACTAATATGATTAAAACCAGAGGATCAGCATGACGTACTGCCAACTAGCATTTTAAGAAGAGGATTGCGTATGGTAGACAAGGTATTTCTCTTGGCAAAGAACTTCTTGAAAGAATCAGAAATCCTTACTGCTCAGCAACATCGTATAATTTGGGAAATAAGAACTGCAACTGTCCATGGAACTAAACAATAAACACATCTATACAATAAACAAATGGCTTTCTGAATGCATTTCAAGAAACAAGACTATAAAATGGGATAAATTATAACCTGGTTTATTATCAGAAAACACATTAAATAAGATTACTTGTTAAAAAGATATTAAATTCTGTTTTGAACATTCATTGTCTCACATCTAAAGGAAGCTGGAACATTAAAATGAACAAATTAAATTACAATTTATAAGTAGAAAAATATACTCTAAGACTGATTGTGCAGCAGCTGTGTTAAAGCAAATTTCCTTTGCAAAGTTACAGTAAGACTTGATCTAAAAAAATATATCTTATTCTGAAAAAGTGGCACACTTCTCAAAAAAGGCCACCTCTTACCCTCTGGTAATTAATAATGCATGGCTCGAGAATGTAGTATTTTTATATCATTATTAAACATGATCAGTGGTAACAAGATTGTCAATGCGCAGAAAGGAACAGCTTGGAAAACTGGAGCACAGGTAGAAGTTGAAATAAATAATATTAATGAGTTCAAAGCTTTCTTGTAAATGTGCTTATTATAGCATCTGTTGTGTCTCCTTTTGCCCTCGGTATAAACATGTCTCAAAATTGTAAAAAAAGGGAATGCCATCCATTCATTTGATATAACCACCATTCAGTAAAAGTGAGGTCAAAAGCAGGTTGCTTGGTTGCTTACAGATAGTACCAGCACAAAGGTACATCTGAGGCTTGGTTCACACCTATACCTTTTTTAATGCTTTTTGCAGAAACACACTACAGTCCATTAAACATGGTTCCCTATGGGACATGTTCACATCTATGCTTTTTTTCAGCTGCTGCATTTTTGGAAAGGATTAGGGATTTTTTTAAAAGCAAAACGGTGCGTTTTTGGTTCAATAGACTTCAATAGAGAAGCTACAGTAAAGTTTGTTCTTGCCGCAATTTGCATTTTTTAATCCACCCAACAAATTGCACCAAAAGAAAAAAAAGCATCAAAAATGCAAAACGGGAAAAGCACTGCAGAAATGACAAAGCAAACTGCATAGGTGTGAACCAAGCCTTTAGGCCCCTTTCACACATGCGGACCATTCGTTTCATTAGTTCAGTCACATTTTTTCTAAGTAAAAAACGGATGAAGTTTACATCAGTTTTTCATCAGTTTCTCCTCAGTTTTTTACATTTACTACCAATGCAAAAACAGACCATTTGTTTGTTTACATCCATTTTTTCGTCCATTCAGTTTTGTTAACGGAACAAAAATAGGGCTTCGATCCATTAAAAAAAAAACAGATGTTGATGGATGCTCATCTGTTTACATTCGTTTTTAATCCGTCAACGTATGGATGAAAAACAGACATGTGTAAAAGGGGCCTAAGGACAGCCATACATGGTTTGAATTTCCGAATCTTTTCAAAGAATTTTCGTTCGAATTTTGCACCATTAGTGGGCCACAGTAACGGCTGAATTTAAGTGATCGGGCATGTTGGAAATTTTCTGAAAAACAAATGATTTTCTAATCAATGATGGGAGAATCGTGTGAGAAATATATTCGAAAAAGAAATGCGCATGAACACAAGAAAAGAAAATTTGCGAAAAAACTCCCAGCCACGAAAATTATTTTCTGTAGCAACATGAGCTGAAATTCAAGGCTCGGTTGGTTGGATTTAGAAAACAATGGTGGCATCATCGGATCACAAAACATCTGATTTTCAAAAGCAAATTAGTTCGGAATTCGACCAATGTATGGCCTGCATTGGGGACTGGCTCAAGCCAATTGTTCAGAGTGATGACAGGTGTGTGTTGCTCAGATACAGCTTTTCAATTTTCAGGCTGATCACTTATATCAACACCAGAGTCATCGGGTCAATGATGTTGCAGGCCTGATAGGTCATCATAAGGCCATGTACGCTCGGGAAAACTTTACTGACTGAGGACAATAAGTAATCTTTCCACTGGTTTGATGTAATCTTGAGCCAATTATGGCAGCTTGGGCTATTTTGGAATGCATTTTACAGGAGTATTGTTTGTTGGGCAAATAATGACTGATGCTGAAAGATATCATACCAATCAAAAAGAGCGATCACATGAGTTCATTATGTCACTGTGTGGCTGGTATTTTTGCAAGGTATCGCTAATTCGCCCTGATTCTGACATACAAGTAGTCCTACTTCAGGCTTAGTGAAATGGGGACACATCTGTTATTTCAGACACTGTGCCTCTGTTAATACAAGCAAGTGAGAGGGCACTACTGGCAAAACTGGGGTCAATTTACTAAAACTGGAATGTGCAAAATCTGGTGCAGCTCTATATAGAAACCAATCAGCTTCCAGGTTTTAGCCCAGGTTCACACTGGGCTGCGAGAGTGAAGCCGTGCGAGTTCAGCTGAACTCGCACGATTTCACTCCCGCTGGTCAGTCCCGATTTCGGCCGCGATTACAGAGACATCTGTGCAGGTTTCTGCACAGATGTCAATGTAAATCGCGGGCCAAAATTGCAAAAAGTAGTACAGAAACTACGTTTTGAAATCGGTGCAGGGCCGCAGATGCGGCGTCGCACTGATTAGGACGGTGCCATTGCCAGCAATTTGCGGCAAATACCGCAGTTTTGACATGCGATTTGACATGCCAAATCGCATGTCAAAACGCACCAGTGTGAACCAGGGCTTTTTGTCCAAGCTTAATTGAACAAGCTGAAGTTAGAAGCTAATTGGCTACCACGCACAGCTGCACCAGAGTTTGGACTCTCCAGTCTTACTAAATAAAGCCCAATGTCTTTATATGAATGGTATTCCCTTGTTTCTTTCTTTCAAAAAGATAAACTCAACATATTCCCACCTACCCATGCATAAACCATCAACTTAAATAACAATCATATTTGACAGTACAGTAGTATAATAAGAACAAGCTGTATTTTGTTGCATTTCAGCACCATAGCAGAAGTATAATCATGTGTTCGTACACACGCTGTTGAAGATCTCTAAAGGATGAGTGTTCAAAGATCATAATTGTTATGGCAAAAGTAAAAATAAATAATCAGTGCACAATGACCTTTGCCTCCTCCTCTTTTTCAGTGCATTTAAATCTAGAGACTGTACGCAATTTAATTGTACACACAAGTGATCAGAATTCCAAACTGTGATATTGAGACAGACAAAAGCGTCTTGGTGTTCACAAGGATCCAGTGTATAACTATTAAGCACTCTGGCTGGTCTACAAGCCCAAGGTTGTGCCTATAGATAGTTGGTGTGCATGTCTGCTGACATAAAAAAGGGCTGCGCAAATAAAAACTTGCTGAACCAGCCATGAAATTGTGGCAAAAGGGCAATAAACATATAGCTGGTCATTAATTATCAATGCCTTTGTTTTGTTAGATCATCTGACAATAATATGAAATCACTTGTAGCACCTATAGCTTACAACTCCTTTTAGAGTCACCAGGGTAACTTATTCTTCAAAAGCCAACATACCGTACATTTATTAACTGACACTTATACACCTTATGTGTGAATCTGTCTTCTGCCCTGGCATGTCTAATGCCGCATACACACGATCGGAAATTCCGACAAGAAAACCGTGGATTTTTTTCCGACGGAATGTTGGCTCAAACTTGTGTTGCATACACACTGTCACACAAAATTCCGAGCGTCGAGAATGCGGTGATGTACAACGCGACAACAAGCCGGGAAAAACAAAGTTCAATTATTCCGAGCATGCATCGAATTGATTCAGAGCATGTGTGTTTTTTTGCGCTTCGGAATTTCATACAGACGATCGGAATTTCCGACAAGAACTTTTCTTGTCGGAAAAATTAATAACCAGCTCTCAAATTTTTGCTGTCGGAAATTCCGACAGAAAAAGTCAGATGGAGCCTACACACAGTGGGAATTTCCGACCAAAAGCTCACATCAAACTTTTCTTGTCGGAATTTCCGATCGTGTGTACGCGGCATAAGAGTCTCCGCAAAGTTCTTTGCATGGGAATTCGTTTGTGATTTGAGGCTGCTGCAAGCATAATGAGAGGCTGTCATGACTGGGATATAACTGAAAACTACAAAAGGCCCCCCTTCCAATTATCAAACATCTACTTTCTATCCTCTCTATGTCAGAATGTCATCCTATAAAATAGGAATTTCCCCCAAAAAATGGCAATTTCTAAAACAATTTGAGCAATTGCCTTCTTAAGCAATTATCTGCACAATAATTTAGCACATTCCAGGTCCCTCTGATCGCAAATAATATTAGCCACCAGCTTTGTATAATAGTCACACTTTGGGGACAATGTTCCTTCAGGACCATGAATCTTAGCAAGCTGTAATTTGCTTAACTGTACTCAGCAGATAGGCAAAACAGGAAATTGGAGGTCTGTGGGAACACATTTCAGCAGCAATTCTAGTTAAATCCATCCTCTTGTATAGCATATCAAGGCATTTCCCACCCAAGGACTTTTTTGGCCAGAAAAATCAGGAAGTGGCAGTACCAATGAATCCCATCATTTCCTATAAATTCTGGAAGAATGGAGAACAGGTTGTAAAGTAGTCTTATAGGAGCGAATGACCTATGTGCCATTTCATGCCATTCAATATTTGCATAGCAAGATGTCAATACGCCATCTACAAGAAGGGTTCCATGAGCAGTCAGTGGAGCATAAACCCCCATTTTTTCTTGTATGGACACATTCACAACTTTAGATGGCAGCAGCTGAGTGCCATTAACAAATATTTGAACAAAGTCCCCAACCTGGACACGATGTGCATAAACTGGCAAAAATCCCGCCAGTGGGTCTCTGGTTGCAAAGATCAAATGGTTTGGAGTAAGCCGAAGGCTATATGGATGTCCTTCAGCCTCAATAATTATGAACGTGGCTGGCTCATCCAGATCTTTGTGCAAAAACAGCAAAACCTCTGTTGATATCAAATGTCCTGTTTCATCTGTAGTAAGGATTTTATCACCAAGTTGTAATTCTGACAGAGGCTTACGTTGCCCGCTAATAATGTTGACCATGGCAGTTCCTGGAAAGCAGCCGCCAGAACGGACAGCTAACGAGTTGTCTGAAAGATAAAAGAAAATGATATACATAAGGAAAAACGTAAATTAAAAAACTAAAAGGTAAACAGAAATAGAACTGTATGATCAAACCTAATACAAAGAATTTTCAAAGCTAAAAAATCACTAGTAACTTTGAGAAAATATTTGAGAAACCCTTAAAAAACATGAAACTGCTCTTAAATCATTAGTGCTTATATAATATTACAGCGCAAAAACCTATGTAAAGTGTAGTAACTAGTTCCATTTCACTTTGTTTGAAACAGTTGGAAATGTAATTGTTGATTGTCTTCCACGACTAACCAAACCACGCCAGATCGCGAGTCGGTCGGCTGCTGGTTTTCCAACATGCTCGTCCGACAAAAGCCTGCTTCTTTTGGATCAGCTGCCATACACACGGGCCGAATGTCAGGCATTTTTTATTGAACCGGCCCATGTCGCCCGGCATTCGGCCTGCGTGTACTAGGCTTAAGGCACCCTGCAGACAACTGGTTGTTGGAGAAATTTCCTTAGACATCTATGAGGCCAAAACTGGTTCTGGGCAGCAACACAGGTTTTTACAAATCTCTGGATCTCCACACTCATTTTATCCTTATCCATTGATCCATCAATCCTGATGCTTTTCCTGTTGGGATCTTTCCAGTGTTACTCCAGCATCAATGCTGCTGTCTACTGTGCTAACTGCTTCCTCAAGCGTACTTGATGTGGGTCAGATAAGAGAGGTCATTGTTATAAACATAGGTGCTTCATAATCTACAGGGTGAGCACAAAAACACTCCTTGATTTCAAGTAGTTATAAAATCAATACTTATTGTATGTTTAGAAATTTGGTGAACACAGGTACAATAACTCAAAAAATATAATTTTACTACTGCAGAATCTCCATGCACTCCTCCCACTGCCAGAGGGCAGTAAAACCCAACATGGTGCTCATCCCACAGCAAAGCAGCTTGTGCGTGTTGGAATTGGCTAAAACAGTGTTTTGACTGTGCAGCGTGTTTTTAAATGCAAATTTAATGTGGACCCGCCTACTAAAAAGTAAAATTTTAAGTGGTACCACAATGCCATTGAGAAAGGATGCATCTGTGATCGGAGAAAGGGATATTCAGGCTGACCATTGGTCTTTGAGCAAGTTGTTGATCTAGCCCTAATGCCGCGTACACACGATCGGATTTTCCGTCGGAAAAACCTTGGATGGTTTTTCCAACGGAATTCCGCTCAAGCTTGGCTTGTATACACACGGTCACACAAAAGTTCTCTGAACTTTGGACCGTCAAGAACGCGGTGACGTACAACACAATGACGAGCTGAGAAAATGAAGTTCAATGTTTCCGAGCATGCGTTGAATTGTTTCCGAGCATGCATCGGAATTTTGCGCGTCGGAATTGCCACAGACGATCGGAATTTCCGATTGGAACTTTTTCCATCTGAAAATTTGAGAACCAGCTCTCAAATTCTTGTTGATGGAAATTTCGACAGGAAAAGTCAGATGGAGACTACACACAGTCGGAATTTCCGACCAAAAGCTCACATCGGACTTTTCTTGTCGGAAAATCTGATTGTGTGTACGCAGAATAAGAAGTCAGTGCGCATAGCTAGCCGAGAGTTGCACGTCCTGCAAAGCACAGTAGGCTAGATCTTATGCAAACGATTGTGGTTTCACTGTTACAAACTGCAATTGGTCCATTTACACCTGCAAGACAATGAAACACGACTTATATTTTGCAGGAATCTCCAGGCGTGAATGGGAAATGATAACCTCCTGTCAAAGATAATTTCCAGTGATGAGGCAACCTTCCATTTAAGGCGCACATCGACTGTGTGTGATATCAACCGATAACACATAAAACTTTATAAGTTGATGCAACTGTAGCCACCAATGTGTAAGAATATTCCAAAAAACGTTACATTCTATATCTGTTGGAAATCAAGGAGTTTTTTTGTTCTCATCCTGTATTTAGTACACATTAAATGAGGTAACATGCACTGTAAATTAATATTATTAAGCTGACACACAGCAAGAACATCCAAACACAATGCAAACATATTGAAAACTGCAGAAGTCCAGTTGGGTTGAGTTATTTTTTAAGTTGTCACTTTATTAGCTATATCTACTTGTTATTGTAAATGGTCAAGCGGTGAAGCATTTGGCTGCAATTGGTTGCATAATGGCTACAGATGTAGTGAGGACATTTAATTGTGGTTCAACCAAATAGAATGGGGGAATATGCATGATCTAAGCATGCCTGTTGAATGATTGTTGATTCCAGACAAGGTTATTGCAGAATCTCAGAAACTATTAACCTCCTGAGATCTTCACACATTAAAATTTATCCCAACAGAAAATAAAATAATAGGGATCAGTGAAGAAATGGAGCGCAAACTGAGAGATAAATATCCTACAGTGGTGTGCAAAGAAAGGCTGCTCTGAACATGCAACATGAACCTTGAAGAAGGCAGGCCACATTAGCCCCAATTCATTCTGGATCTCACTTCTGTCAGGTTTAAAGAACAAACATGGCTATATTGGTTATGGGATTACCAAAATCGGACAACTAAAGAGTAGAAAATATTGCCAGGTCTAACAAATCTTTCTGCAGGAAATTAATGATTCTATCGAGTCACTAAGGTGCAAAATCCCCAAGAAATGTTTTCTGAATCGATGCCCTGAAGAAATCAGGCTATTCTGAAAGCAAAGTAGGTACTACCTAGTAGAGCTGCACGATTCTGGCTTAAATGAGAATCACAATTTTTTTGCTTAGAAGATAGATCGCGATTCTCTCATGATTCTCGTGGCATAACATAATTTTTCACATTAAACAAAATAAATTGGGCTAACTTTACTGTTTTTTTGTTTTTTTTATTCATTGAAGTGTATTTTTTTCCCAAAAAATTGCGTTTGAAAGACCGCTGGGCAAATACAGTGTGACATTAACCACTTAAGCCCCGGACCATTTTGTAGCTAAAGGACCAGAGGTGTTTTCAGAATTTTGCACTGCGCTGCTTTAACTGTAAATTGTGCGGACATGCAATGTTGTACCCAAACAAAATTTGCGTCCTTTTCTTCCCACAAATAGAGCTTTATTTTAATGGTATTTGATTGCCTCTGCGATTTTTATTTTTTGCGATGTAAACGGAAAAAGACTGAAAATTTTGAAAAAAAAATGATATTTTCTACTTTTTGTTATAAGAAAAATCGAATAAACTCAATTTTAGTCATACATTTAGGCCAAAATGTATTCAGCCACATGTCTTTAGTAAAAAAAATGTCAATAAGCGTATATTTATTGGTTTGCGCAAAAGTTATAGCGTCTACAAACTAGGGTACATTTTCTGGAATTTACACAGCTTTGAATTTATGACTGCCTATCTCATTTCTTGAGGTGCTAAAATGGCAGGGCAGTACAACCCCCCCCCCAAATGACCCCATTTTGGAAAGTAGACATCCCAAGGAAATTGCTGAGAGGCATGTTGAGCCCATTGAATATTTTTTTTTTGTCTCAAGTGATTGAATAATGACAAAAAAAAATAAAAAAATTACAAAAAGTTGTCACTAAATGATATATTGCTCACACATGCCATGGATATATGTGGAATTGCACCCCAAAATAAATTTTGCTACTTCTCCTGAGTACGGGGATACCACATGTGTGGGACTTTTTGAGAGCCTAGCCGCGTACGGGCCCCCGAAAACCAAGCACCACCTTCAGGATTTCTAAGGGCGCAAATTTTTGATTTCACTCCTCACTACTTATCACAGTTTCGAAGGCCATAAAATGCCAAAATAGCACAAAACCCCCCCAAATGATCCCATTTTAGAAAGTAGACACCCCAAGGAAATTGCTGAGAGGCATGTTGAGCCCATTGAATTTTTTTTTTCTTGTCCCAAGTGATTGAATAATGACAAAAAAAAAAAAATACAAAAAGTTGTCACTTAATGATATATTGCTCACACATGCCATGGTTATATGTGGAATTGCACCCCAAAATAAATTTTGCTGCTTCTCCTGAGTACGGGGATACCACATGTGTGGGACTTTTTAGGAGCCTAGCTGCGTACGGGGCCCCGAAAACCAAGCACCGCCTTCAGGATTTCTAAGGGCACAAATTTTTGATTTCACTCCTCACTACCTATCACAGTTTCGAAGGCCATAAAATGCCAAAATAGCACAAACCCCCCAAAATGACCCCATTTTGGAAAGTAGACACCCCAAGCTATTTGCTGAGAGGCATATTGAGTATTTTACAGCTCTCATTTGTTTTTGAAAATGAAGAAAGAAAATATTTTTTTTTTTTTTTTTTAAATTTTCAAAACTTTGTGACAAAAAGCGAGAGCTGCAACATACTCACTATACCTCTCAGCAAATAGCTTGGGGTGTCTACTTTCCAAAATGGGGTCATTTGGGGGGGTTTTGTGCCATCTGGGCATTCCATGGCCTCCGAAACTGTGATAGGCAGTGAGAAGTGAAATCAAAAATTTACAACCTTAGAAAGCCTGAAGGCGGTGCTTGGTTTTTGGGGTCCCGTACGCGGCTAGGCTCCCAAAAAGTCTCACACATGTGGTATTCCCGTACTCAGGAGAAGCAACAGAATGTATTTTGGCGTGTAATTCCACATATGCCCATGGCATGTTTGAGCAATATATCATTTAGTAACAACTTTGTGCAAAAAAATAAAAAATAAAAAAATAAAAATAAATTGTCTTTTTTCCGCAACTTGTGTCAACATATAAAATATTCCATGGACTCGACATGCCTCTCAGTATATAGCTTGGGGTGTCTACTTTCCAAAATGGGGTCATTTGGGGGGGTTTTGAACTGTTCTGGCATTTTATACACAACATTAGGAAGCTTACATCCACTCTTCTAACCACTTGAAGACAAAGCCCTTTCTGACACTTTTTGTTTACATGAAAACATATTTTTTTTTTGCAAGAAAATTATGTTGAACCCCCAAACATTATATATTTTTTTTAAAGCAAAGGCCCTACAGATTAAAATGGTGGGTGTTGCATTTTTTTTTCCACACAGCATTTGCGCAGCGATTTTTCAAACGCATTTTTTGGGGAAAAAATACACTTTTTTTAATTTTAATGCACTAAAACACACTATATTGCCCAAATGTTTGATGAAATAAAAAAGATGATCTTAGGCCGAGTACATAGATACCAAACACGACATGCTTTAAAATTTCGCAAAAACGTGCATTGGCGACAAACTACATACATTTTTAAAAGCCTTTAAAAGCCTTTACAGGTTACCACGTTAGATTTACAGAGGAGGTCTACTGCTAAAAAGACTGCCCTCGATCTGACCTTTCGCGGTGATACCTCACATGCATGGTGCAATTGCTGTTTACATATGACGCCAGACCGACACTTGCGTTCGCCATTGCGCAAGAGCAGGGCAGGACAGGGGTGCTTTTTTTTTATTATTATTATTAATTTTGCTTTTTTATTTTATTTTTAAACTGTTCCTTCCATATTTTTTTTTTTTTATCATTTTTATTGTTATCTCAGGGAATGTAAATATCCCCTATGATAGCAATAGGTAGTGACAGGTACTCTTTTTAAAAAAAAAACTGGAGTCTATTAGACCCTAGATCTTTCCTCTGCCCTCAAAGCATCTGACCACACCAAGATCGGTGTGATAAAATGCTTTCCCAATTTCCCAATGGCGCTTTTTATATCCGGGGGGGGGGGACATTCCCTCCCACTGCTTGTAAAAGCAGTCCAGAGGCTAATTAGCCGCTAGGATTGCTTTTACATGAAAGCCGGCCGCTGGCTGAAAAGAATGATACCAAGATGATACCTAAACCCACAGGCATCAATCTGGTATAACCATTCAAAGTCCAGCAACATACCAGTACGTTGCTGGTCCTTGTTGGACATGTATTGTAATCTTTTTTTTCATGCAGCCTGTTGGCTGAACGAAAAAAAGAGATTGATCGGTGGGTATGCCCACCATTAGAATACCGCCATTCATCCACCCACTTCTAATGATGGGCATACATGCACCATTTATATATGCCGAAGCATTGGGGCATCCTCCCGCAAAAATTATGCCGCACACACATGGTCGGACTTTTCCACGGGCAAGCCTCCGTCGGAATTTCGACCGTATGTATGCGGCATTAGTAGCAAAATCGCTCCTCTGCCCCTGCTGCCCCAATGCTTCGGCATATATGCTTTTTTTTTAAAACTGTGGTGGTGAAATCACCTCCTACAGCACTGGAGTCGCAGGGATCAGGCCTGTCTCTGCGAACGCTGCAGTTATGTGTGTTGTGTTTTGTAAGTGACAGTGATCGATCGATACTGCACTTGGGTGGCCTGGGCTGGACGGAGGGGCAAAACGCAGGTGCCAGCAGGTATCTGGGCTGATTCCGCTAACACTGCGTTTTTGTTTTTGGGAACCCTAAACTGCTGGGGACACTAGTATAGATCTGATCAGATCAGATATTGATCTGTTCAGATACTATACCACTAAGGGAGGTTTATGCTTCACGCGTGGGTGTTAGCTTTACTGGCACTAACCTGACGCTGCCTGGGGTGTGGCGCAGGGTTAACTAGGGGCAATTAGGGGGTTAAAACCTTTATTAGATAATATATGGGGGTACCTGACGCTATAAAAACCTGCGGCGAACCTAAAAAAAATAACTGGCTATCTATCGGCACCAGCATAAGTAATACAGCGATCAGAAAAACGATCGCTTAGTGACACTGGCAAAAGGGGGTGAAAGGGTTACCTGGGGGGGCGATCAAGGGGTTAAACCTTTATTAGGTAATATATGGGGGTACCTGACGCTATAAAAACCTGCGGCGAACCTAAAAAAAATAACTGGCTACCTATCGGCATCACCGACAATAAGACAGCGATCAGAAAAACGATCGCTTAGCGACAGTGGTGATAGGGGGTGAAAGGGTTACCTGGGGGGCGATCAAGGGGGTTAAACCTTTATTAGGTAATATATGAGGGTAGCTGACGCTATAAAAACCTGCGGCGAACCTAAAAAAAATAACTGGCTACCTATCGGCATCACTGACAATAAGACAGCGATCAGAAAAATGATCGCTTAGCGACAGTGGTGATAGGGGGTGAAAGGGTTACCTGGGGGGGCGATCAAGGGGGTTAAACCTTTATTGGGTAATATATGGGGGTACCTGACGCTATAAAATCCTGCGGCGAACCTAAAAAAAAAAACTGGCTACCTATCGGCATCACCGACAATAAGACAGCGATCAGAAAAACGATCGCTTGGCGACAGTGGTGATAGGGGGTGAAAAGGTTACCTGGGGGGTGATCAAGGGGGTTAAACCTTTATTAGGTAATATATGGGGGTAGCTGACGCTATAAAAACCTGCGGCGAACCTAAAAAAAATAACTGGCTACCTATCGGCATCACCGACAATAAGACAGCGATCAGAAAAACGATTGCTTAGCGACAGTGGTGATAGGGGGTGAAAGGGTTACCTGGGGGGTGATCAAGGGGTTTAAACCTTTATTAGGTAATATATGGGGGTAGCTGACGCTATAAAAACCTGCGGCGAACCTAAAAAAAATAACTGGCTACCTATCGGCATCACCGACAATAAGACAGCGATCAGAAAAATGATCGCTTAGCGACAGTGGTGATAGAGGGTGAAAGGGTTACCTGAAAGGCGATCAAGGGGGTTAAACCTTTATTAGGTAATATATGGGGGTAGCTGACGCTATAAAAACCTGCGGCGAACCTAAAAAAAATAACTGGCTACCTATCGGCATCACTGACACTAAAACAGCGATCAGAAAAACGATCGCTTAGCGACAGTGGTGATAGTGGGTGAAAGGGTTATCTGGGGGGTGATCAGGGGGTTAAACCTTTATTAGGGGGGTAGGGGGCTACACTGGACCTAAAACTAACTGTAGTGACACTTTTACAGTCACAAATGTCACTGATTGCAGTGATCAGTAAATAAATGGTCACTGCAATCAGTGACACTGTGACTGGGGGCTGGGGGGTGATCTGGGGGGGCCTGGGGGGGCGATTTATGTTCCTATGTGTCCTGGTGTCAGTGTACTGTTTGTATATGTGAGCGCCGCATGAGAGATGACATCACTTCCTCTGCCTGTGTAAACATTACACAGCAGAGGAAGCTTTCTCATTCGCCGGGAGCGATCGCGAGGGGGTGGCCGGAATCTAACGGCCGTCCCCTCATCCCGGATCGCTCCCCAACGGATAACGACCGCTCA
The DNA here is from genome assembly GCA_029206835.1 of Rana muscosa. Classification (NCBI taxonomy): domain Eukaryota; kingdom Metazoa; phylum Chordata; class Amphibia; order Anura; family Ranidae; genus Rana; species Rana muscosa. The sequence goes on from CM055117.1 coordinate 847,007,555, forward strand.
CTGTATAGAAGGGGGGTCCGATTGGACCCCCCAACTATACAAATGCAGTCACGTACACTGTACGTGATTGTGCCTGTCGGTGCCATTCTGCCGACGTATATATACAGTGAGCGGTCGTTAAGTGGTTAAATATTGCAACAATTGCCATTGTATTCCCTAGGGTCTCTGCTAAAAAAAAGTATATATAATGTTTGGGGGTTCCACGTAATTTTCTAGCAAAAAAATAGGATTTTTTACTCACCGTAAAATCCTTTTCTCTGAGTCCATGGACCGACACAGCTTCTCTATTGACAAAGTGGGTATTATCCGTTAATTAGGAGTGACTAGGCAGAAAAACTTGTAAAAAGTGTTGCATCACACCTTCTACAGTACCGCCCAGGGGGCGGACCCTCTGGGTATAACCTCTCAGTCTGCATCTTCGCAGATCAGTTCGTCAAAAAGCAGTACAAACTTAAAAGGAGGGGTGGGTGCTGTGTCGGTCCATGGACTCAGAGAAAAGGATTTTACGGTGAGTAAAAAATCCTATTTACTCTATCGTCCATGGACCGACACAGCTTCTCTATTGACAAAGTGGGACGTCCCAAAGCAGTGTCAGAGAAAAAACGAGGGGTGGTAACAGCATAAAAATAAACTTCACCCCAAACACAAAACAGCACTCCTCCAACGGAGGAGTTGCAACTCTAAACAGCCGCTTGCAAAACCTTGCGGCCAAAAGAGGCATCCGAAGATGCACCTACATCAATTTTGTAGAATTTTGTGAAAGTGTGAGCGGACGACCAAGTCGCCGCTTTACATAATTGGGAAACAGACGCTTGATGTCGGAAAGCCCAAGAGGCACCTATTGCCCTGGTCGAATGCGCCGTGACAGGAAAGGGGGGCGCCTGACCCTTTAAGGCGTAAGCCTGGATTACTATCTGTCGGATCCACCTAGAGATGGTGGCCGATGAGACTGCTTGGCCCTTCTTGGGACCAGCCACCGAAACAAACAGTGAGTCTGACTTCCGGAACAGGGAAGTAGCAGATATGTATACTCTCAAAGCTCGGACAACGTCCAAGGAATGCAACGCCGACTCCTTAGGATTCGATGGCTGAGGACACAAGGATGGAAGTACAATGTCTTCGTTGAGATGAAAAGCCGAAACGACTTTCGGAAGAAAGGAAGGCTGCGGCCACAGCACCACCTTATCCTTGTGGAAAATCAAATAGGGAGCCTTGCAGGACAAGGCTGCCAGCTCAGAGACTCGTCTAACTGACGTAACAGCCACCAAAAAGACCACTTTCTGAGAAAGTGTCAACAGGGGAATATCTCTAATATTCTCAAACGGTGCCTTCTGAAGCACCGAGAGGACCAGGTTCAAGTCCCACGGAGGTAACGGGGGACGGACCGGAGGGGCCACCTGTCGGACCCCCTGCACAAATGTACTCACGAGAGAGTGAGTCGCCAGGGGTCGCTGAAAAAAGACAGCCAGGGCAGATATCTGTCCCTTAAATCGTACTTAGGGCAAGCCCTTGGTCCACCCCATGCTGTAAAAACAGCAGGATTCTGGAAACCAAATAGGTACGCGGATGCCATTTCATTTCCTCACACCTGGAGATGTAGGCCCTCCAAGTGCGGTGATAGACCTTCCTAGAGGACGGTTTTCGAGCACTTCTCATAGTAGAGATTACTGAGTCTGACAGGCCCCGGTCTCTCAGTACCTGGTTCTCAACAGCCATGCCGTTAAAGCCAATGACTGTAAAGCAGGATGGAATATGGGACCTTGCGATAGCAGGTCCTTCCGTAGTGGTAGGCGCCAGGGGACGTCTGCTACCAGACGTACTAGATCGTCGTACCAAGGACGCTGAGGCCAATCTGGAGCGATTAGGATCATTGGAATTCCCTCTGCCTCCACTCTGCGGAGCAGAAGAGGAAGAAGCCTTAAGGGAGGGAAGGCATAGATTAGCCGATACTGACCCCACGATGCTACCAACGCGCCCATTGCGTCTTACCATGGGTCTCTTGACCAGGCCACAAATCTCAATACCTTCCGATTGAGTCGGGAAGCCAGAAGATCTACGTCTGGTGTGCCCCATCTTTGGCAGAGGAGTTGGAACACCTCCGGGTGTAAGGACCATTCTCCCTGGTCCAGCATCTGGCGGCTCAGGTAGTCCGCCTGCCAGTTTTCCACACCCGGAATGTACACGGCCGACAGTGCCGGTACGCTCCTCTCTGCCCACTTCAGGATGCGAGCGATCTCCGATGCTGCAGCTGAGCTTCTTGTTCCTCCTAGATGATTGACATATGCCACTGCTGTGGCGTTGTCTGACTGGATCCTGACTGGACGCCCTTGCAGTCTCTGAGACCATTTGAAGAGGCACAGCTTGATCGCCCGGATCTCCAGGACATTGATCGGCAGGAGGGCTTCCTCTGGGGTCCAGCGACCCTGCGCCGACTGGACACCCCAGACTCCCTCCCCAACCTGTAAGGCTGGCGTCCGTCGTGATCACTATCCAGTAAACCGGAAGAAATGACTTCCCGGCCATTACAGCCGGTGCTGTCAGCCACCATACCAGGGATCTCCTGACTAGGTGGCTCACTCGGATTTGATAATCCAGAGATGAAGGGCATCTGTTCCATCTGGACAGAACTTCCTTCTGTAACACTCGAGTGTGGTATTGAACATATGGGACCGCCTCGAAGGAGGCTACCATGAGGCCCAACACTCGCATGCAAAAACGGAGTGACGACCAATTCCTGGAAGTCAGCTGCCGTACTGCAGCCCGGAGGGTCTGCAACTTCTCCACAGGGAGGAATACATTTGCCTCTGAGGAATCCAGAATCAACCCCAGGTACACTAGGCGTTGAGTGGGCACCAATACTGACTTTTGCGTGTTTAGTATCCAACCACAGTCTCGAAGAGTCTGACAGGTAATGGACACGCTTACCTCTAATTCTGAGCTTGAAGGGGCCTTCAGCAGAAGGTCGTATAAGTAGCCTGTGATAGCGATACCCCGCTGTCTTAGAAGTGCCAGAATCGGAGCGAGCACCTTGGTGAACGTCCTGGGTGCTGAGGCAAGGCCCAACGGGAGGGCCACAAACTTGTAGTGGTCCTTCCCGATAGCAAATCGCAGAAACCTCTGGTGTCTGGAGTATATGGGGACATGCAGGTATGCGTCCTTGATGTCCAAGGAGGCCAGAAAGTCCCCCGGATGGAGAGCCGTGACTACAGATCGAACCGACTCTATCCGAAAACTTTGTACCTTCACAAAGCAATTGAGGGCTCTGAGATCCAAGCTTGGACGAACCCCCTCCTTCTTCGGCACAATGAACATATTTGAGTAAAAACCCCGTTCCAGTTCTGGAACTGGAATAACTACCCCGCGTTCCAGTAGACCCTGGACCGCCCCATACAGGGCCTCCCGACGGGTCGGTAGTAGCTGGAGATTGGAGGTGTTGAATCTGTCCGGTGGACAAGAGAGAAACTCTATCTTGTAGCCTGAGGAGATTACTTCGCAAACCCACCTGTCCGAGATTAGTGCTGTCCACTGAGTCGCGAATTTGCGAAGACGTCTCCCCACCCGAGAGCTGGGTGGGGGTGGACCTTCATGCGGACGCATATTTGTCCGCAGGCTTATTGGGTATGCGGGACCAGGGACGCTTTTGTCCTTGGGCAGGCACTTTATCGGCCTGGGGTCTTTTCCCTGTCGCCCTAGGGGGACGAAAAAAACCACTTGTGTGCAGTAAAGGAGGGCCCTTGCCCTTGGCGTGGCCCCTTACCCTTGCTAATTTGGGGAAGCAAAGTGCTTTTACTTCCTGTGGCATCCTTGATGATGTCATCCAGAGAAGCCCCAAAAAGTCTGTCGCCCTTAAAAGGCAGATCCAACAGGGCTTTCTTGGAAGTCTGGTCCGCAGACCAGCCTTTTAGCCAGATCAGGCGGCGTATTGCTACTGCATAAACCGAAGTTTTAGACAGCAGGGGAATAGTATTCATGTCTGACTCGCAGACAAACCTAAGGCCCTGGACCAACAGGTCGGCCAATGTTATCTCATCAGGAGGAGCATCTCGCTCCTTAACCCCTGGAGTAGCAATCTTGCCCATTCAGTAAGTGTGTGAGACACTAGGGCCCCCGCCAATGCCGGGCGTACTGCCGAGCCTACCACTGAGTATAGGTAGCAAGCGAGTGCTTCAGCCTTCTTATCCACAGGGTCCTAGAAAACAGGAGCCCCTTCTACAGGAATTGTGGTGGCTCTATTAAGTCTGGACACCGGAGGGTCCACTATAGGGGTGAGAGGTCCATTTCTTCAGAAAACTCTCCTCAAAAGGGGTACCGTACCGCAAACCTCTTTGGGGCTGTAAAGACCCTCAGTGGGTTCTCCCATTCCTTGTATAAGAGTTTATCAAAAGACACACAAGGGAACACCTTAGCAGTGCGGGCAGGTCTATGAAACCCAAGTGGACCGGAGTCTCTGCTGCTTCTGCAGTATTTTCCAATTTTAGCATATCCCGCACTGCAGTAATAAGGTCAGATACCAAAGCCGTCTCGCGTACTGACCTGGACTTTGAGTCATTCTCACTGTCCGGTCACGGTCTGCAGTCTCTGATGCGTCAGAATCTGGGCCCCGAGCCGTAGCTGGACCTGGTTCTGCACCAGAATTATCCCCAGAAGCTTGCAGGGGATGGGGCGTTTACTACCCCCTGTATTCCCGTGTGCTGCTACCACCCTGGCAGCAAACGCCTCTAGGATTGCAGTCATAGCGTTCATAGACACCTCAGGGGCACCAGCTGCTAAATCTGGTGTTTCAGGGGAGAAGACATCTGGCTCAGCTGCCATGCTGACCACACGCTGACACTCACAGGGCTCCAGGCAAGATATCAATAGGCCACCCTCCTGTGCTGCAGAGAGGCCGGGTCACCCAGAGGACTCACCACCCTGGATAGGTACTGCTATGCTGCGCCTGTGATGCTGTCCCACTGCTGCTGTGTCAGTCTGCTTCTTTTATCAGCACTTCCTGTGTGAATTTTCGCGCCAGTGTAATGCACCCTAGAGGCCGGAGGCTCTCGAAAAATGGTTGCCAAAAACGTCTGTATGGAAGATAATGTGGGCTCTAAGAAAATGGCCGCCGACAGAAGATAGAGGTCAAGCAGCCATAGCCCACAAAAAGATGGCCGCCGAACGGCAATATCTGCATACAGGGTGGACAAACATGGCCGCCGATCAGCTGATAGGGGCCAGTGGGTGTGGCCGAACCACAGGAAGATGGCCGCTGGGCAGTCACAAGAGGCCAAACTTGGCATGGACCACCTCAAAATGGCCGCCGACAGCATGGAGGAGGAAGGACACAAACACAGGTAAGAAAAAATGACATTTCTTTTAAATGTTAGTTACAGCCAGCCCCGCTCCAGTGGGACCCCCTAGGTGACCCCCAGCACCCAGCAACCTTTAGCTAGAAGCCCAGGGAGGAGGGAAAGGCAGGGAGAGAGGGAAGAAAGGGGCCACAACCACTTACTTGATCTCTCCAGGAATGTCCAGCTAAATCACCCAGCCGAGGCAGGGGAGTTTTACTTACCTATCCTGCTTGTATTATGCTGGAAGACATTCCAAACAGATCATCGTCCGCGCACGGAAGGTGACTGTTGACCAGGCATGCTGTGATTGGACCCAAAAAGGGACGATCATATGTATGCCCTGGAGCGTGACGCTCACCGGACAGGCTGCTGCGACTCGGCCGTAAGGTCAGCCGAAGCTGAGCGGTCCGATGCAAGCCTTGGAGCGTAAGCTCACCGGCCAGGCTGCTGCGACTCGGCCGTAAGGTCAGCCGAAGCTGAGCGGTCCGATGCAGGCCCTGGAGCGTAAGCTCACCGGCCACCCGTGGAGCGACGGGCATGTCGTGGAAAACCCAGCGCGTAGCTAGGGTCGGCACACGCTCGATGGCCGAAACTGGGGAGACTACAAGGATCGAGGATCCAGCCTGTCACCCAGTCGGCAGTTGATCGAAGATCGCAGGAAACAACAAATGTAGCAAAAAAAAAAATATATATATATATATCTTTTTTCCCCGGACCAATGGGCCCGAAGGGAGCCATGTCCTACTCCTTGCTAGACAGAAAAAAACTGATCTGCGAAGATGCAGACTGAGAGGTTATACCCAGAGGGTCCGCCCCCTGGGCGGTACTGTAGAAGGTGTGATGCAACACTTTTTACAAGTTTTTCTGCCTAGTCACTCCTAATTAACGGATAATACCCACTTTGTCAATAGAGAAGCTGTGTCCGTCCATGGACGAAAGAGTAATACTGATTTTAACTTAAGAAAGAAGAGTCAGAAAAAGATTTAGACTTTAACGCCCTGTACACACGATTGGATTTCCTATGGATTTTAATCCGATGGATTTTTCCACCGGAAATCCGATGAAGCTGACTTCCATCAGTCTTGCCTACACACCATCAGTCAAAAATCCGACCGTCCCAAACGCCATGACGTAAAACACTCCGACAAGCCGAGAAAAATGAAGTTCAATGCTTCTGAGCATGCGTCGACTTGATTCTGAGCATGCGTTGGTTTTTTGTCCGATGGAGTTCCACACAGACGATCGGAATTTGCTATCGTTTTTTTTCCCATCGGATAAATTTAAAACATGTTCTATTTTTTTCTCACCGATGGAAAAAAGACCGATGGGGCCCATACACGATCGGTTTGTCCGATGAGAAATGTCCATCGGACTGTTTTCATCGGTAAAACCGATCGTGTGTACACGGCATAAGTGGTTAAACTTCCTGCATTTACACACAGAAGTTTATCCCTTTGATCTAAGAAGGAAGCCATTACAATGTTTCATGTTGTTAAAAACTTGGCAAACTGGCAGGATTTTTCCTTTTTACAGCTGAGTGAGCAGAGAAGTCTCTACACTTGTTACATGAAAGAATCAGCAAACTCTGCAACAGAGATCGTGAGGGGGGTTGAATCGATATCACAATTGTTAACGATTAATTGTGCAGCTCTACTACCTAGTCATACCTAATGAAGTGGACATTGAATGTACTATATATAAGCAACAAATACTAAGATGTTGTTGAGTTTTTTAAGAGTGGTTAAAAGGTTTAGATGTAAATTCTGAAGATTAAAATGAATATATTATTTTCAAACTATAATTCATACTCGCTGTTCAGCAGCAAGCAGTAAACTTTTTAACCACTTCCTTACTGGGCACTTAAACCCCCTTCGTACCCAGACCAATTTTCAGCTTTCAGCACTGACGCACTTTGAATGACAATTGCGTGGTCATACAATGCTGAACCCAAATGATATTTTTATCATTTTTTTCCCACAAATAGAGCTTTCTTTTGGTGGTATTTGATCACCTCTGCGGTTTTTATTTTTTGCGCTATAAACAAAAAAAGACAGAAAATTTTGAAAAAAACACAATATTTTTTTACTTTTTGTTATAATAATATCCCAATTTTTTTTTTAAAAAAAATTTTTTTCTCAGTTTAGGCCGATATGTATTCTTCTATTTATTTTTGGTAAAATTTTTTGCAATAAGCGTATAGTGATTGGTTTGCACAAAAGTTATAGCGCCTACAAAATAGGGGATAGAATTATGACATTTTTATTATATATTTTTTTTTTACTAGTAATGGCGGCGATCTGCGATTTTTGTCAGGCCTGCGATATTGCGGCGGACACATCGGACACTTTTGACACTATTTTGGGACCATTCACATTTATACAGCGAACAGTGCTATAAAAATGCATTGATTACTGTATAAATGTGACTGGCAGGGAAGGGGTTAACACTAGGGGCGATCAAAGGGTTAAATATGTTCCCTATTAGTGTTTCTTACTGTGGGGGGGGGGGGTACTGACTGGGGGAGGTGACCGTTCTGTGTCCCTATGTACAAGGGACACAGCATCGGTCTCCTCTCTCCCTGACAGGACGTGGATCTCTGTGTGTAACACAGAGATCCCTGTCCTGCCTCTGTCACAGCCGATCGCATGTACCTGGCGGACATCGCGGCCGCCAGGCACGCGCATTGGCATCACGTGATGCAGAGCGCACAGCTGTTCCCGCCGCGCGCCGCCGAGGGCGTGCGGTGGGATGTAAACAGAGAAGGACGTCCACTCGGCACTTGAGAGCCGCGCTGCAGCCGTCTTTCGGCTATAGCGCGGATCTCAAGTGGTTAAAAAGACTATGCAACCCCTTCTCAAAATACTTTGTACAGTTCTTATATGATTCACTAATCTCAGTGCACAGTTAAGCCCTGTACACACGATCGGTTTTACCGATGAAAACAGTCCGATGGACTTTTTTCATCGGACAAACCGATCGTGTATGGGACCCATCTGTCTTTTTTCCATCGGTTTTAAAAAATAGAACATGTTTTAAATTTTTCCGATGGATCAAAAACCGATAGCAAATTCCGATCGTCTATGGGCAAGTCCATCGGATAAAAAACCCACGCATGCTCAGAATCAAGTCGACGCATGCTCAGAAGCATTAAACTTAATTTTTCTCGGCTCATCGGAGTGTTTTACGTCACCGCGTTTGGAACGGTCGGTTTTTTGACTGATGGTGTGGAGGCAAGACTGATGGAAGTCAGCTTCATCGGTTTTCCGATGGACAAAAACATCGGATTAGAATCCATAGGATATCCAATCGTGTGTACGAGGCTTTACAGTATTCGAAGAGTAGTTGTGTCACTATGGCAAGTATGAAGGTAAAAAGTGAACAATGCTGAGAATCAAGGTGAGATGTCAGAATACAATGGTGAATGTGGCTTCAAGAAGAAAACAATAGGGAGTAAGTGTGAATCAGAGTGATTATAGGTACATGAAAAATCTAGGCATTGGAATTAAAAGAGAACAGTCTATTTATAGTTAATTAAAACCTAGATCTAAAGAATGCTTTTATTGTTGTAACAGAAGGTTTTAAGGGCAAAGATACATGGATCGAAATTCTTCTGGTTTAGCAGAGACCAGTTGAATTTTGACCAATGAATGGGCAGGCTGGTTGTACAGAAGTCGATCTACTGATCGACCTTTGTACAATTAGCCTGTTAGCTATAGCCGGCAGCACTGATCATTGTATTTTGATGGCGGAGAAGTCAACCCAGTGGTTGAACTAAAAAAATGATTAATGTATGGCCAGACTAACTCTCACTAGCCATTAGGACAAGTACAACAGTTCAGAAAAGGAAAACCTAATTAATCACCAATAAACTGACCCCTATACCCAGATAGCAAGTATAACTTGCCACAAATTTGTGGCAGTGTTGAACTGTAAGTCTGTTAATTTGCTGCACATTGTCACTGGAAAGTTGTACACTTGTAGAGCACTTGAAGCACAAGTTCTAGTTGACACTTTTCCAATTTGTAGCAAATTTGAGTAGCAAGTCTCTAGCAAGAGCAAAGTTGCAGTGGTGAGTCTACAGCAAGAGCTCTGCAAGTCACAGCGACCCCTGTGGTGGGATGACTATTGCACAACATAACTGAACCAGAACTTGCAGCAGACTTGCAGAATGTTTGCAATGTGGACTTGCTGCAATTGTGCAATACACTTGTGAAGCCTGGCAAGTCTAGCAATAGCTTAGAAAGTCATTTTCAAACTTGCAGCACAATTGCTTGCTATCTGGGTAGTAGCTTCTCTTCTCCCAGCATGAACAGCGACTATTTTGTAGGGGTCAGGGAATCTTCCACATTACCACTTACGCAGCAGTACTGTCTAGTAATACTGTACGTAATCTGAGATGAACAGAACAAGCAATTTTAAACCACTAATTACAAACATCCAGCAGTCCACAAACATTGCTTCTCCATCCATGGGAAGATTACTGAATGACAGTGCTGAGAAAGCTCACCATAAACTTCACATGTGTATGATGGGCTTTAAGTCAGATTGAGCCCTCTACCTAAATCAGTTAAATGCATTTAAGTGCATTTAAACAAAAAGGCGTTCAACGTCTTACAAATTATTTTCTTTCTTTTACTTAAATTTTATTGAGAAAAATTAAGGAAAATTAGTACTTACACAGTCCTGGAAGATTGTGCAATAACACAAACAATTGATTTTCTTTCTAAAGCCTAGTACACCTGGGCCGAATGTCAGGCGGTTCAATAGAAACCGTCCGACATTCGGCCCGTGTGTACGTCCCACTCTATGTTTGGAGGACCGCCCTGCTGTATGACATCACTTCCTGCGTTCCAGACTGGATAGTGTGGAGCTTCCTGTCATGTGACACCGCAGAGAAGCCAGTGTAAACGAAAATCTACATCTCCTACACCTCACGGCTGAGGGGAACATTGCCAGAGCCAGTAGAGCGGCACCAACAGACCTCAGAACACCCCCATCCTCGATGGACATCATTTCCAAGTGAACCTGTAAGTATATATACTATACTTACATTATTTATCACAGTAGGATTATTTTAGTTGGCGCCTCCACCCCCCTCTTTTCTTATACGGCCCGTGTGTACTGGAGTCAGTCCGACAGAAGCTGGTCGTTCTACAAATCGGCGCTCTCAGCCAGTGTTTGAAAGCACTGACTGGAGTGTTTTGGGGAGGGGGGGCCCTATTAGAACACAATAGCACAGCAGGGGAGATCGCTGTACTAACATTGGATTATTAGTACAGCGGCTTCGACCTTAGCTCTCAGTGGGTTGAACAAAAAAAACTAGCAGTGTGTATGAGGCTTAAAGCAGCCACAGTAGTATAAAAGCTCCCCCTGCTAGAGGGATGCTTGCTCTCTGTGTGGAAGCAGTGATCTATTTGCAGATATCTAATAGGCCCTCTGCTAATAAATGATTTTATTTTCAAATTAGAATTATTACTCACTAATATTCACTGTTCAACATGGAGTAGCAAACTTTTGAAAAAGACTATGTAACCCCTTCTCTAAAAACGTTGTAAATTTCTTATATTTTTCTCCAATAAGTACACAGTTACTAGAAGAGGGGTTGTGCCATTCTTACAAGAAGGTAAAAAGTGAACAATGCTGAGAATCAAGGTGTGAGATATGAGAACACAATGGTGAATGTGGCCTCAAGAAGAAAACAATGGGGAGTAAATGTGAATCAGAGTGATTACAGGTACGTGAGAGAAGTTAGCCATTGGAATAAAAGGGAACAAAAGGCAAACAATTTTAAACCGCCAATCACTAGCAGTGCTATTAACAGTATGCTGTCCATAAACACTACTTAAGTTCGCCTTTTGAAATCGGGGGTTTAGAGGCTGCAGATGCTGGAGCATGTAACATTTTCCACCCTATGCTTTAAAACAAAAGGTGTTCATTGTCTTACAGTTGGTTTTCTTTCTAAAGCAGCTACATCCTGAGTAAAAAAAACTGTCTTCTGCAAGCATGCCAAAGAGAATGACCCTATCTCTCTTTGTGGAAGCAGTGGTCTCTTTGCAGAGATCTGGCATGCTCCCTGCTAAAGCAGCAAGCTATCAGTCCAGTGCTGCATCTGCCCCCGCCATCTCTAAGACTGAGAACTGAGCAATCAAAGACCGTTGATCACTCATTTCTCAGTCTTCACTAAACATAGAACTGATGACTGTCACCTCTCTGCTCTACCATTCCAGCGCTTACTGGAGTGCCAGGCCGTGGAGGGTGTGGGAGCAACTGGCAGCACACTGATAGGCTGCGCCAGCTGCCGCTCAGGCATCTGGCGGTAACCTGACACTAAAGTCAGGATCTCTCCAAAGGCTGGACTGGCTGAGTGATGTCAGCTGACAGCAGACCTTAGCCTGCTGCCGGCTGAATATGGGTCACAGGAGTGAAGAACAAACTGCACTCCTGTGACCCACAGGAGATGTAGGGCCAAAAGAGCTTTGGCCCTACTTCTCCTCTAAAAGTCCAAATGTATCCAATAATCTAAACAGAATCTTCTTTAGAATAAAAACGCCATCTATCAAGTTTGCCCATCCTCCAACTGGCGGAAAGAGCTGTATACCTCCAGAAAGGGTACCTGCTTTCACTGAGACATGGATGTGTGCTTTCGATTCATAGTACACCCAGTCAAAGCCAGCTTCAACTGCCAGGCGAGCTAACATGCCATATTTGTTTTTGTCTCGGTCTGAAGTTGTGATGTCAACTGCACGTCCTTCATAGTGCAGGGAGTCATGGGCATGGTGTCCATCCTCGTCCCAGCCTTCTGTGACCCGTAGCCGTACTCCTGGCCACATATTCATGACAGAGATAGCCAAGGCGTTCACCCTATCCTTGCAGCGCTGTAAAGGATGAAAAGAAGGTCATAAATATGCGGAATACTTCATAAGCAGATATTTTACTTTTATTCAAGATAAAAATATGCAGCCAGTGTTGGTATTTGCATTTGCATTTTTTTATAACTTAAATGTAGAGAAACCATAGGCATGGGATGGCAGTCACTGTTTTTATACGGTACTGACTGGGCAAGAATCTTATTTCTATGGATGGCTAAACTTTGAGACATTTTTTTAACTAGATGTAATCCAAACCTTGATTTATATAAAATCCATTAGAAACTGATTTTAGCATTGACCAGGGGTCAAGATTATATGCTATTTTATATTATATGCCATGATTGTAGTTTGCTGGAATATTTCATGTACACTTTCAGGCCAAGCGTTGAGCTGGAAGATTCCTATTACAAGACTATAGTTCATCTTCACTTTGGGAACACAAAAATCAACTGGCAAAGATGTGAAGAAATCGAGTACAGGAAGGGTCAGAACATTAGTCTGGTTCTACTGTTGTCTGTGTCTCTTAAAGTGGATGTAAACCCACTCTTATCCTTTCTAAACTACTGCCATAGTGGTTATCTATAAGGATATAAATGTCTCCTGCATGTATCCTTACCTCTCAAATGTCTCCCCTCTGTCTGTTATGAGACCCGAAAAACTGCAGATTCTTTGGGCGTGTCTGTTGTCCGGAGCTCGGTGGGTGGGGTCGTGATGTCAATAGACTCCCCGCCCACCTCTACACTCCCCTTGTCAACATGACATTTCTCCTGTGTATTTCTTACACTGAACTTCTGCTATGATCACTAACATCTAGTCAAAACCCAGAAAAGACACCACATGACTTCAGCATGCCCAATCATGCTGAGGTGTGGAGAAGCCAATCCTGGGAGATCTGGAGAAGAAAGGAGGGGGTGATCTGAAGTACACAGAATGTCTCTCTCAGGCTCCTGCATGAGATATGTAAACCACCTGTCACTCACAGCAAGGGGGAGAGACAGACTCCTATTTCTCTGTCTGTCCATTTTTATCTCACTGAAAAAAGATAAGAGGACTGCTCAGAGCTGGATTAACTCTATGACTGGGCACAGATGACATGAAATCCTATACTGTACAAGGTGCAAGCCTTAATATAAAAAAAAAAATCGGGTTTACATCCACTTTAAGGCTACCAACAGACAAGGACCACTGTTTGGAAGACCTGACCACTGAACAATCATTCTGTAGAACACTTTTAAAAGGGCTATATAAAGAGTGGTTACAGTCATTTTAGTCAGGATCTGCCTAGAGATTCCAGGAGGATCCTGAGTTTTTTTTTCACAGATTTGTCTTTCACACTGAGGCGATGCGCTGGCGGGAGGAAAAAAAATCTCCTAAAAGCCGCATCTTTGGAGCGGTGAAAGGAGCGCTGTGTATACCGCTCCTTCCCATTGAAATCAATGGGACACCGCGGTATTAACCCTTTTTCGTCCGCTAGCGGGGGTTAAAACCGCACCGCTAGCGCCCGAATATCGCGCTAAATACGATGGTATAGCGGCGCTGAAAAATCGCGCCGCTATACCGCCACCGCACCTGCCCGCCCCAGTGTGAAAGGGACCTTAGGGAAAAATGTGCTGAAACTGACATGTCATACTGACCTGGTGTTGATAAATCTGTACAAAATTTGGAACTGATTGCCTTTCAACATGCTATAAATGTTCTAGTAAATTCACATTTAATGTGAAGCGTGTTTATTGTGTTTAAGTGTGTAGTCTGGATTATCCTTATTACTATGAAAGGACCTTGTTGTGTACTTGGGTTCAGAGAAAGATGAACAGAGAATGTTACCCTGAACCATCTAATGTTTTGTTGGCATTGGCACTGTAAAATACAGACTTCACAGAATATTTATGATCTTCTAAAGAATGTGAGCATCGTCTCTTGGAAAAAAGTATGGTGGAAAAAAATTCAGATATAAGAGAAGTTGCAGTAGGAAGCCCTGTGTACCTGTGTATTAAGTAATAAGGCATGGAGGAGTGAAAGAGGACAATGGAGAGATGACTACATATGAAGCTCTTAAACACTGGTCACCAATTGTTTCAATATACTTACAAATAAAGTCACCATATACCCTGGCCATCTTCCTAAATCACTGCCGATCAAATACTGATACTTCACACACAGGGCTGTAAAGGAGACTAAAACTGCCTAAACTAGGATATGCTAGTACTGAATCCAAACAATTTGCCTAAAATGTAATGTGATTACTGAGCAGTATATAGGTTAGTTCCCAAGTCACAACTCCAATTCCAATGAGTAGAAGTTAGTAAATAATGAAGAATTCTCTATGTTGCCCAATCTTCTGGAAAGTAACACTCTTTTGATTCTATTTAACCTAAATCTTTTTTTCATTCAAGAAAAGTATATGTTGTCATGCAGGAAGATACCATCTTGGAACTCCAAGTACTGGAATTGTATCTGCTTGGCTGCAAGGCTGAGAGCGTACTGATAGCTGCCTGTAAACCCTGCAGCACTAATGCCTGTTAGTACTGGAATCCTCTTCATGGCTGGCACTCCATTTTCACCTTTTGTCTGATTCACTGGTTTTCTGTCTGCCTTTCATTTTTCTTATATAGCATCCTCTTGTCTTAGGACATACCATTCTAAGCTATCCTAATTCTGTAATTCTGTCCTGAAACCAATTTTTTTCATGAATTGGTAAAAGACGGAGTGCATTTTTTCTAATAGATGTTTACATTTAGAAATTGCAAAACTCCTGCTCCAGATTTCCTGGGTTGGTGCCCATCCTCCTTACAGCACCCACGGGCACAGCTAGTTATCTCTGGTATGCCAGCTCTGCAGTCAGTGCCCAGCATAAGGCAGAGTTTCCCAGCCGCTGGCGCAGATAAGTTTCATGAGAGCGGATTTACCCAAACCCAAACTTATACACTGTTGCGGTTATCAGATTTTACAACATTGGTCAACTTCAGTGTTATGTGATCAACTTCTATATTTATTTAATTCAAGTAATATCAATAATGGAAATCATTGATACAAATGCATGGAGCCCATAGATCATAAAATGATAAGACATTTTTTTTCTATGAAGCCTGTGAAAAATAACGATAAGAAGGAGATACTCAGATATCCCCACTTTGTCCAAATTCATATTGTTTTTATCTGGCTAGAAGCATTGTATTCCAGTTCTAAAGATAGGATAATCCTTACCAGTCATAAATCACCCCACTATGAAATATATAATGGCACCAAGGTTGTCCTTTTTAGCCTGTATTGTTCACATTAGCCCTCAAAACAATTGTCTGCCTCTTTAGAGACAATCCTTATACTGTTGCCATAAATCATGAACTGTGAAGAATTGCAGACCATATTATTTATACTTTTTATAACACCACCCTTATAACAATAACTATTTTATTTCTGTTCAACTTTTTTGGATTACTGTAAAAAATAAGAATTCCAAATCCAAGGCACTTAAACCAGCCCTGAAACACTACTGATTGTCTTATAACCGTAACCTTGTGGCTGCCAGAAGCTAAAGTGTATTTAAAGCCCATATTTTATTTTTACGTTTTGGACAGAGTGGGGGGAAGACTGAAACCTCTGTTAGTTTCCATGTTCAATTGGGAAAATTTCCTGTAGACAAAGCAGAAAGTGAATTGAATGGAAATCAACTTTTTTTTTTTTTTAAAGATTTATTTATTGAGTTTTTTCATGTACAAAGCAAACAGTCTTCCAAATGGTTACATCACATGTATATAACATTGCACATTAATGATAGCACCACAGGGCTATATGGTATTATCAAAAAAATTGTGAACCCCGGTTCCTCAACGGAGGAAAACTAAAAAAACAAAATAAGTAGGTCGACCAAAGTGGGCCACGTAGGGCCCCACTATGGGAAATCATAGTATAGTAAGCAGTGGAGATATAACCAAGTATGGAAATTAACTTTTAATAAAGCTTACCTGTAGCTACCCAGGATATCTCCTAAACCTGCACGGTTTAGAAGATATCCCCTGTCCCCTGTACGTGCCGTTGCTCCAGTAAGTGTGCAGTTACCGGAGGCTCCCGCGTGCATGCGCGGGAGTGACGTCATCGCAGCTCCGGCCAATCACAGCGCCAGAGCCTGCGATACCCTGAAGTCACTCCGGGAGAGATGTCGATGGCCGGAAGGGGTACGAGGACCGCCGCAGGGGCTTCGATCTAAGGTAAGTAATTCATAATGAGCTAGTATGCTAAGCATACTAGCTCATTATGCCTTTGTCTTGCAGGGTTTTTTTTTTAATAGGGTTTACAACCACTTTAACAATGTATCAGGCAGCGATTTTGAGCTACATTCAATTCCCACACCTTTGCGTCAAGTTTACCCGTGGGAATTGAATGTAGCTAAAGATCGCAGTCTGTCATTTGACATGTACCTAGAAGATTCACCTGCAACAAATGTTTGGTGAATGTCACATTCACTGCCTTATAAATACGCCCTTTCATGTTACACTTCCACAATGTATATATATATATTTGATGTGTAAGAACTCATTGGGGTTGATTTACTAAAACTATAGAGAATCTAGTGCACCCGTGCATGGTACCCGATCAGCTTCTAACTTCAGCTTGTTCAATTAAAGGGGCTGAAAACCCTCATTTTTTTTTCTTTAAATAACAAACATGTCATACTTACCTCCACTGTGCAGTTCGTTTTGCACAGAGTGGACCCGATCTACCTCTTCTGGGGTCCCCTGGCGGCGCTGGTAGCTCCTCCCCGCATCGGGAGTCCACGTCTAAGAAGCGCTCTCCTTGGTGGACACCCCTGCAGGCGCGCTCCCGGGTCCTGTTTTTGCCTGTATTCACACAGAAAGCAGGACTTGGCACCACCCCCTGCGTCATTGGATTTGATTTACAGCAATGGGAGCCAATGGCTGCGCCGCTATCAATCTATCCAATCAGGACACGAGACACCAGCTAGATCTGGTGTGCTCGTTCCCGGCAGGAGAAAGACAGCGTTCAGGTAAGATAAACGGGGGGGGGGGGGGGGCTGGAGCCCTACAGAAGGTTTTTCACCTTAATGCATAGAATGCATTAAGGTGAAAAAACATTTAAGCTTTGGCAATAAAACCTGGAAGCTAATTGGTTTCTATGAAGAGCTGCACCAGATTTTGTACTCTCCAGTAAATCAACCCAATTGTGTCTGAAGTGACAATTTTTCATAACTTAGTTTAACCAAAAGAAGCTTTCAGATGATGTGCCACTGTGGCTGGCATAGATCAGAAATATGTCATAATGAATGCCAGCATTAAATTGTATCCCCCCCCCCCCCCGTTCCACCACTGCTTGTGGCCTGCAGCATACGGCTCAATGACTTCACTTTAATAGTTTGTCATTAATTAACTAGTTTCCATGCAAATTCTTGATTTGGAATGTAAAAAATCTAAAAACTTTCAGATTATGCTTCCTCTTACTCCTACAACAGGCATTCTTCTTGAGACACCCTGCACGCAAAGTAAAAACGTACAAATATTAACGCTATTTAAATGCACAAATATTAACGCTATTTAAATGCACAAAAGACCACTTTTTATATATCCTTTAAAATCAAAACCATATTTAAATGTACGTTGTCAAACTGAATAATATCTAAAAAAATAAAACATGAAATGGACTTTTTTAATAAACATAACCCATCCTCCACTATGGATAGGGAGTAACCTTCCTTTACAGCAATGGGTGATGTTAATAGTTAACAAGTTACAGCATGAGTACATGAAATCTCAAAGAAACAGTCCGCCAATGTCCTAGTTACTTCAGATCAGTGACCCAAAATACATACTATACGGTATAATATTCAGATATAGCAGGAAAGTAAATTAGCCCCTAGTTTCCATAAAGCTGATCTCTGGGCATCACGCCACCCCTTCTTCTTTTGAACTTCACCATAACTAATTACTGTGAATCTAAAATACTCTTTTATTTACCTAAATTCGTAGTCACATATCCTGAGTTGTTTTTGTTACTTATTGCACACCGCTAGGCAATGTGAAATATTCCTATTGGCTGTCCAGCAGTGAGGTCCTCTCTGGGTCCAGAAAAGTACCCATTGTGACTGAACCGGTCAGTGCATGCACAGACTACAGCACTGGATCACCAATCCTATTTCCAGAAAAAAAAACGTGAAGAACACATGGCAAAAAACATAGATTATTTTTTCATTTTATTCTTAGTGTAACGAAACGTCCCACACTCCGCTTGAGTGCTTTCATCATATACCACTTCCTCCCAGTCTGGATATAGATATCAGATATTCCAACCACTATCAACATCAAACAAGACGATACTTGCTGATTGCTGAACAAGTACTCTTTATTAGAACAAGAATACAGTCTTATATACAGTTGCAGGATCAATTAGCACAAACAACAATGTGTTACAGAGAAGCCTCACTAGACTCATTTACATTATAGAAGACAGCAGACAGACAGTTGGTTGGAGGTGATGACATTAGCATCTCCTTCAATTAACATGTTGAGTTCAGAATCAAACAAATCAAGAATAGTCTTTACATATATCCTGGGGGATATTGTGGATAAATATCACTGTCCCATTTTAAGTAGTCCAAGATATATTTTCTCAGTCACCCTATGCCCCTAATGGACACAGGGTGATTTAGACATAAGAGGTGCATGGGGAGCTGAAACAAGAGTATCCCATACTTTCCAAGGGATTCTGGGTTCCACGGGCCCTCCCATCACACTTTGTAATTGTCAATAAGTGGGAGGGGGTGGTATGTAAGGAGGGGTAGGAGGTTAATATTTGCCCATAGATCGGCTTTAAAGCCCAATGGGGCAACTAAGACGTTATCCCGTGAAGTGGGGCTGCCCTCTCACTGTACAGGTTAATTGCTCGTTTAGGTCTAGAGAACCATAACAATAAGATTTACAAGTAATTACCTAATCCTCTGCTCCTCCCAGATGCTTGATGGAGTCCCACAGCCCCTTCTTCCCTATGCTCTAGCAGTCTAGGATCCATCAAGACCAAAGCAGGTTTCATAGCCATGCATTGGACTTGTTGATGCCGAGGGACAGTCCACTGAAAGTATGCAGGGGAGCTCCATCTGCCAGGTTACTACCCTAGACAAAATGAGCAATCAATCCTTGCAGTGCGGGTGCAGCCATTTGCCATTGCTGACCTCCTAAAATTGCTAGTTGCTCTCAGGCGTTAATCGCCTCAACGACCAAGAACAAGCATGCAGCAAATAAAGTCAAAACTTTCAATGGTCGCTGTTTGATTATTGAAGCCACAGAATCCAAATAACAGTCAAGTAGGGGGCCTTTTCAGAAGAACCACTCAGACATGGCATCTCACAGTGTGAAAGGATAGGTTGTATGTAAAGTGGAGCAAGTTTTGAATGTTCTCAGCTAATGCCAGACATGCAAACATAAAAGTACATCCAACAATTGTCAGAAGAAACACAATGTTTTAGCAAACATCCCTTAGACCACTGGTCTATTACAGCTGTACATTTTCTCCAATGTTACTCGTTTCATACATAGGTAGGAATTGACAAATATTTAGGCCATTTTTAGAATTTTGAATGAGCTGCCAATACACAACCAAGCAACAAAATAACAGCCCAGCTCTTTTTTAAATGCAATGCACTATCTTGCATGGTATGTACTTGGTGGTGCTACAATGCAGGTGCATTGGCACATACTGTACTATATATGTGCCTTTTTGGGCCACTTTGTTCTATTTCGTTTTTACTACACGTCGCCCCCTATCAGGATAATGATAGCTTGGCAGGCTGATGGAGGATAAAAAAACATAGATGCTGGATGATCTACTGCACATATGTCAAACACAAGGCTGTGGGCTGAATCTGGCCTGCCAGGCCATTTCATGTGTCCCTTGCACCTCTCCTGCAGCTGTGGCACCCCCTTTGTCTCCATTCCCACCTTGTCTCAGCAGTCGGCAGCAGAGATGACAGTCCTCCTCCTACAGATCCTGAGCCTCTCTGTGTAGCTGCAGCAAACCCTGGTCTCTATCTCCCCTGGGCTCAGCTGACTTCAGCCCTCATTTGATTTTTTTCCAGATCCTGCACTTTCTGCTTCTCAGATCCACTCCCAGGTTTTATCTGGCAGCAGCACCAGGTAAGGGGGTGCACTTCTGATGGTGGTGGGGCGGGGGGGGGGGGTGAGGTGCTCTGTACATCTGCTTATAATATTTATGAGAATAATATAATTCTATGTCAGTTGAAAAGGAGGGTTGCACATCACCGGTATCATCCAAAAGAAACTTTATTGGAGACAGACCATGGCAGAACCGTATTCTATCTGGGCAGTCTCCAATAAAGTTTCTTGTGAATGATACTGGTGATGTGCGACCCTCCTTTTCAGACATCATCTGCTACAGGAGTGTGAGTTGGCTTTGTGCTGGTCTGCACTTTCTTTTCACAGCTTTAACGTGTTTGTTGACCCAAAAAAAAAATAATGAAATACTGATCCTGTTCCCATGCTTGTGCTGTGTGTAATTTGGCCCCTTCTATCATCTAAAAAACCTGGCTGATCCTGCCTGGCTATGCCCTCCCCTCTGTAAACTGACCACAGTTTATCATGGCTGCTAAACCCTGACACTGTGGTCAGTTTACGTGCCTCCATCATCTACAGCCCTGCTATATCCTTCCCTGTCCTCTCCTCCATCCTCTCCCCACTCCCTCTCTGTCTGCTCGTGTCAGTGCCCACCCTCTGCCCTCCTGCTGCTCTCATAACTACTATAAAATTCTCTCATCCCCTCTGTAACATAACAATAAAAGTCCCTGTGCCTGTGTTATATAAAAATATGCTCATCTGTACCTATATCAGAGCAGGTCCCAGTGCTCACGTGACTCCTCAGCTCTCGCTATCCTCTCTTCCCCTCCTCCCTAGCTGACGTCAGCGGGAGTACTCGGCCCCGCCCACTGGAACTGTCAGCTGGGCAGAGGAGAGAGAGCCGAGGAGTCACGTGAGCGCCGGGAGCCGCTCTGATATAGGTACAGATCGCCATATTTTTTATATAACACAGGGACACATATTGTAATGTTACAGAGGGGATGGGAGTTTTTTTTATAGTAGTGGCTTAACAACCACTTTAAGCCCCATACACACAGGCTGAATGCCGGGCGACATTGGGGGAGGACAGTGATTATCGCAGCCCCTTGCGATAATTGAAAGCAAATCCAACAGGCTGGTTGTACCCAAACTGATTGATGGGTTGGTACATTCAGCCTGCCCATTAATGGTTTGAGGAACCGGCCGAGATTCGAACCATCTATGGCCAGACTTAAATTATTACTAAAATCTGTAATAATCCAATGCAGATGGAATTATTTAGTAGGATAAAGAGTAGATACATTTATACTGTATAGTTTTACAGATACAACTGGCCCTTTGAGGGCAACCATAATGCTGATGTGGCCCACGATGACATTGAGTTTGACACCCCTAATCTACTGTATCTACTGATTGTGTGGACAGACTCTAAACCAAGCTTGAGTGTTATTTGTTATTTGTGCTGCTGTATATACAAGTATCAATACAATATATATATATATATATATATATATATATATATATATATATATATACACATATATTTTTCTTCTATTATACCTCATATTCTGAAGATGTGTGAAGACAAATCTGTATATAACATATGCTGTGAATTGTGTTCTATGCAATACCTTCCAGGGCTCACCAAGCAGTCAAGCAAGACTGAATGTATGTAGATTTCCATCGCACAGGGACCACTGCCAATTATTCACCAGCAAGTGAGGGGGGAGAGGGGGATTCACTTTTGTTTTCTTTCCTGGCAGTTTTCTCAAAGCATCCTACACATTTTACCCAAGACACCTTAAAAATACTCTTATTATGCCTCTGCATTCCCACTGGGTCACCACTGCAAGATTGTATCACTGTCATTGGCTATAAAGCAGTTCATTAGCCCAAAGACATTCTTTTAGTTTAATTGGCTCCTTTCTAAATTGGTCCTATTATGTGTATATACCTTAGATCCCTAATGCCCAACCCACCGACCCACACGCAAGCTGTTGGGCACCAATTTGGCAGCAGGATGGCCACCAATGCAGGGGAGGAAAATGGGGGGTTAATTTTCATTGACACTGACCACCAATACAAGGGGAGTAGGGGTTACATTTCACCTGACACTGACCACCAATACAAGGCCTAGCTACTCTTAACAATGCTAGCTCCCCCCTCCTAACACCTCATCTGACTAATTTGTGTAAGAAAGATCTATATAGTTGCCTATTTTCAGACCGCTCCAGTACAGTCATGGGATCTCCTCTGTGTCAGCCAGTGGTCACTGCAGGGGAGAGGCGAGAGCACTTGCCAATAGCTGGTATGGCCTGGGAGAATTGATATCATATACCGATCAGCCATAACATTATGACCACTGACAGGTAAAGGGAATATTTCTTTACAATGGCACCTGAAAATTGGTGGGATATATTAGGCAGCAAGTGAACATGTTATCCATGAAGTTGATGTGGTGAAAGCAGAAAAAAATGGGCATCGCAGTTTGTTGTGTATGGGGCTGTGAAGCCCATGGTGCGGTATAAGAAGGGCAGTCAGCAGAGGCAGTGTGATGCTGTGAGCAATGTTCTGCTAGGAAACCACTGTTTTTTTTGCTAAACAAATAAAAAAAGACTGACAATTTTGAAAAAAAAAATGTTTTTCTTTGTATTTGTTATAAAATTTTGTAAATAAGTAATTGTTCTCCTTCACTGATGGGCGCTGATGAGGCTGCACTGACGGACACTGATAAGGCGGCACTGATGGGCACTGGTGAGGTGGCACTGACAAGGTGGCACTGATGAGGTGGCACTGATGATGAAGCACCAATATGCAGCACTGGTGGGCACTGATGTGCACCGATAGGTGGCACTGATATGCAGCACTGATGGGCATTGATAGGCGGCACTGATGGAAACTCATAGGTGGCACTGATGGGCACTGATAGGCAAAACTGATGGGCACTGATAGGCACTTATAGGCGCCACTGATAGGCGGCACTGATAGATGGCTCTGATAGGCAACACTGATGAGGAGGCACTCGATAGAGGAAAAGCCAATACACAGCTTTTCCTGTTTACACCGTGATCAGCTGTGATTGGACACAGCTGATTACGTGGTAAAGAGCCTCCATCAGAGGCTCTTTACCCAGATTGCAGATTCGGTGCATCAGACTTACACAACACATCAACGATCGCCGTGCTGCGCACACCCGCGGGCACACGATCGTGGGTTATCCTGCTTCACGTGAAATGACGTCCAGTCAGGATAACTGAACCACTTTGCACACGTCATATTGCTATATGGCAGGTAGGGATGGGCTATCTGTTCGAGCCGAACATGAGTTCGACTCGAACATTGTCTGTTCGCCCGTTCACCGAACAGCGAACAATTTGGGGTGTTCGCGGCAAATTCGAAAAAAGACACGGAACACCCTTTAAAATTCTATGGGAGGAATCAAAAGTGCAAATTTTAAAGGTTAATATGCAAGTTATTGTCATAAAAAGTGTTTGGAGACCCGGGTCCTGCCCCAGGGGACATGTATCAATGCAAAAAAAAGTTTTAAAAACTAACGTTTTTCGGGAGCAGTGATTTTAATAATGCTTAAAGTGAAACAATAAAAGTGAAATATTCCTTTACATTTCTTACCTGGGGGGTGTCTATAGTATGCCTGTAAAGTAGCACACGTTTCCCGTGCTTAGAAAAGTCCCTGCACAAAATAAAATTTCTAAAGTAAAAAAAGTAATTTAAAACTGATCGCGGCTATAATGAATTGTTGGGTGCCGGCAATACAGATAAAAGTAATTGAAAAAAAACAGCATGGGTTCCCCCCTTAGTCCATTACCAGGCCCTTTAGGTCTGGTATGAATATTAAGGGGAACCTCGAAACCAAAATTAAAAAAAAAAAGCGTGGGGTCCCCCCCCCAAATTCCATATCAGGCCCTTCAGGTCTAGTATGGATATTAAGGGGAACCCTGCGCCATTTAAAAAAAAAATGGCGTGGGGTTCCCCCCAAAAATCAATTCCAGACCCTTATCCGAGCACGCAACCTGGCAGGCCGCAGGAAAAGAGGGGGGACGAGAGAGTGCCCCCCCCTGAACCGTACCAGGCCACATGCCCTCAACATGGGGAGGATGTCATCCCCACAACCCTTGCCCGGTGGTTGTGGGGGTCTGCGGGTGGGGGGCTTATCGGAATCTGGAAGCCCCCTTTAACAAAGGGGACCCCCAGATGCCGCCCCCCCATGTGAATTAGTAACGGGGTACGATGTACCCCTACCATTTCACCCAAAAAAGTGACAAAAAAGTCCTTTAATAATAAAAAAAACGAATTCCACCGCTGTAAATCCTTCTACTATGTGGACTCGCTGCTACGAACGATACAGCCTCCTCCGAAACTCCCAGCCGAATGACGCGCTAACCATCTGACATTTCTTACATAACCGAGGGCGGAGCCACCTTAATTAAAGGACTTGTCACAAGCTGTGTGTGTTTTTTTACCTTTTTTGACACTTTTTTGGGTGAAATGGTAGGGGTACAATGTACCCCATTACCAATTCACATGGGGGGGCATCTGGGGGTCCCCTTTGTTAAAGGGGGCTTCCAGATTCCGATAAGCCCCCCGCCCGCAGACCCCCACAACCAGCGGGAAAGGGTTGTGGGGATGAGGCCCTTGTCCCCATCAACATGGGGACATCCTCCCCATGTTTAGGGCATGTGGCCCGGTACGGTTCAGGAGGGGGGGCGCTCTCTCGTCCCCCCCTCTTTTCCTGTGGCCTGCCAGGTTGCGTGCTCAGATAAGGGTCTGGTATGGAGTTTTGGGGGGAACCCCACGCCATGTAAAAAAAAAATGGCGCAGGATTCCCCTTAATATCCATACCAAACCTGAAGGGCCTGATATGGAATTTGGGGGACCCCCACGCTTTTTTCTTTTTTCTTTTGGTTTCGGGGTTCCCCTTAATATTCATACCAGACCCAAAGGGCCTGGTAATGGACTAAGGGGGCAACCCATGCTGTTTTTTTTCAATTACTTTTACCTGTATTGCCGGGACCCGACAATTCATTATAGCCGCGATCAGTTTTAAATGACTTTTTTTCCTTTAGAAATGTCATTTTGTGCAGTGACAATTTTTTGGTACGTTGTGTTTCTTGACCAATACTACCTAACATGCTTCTGTCAGGAAATAAAGACACAGAACGTTTCAAATCTATGCCTAATAAAGAACTTTACAACCCAACTATACCTTAATGACCCTTTTATTTGTAAAAGCTTAGCAATTGCTCCTGGTACTTATATACAGTACCATGTCACCAACAAAATGCAAAGTGAAGGTTCATATTTCGCTTTTATCATACATTTTACAATTGTGTCCTAGTCACTGTGATATGGAAACCTAATGGTTCTACATAAAACCTCATGCATATGGAATAGTGACTCACTTTTTTGTGGCTTCGTTGCCAAAAACAAATTGCATACACAGGCTGGAAACACAGCTCAAAGGTCATGTACTGAATGAGACATGTATTTCTTACATCAATAAATGTTTTATGGATTGGGAAGAGCTCTTAGTGACGGCGGAAAAAAAACAAACAAAAACTTTTTATGATACAGAGAAAAACTAAAGGAGATCTGTGATTTGGTATGGTTGTCACTTAATAACAATATTAGCATATAATGAATCAATATTTCTAGCTTCAGGAAAACCTTTAGGGCTCATGCACACTGCAGCTCAAAGGAGCTCAAAGATGTGGCTCCTACAGGCTTCTGAGCTATTATTTTTTCTGCCTGGAAACGGCATATGCTCTTACAGGCTGAAAAAACCCCCACCAAATTCACGTTTTTGAGAGGAGCTAGTACCCTAAAGAGCTCAAACAAGCTCAAAGAAGCTTGAGCTTTCAGCATTTGCAGTATGGTAATGTTCATGCGCCACAGATATGCATTCAAGGTGGTTGAGGTTTCTGTACTGAAAGCATGCTCACTGCATGCTTCTGGCACAGTGACCGAGCTGTCACCTACAGCTCCCAGTATCTAGTTATTATTGTGAGCTGACAAGATGAGCTCCTGATCATGTGATCACTATGAAAGCCAATCACAATGGTCATGTGATTGGGAAGTCCATCCTGCCCCTCTGCCCTAAGACCCAGTTAAAGGGTCATGGCGGGTGGGCAGGATCGGATTAACACTAACCCTCTCTTTAACCTTAACACTTATCTTCCTGTAACCATCACATTAACACACTCTTTAACCCTTACACTAACTCTCCCTGTAACATGAACATTTAACCTTCCCTGTAAACTCATACACCTTCTATGGCCAGCCTTAGTGTGCCATAATGTGCATATATGCTGTATATACTTGTTCAGTATGTCAAGAGTCCACCCAAAATTATTCAAAATGTACCAAGTTGATCGATTAACTTGGGTACAACCAGCCTGATGGATTTTATTTGCGATTATCGCTAGTGGCTGCTATAGCTGCTGTCAAAAATCACTGTCTTCTCCCAGCGGGAATGGCTTCTCCTGTCCCCCCACCGGGAGAATACAATGACTCGGCAGGAGGGATTCCCCTGCCAGCACTGTCTGTGTTGATGGGGAAATTGTGCGAAGGGTCTGCCTTAGGCCAGCCATACACAGAGAAAATTTATTTCCAACAACCATGGGTTGCAGGAAAGAAATTAGCTTGATTTCCCCATCAACACAGACAGCATTGATGTGGGAATCCCTCCTTCCAGGCCATTGTCTCCTGCCGGAGAAGCATAAATATGAGAACATACAATGATATCACATACAGTCCCTGACAAAAGTCTTGTCGCTTGTGTACAAATTGACCTGAAGTGCTGCTAAAATATATTTATAATCCAGATTTTGTTACAAGAAATGGGTCATTTTAATCCCAACAGCTTTTGTAATAATGTTTCAGTGCAAAACAAAACTGACAAAAAGTATTCTAATATTCACAGCTTGGTAAAGCCCATTGAGTAAATTTTTGCCAAGACATAAGTGTTGTCGCCTTGTTCTATGAGCTTCACCTGTGACTAATAATGGATAATTAGGTCTCAGGTGTGTATAAAAAGAACACCAGTACACTAGACCTTCTCAACTGCAACTGCAACTAGACCTCTGCAAACATGCCTAAGATTCACCCGGAGACTAAAGTGTTGATTATCAAGAGGCTGAAGACCAGATCCACTGCTGATGTGGCAGACACCTTCAATGTGACTCAGCGTCAAGTTCAGAGGATAAAAAAAAGATTTGAAGAGACTGGAGACGTTTTGGACAAGGCCAGGTCAGGCCGACACCGCAAGACAACTGCTCGAGAGGACCGTTTGTTGACTCGAAAATCCAAGGCCAGCCCATTTTCCACTGCAGCAGAGCTCCACGAAACCTGGTCACCTGAAGTCCCTGTGTCAACCAGAACAGTTTGTCGGATTCTGTCTCGAAATGGCCTCCATGGTCGAATCAGTGCCCATAAGCCAGCACTAAACAAAAGACAATTGAAAAACCGTGTGGCATTTGCCAAGGGCCACAGCCTGCTAAAAGGATGGACTCTGGAAAAGTGGCAGAAGGTGGATTTTTCAGATGAATCTTCTGTTGAATTACACCACAGTCGCCACAAATATTGCAGGAGACCCACTGGAACCCGCATGGAGCCGAGATTTACCCAGAAAACAGTGAAGTTTGGTGGAGGCAAAATCATGGTCTGGGGTTACATCCAGTATGGGGGTGTGCGAGGGATCTGCAGGGTGGAAGGCAACATTAATAGTCTAAAATACCAAGAAATCTTAGCTACCTCTTATATTCCCAACCATAAAAAAGGCCAAATTTTGCAGCAGGATGGTGCTCCATCGCATACTTCCATCTCCACATCAAAGTTCCTTATGGCAAAGAAGATCAAGATGCTCCAGGATTGGCCAGCCCAGTCACCAGACATGAACATCATTGAGCAATGAGCATATGTGGTGTAGGATGAAAGATGAAGCATGGAAGACGAAACCAAAGAATATTGATGAACTCTGAGAGGCATGCAAGACTGTTTTCTTTGCTATTCCTGATGACTTCATCAATAAATTGTATGAATCCTTGCCAAACCGCATGGATGCTGTCCTTCAAGCTCATGGAAGTCATACAAGATATTACATTTGGATCTCAATTTCTGTATAGGCGACAAAACTTTTGTCTTGCCAAAATTTGACCTGTCTGTCTTGATTAAATGATAAATCTTTTTTCAGTGAAACTAATTTATTTCAGTGCATAAAACATCATTTGGGAGGGCTTTAGCTTTTCATATGAGCTATTTCTAACACCAATTGATTAATTAAAAGTCAGGTTAATAGCAGGAGTTTCTACAAAATAGAGAAGCGACAAGACTTTTGTCAGGGACTGTATATCAAGTTCTGTTTTACAGCAGAATTTTTTTCGTTTTCTGGTAAACTACATAAAAACAATCCTACAATTACAATATAACAGTAAAGTCTACTAAAGAAAATCTATCTTCTGGAATAACCTAGCCAGTGTTTAAAGTGTTAAACCTGAAAATTTTGTGACTTTGCAAATGCAAACATTTTGGAAACAATGGCTTAGCCTTCCTTGGGCAAATATAGCTGCACAATAAACATCTGTTTCGCTCGCTTTGAAAATTAACAATTTCTTATTTTTCACTGGGGGCAGCGGAATAGGGAGGGGTCAAGAATGGGTGTTGGTTAACTGTTTATTGACATCTATCTTAACTTTGTTAGAATAGAGAACAAAGGGCAAACCAGAGCAATTCCAGCCAACAGTCCCTTTTGAAAGTCCATAGTTTATTGGAAGGGGTAGTGTTTGTGTGCTTTTCCTTAATGGGCAAGTATGCTTCTTTTTTCTGTAATATCATATTTTCTATTTTCAGTGAACCTGACCATAGTGATTCTAGAAAAGATACGCAATACTTCACCCTCCAAAAACTGACCTCTGAAAAATATCTACAAATCTTTAATACAATGGGGTAATTTTTTTATTTTTAAAGAAAAAAGTGTAAAATATAAAAATAAGGTATGTGCATTTTCTAAAAAGTGAAAAAAGATAAAAACTAAAAACAAACAGGATTTTAGCCAATTGTTGCTGAATTGGCCACAATTAATAGGTAGCCCTGTTGGCACAACTGGGTTTGCCAAAAGTTTTTTTCAATCAACTTTTGATAGATTGAAAATTCTCATCCGAACAACCCCTGTATCCAAAAAGATGGAAGCAGCGTTCAGGTATTTTTTACAGCCACAGTTGTCAACTGTCAAAATACAATACCCAGCAGGGAAAATTCCACTATCCACACTGTTTAGGGTGGATGAGGAAAATGAGGAAATTTTCTTATTCATCCTGTTGGGCTGAACAAAAGAAATCTTAAAATGAATGGCCAGTTTCAGGGCAGCATTAATTTAGGGGCTATTGGGGCTGCAGCTCCAGGCCCCTACTTTAATATATGCCCAGCCAGGGCCGGGACTGGGGGAGCTCAGCAAGCTGCTCCTTACTGTGTCCTTCTTCCTCTCTCCCCCTGTCATGGGGGGAGAGGAAGGAGACACTGTGAACAGCTCTCCCAGTACAAAGAGGAAAGGGGGAGGAGGGAGTAAAAACTCAGGATTATGGGGACACCTGATGTAAAGTGGAACTATATTGGGGACACCAGATGTAAAGGGAGACTCTATTGGGGACAATTAATGTAAAGGGGGACTCTATTTGGGACACCTGATGTAAAAGGACACTCTATTGGGGACACCTGATGTAAAGGTGAAAACTACTGGAGATGCCATCTGTATCAGTAGTGTTGTGTTAGGCCTGCTACACCTTTCCCCCTCACTTTAGGGTGCATGCAGGGCTCCAACGGAAGCCTGGGGCTTCGGTAGCGTTGGGCCTGAGTGGCTGTACCCTTTCACCTCATGGCACATGGTGACCCAAAGCCCTTACTGAGGCATGGCAATTCAGATGCCAGGCTTCTCTAAGCGTTATGCCTGTGCGGCTGTGCCCTCTCAAGTTTGGGTGCATTCCAGCACAGACTCCTGAAAAAGCAGGAGGGCAGCCAGTAGGAGGAGAGCTGGTATATTACTTTACTTATGTCATATCCATGGTGTGCTGGTGGCATTATTTTGCTGGCAGGGAAGGCTCCCTGCTGGCAGTACACAATAGCGCTGTTGTAGGGATTCTCACATCAACACTGACTGTGTTGATGGGGGAATAAAGCAATTATTTTTCCTTCCCCCATGGGGAAAGGAAAAAAACAGCATAATCTATGAGCTGCTTTAGGTGTTAGGGGAGGAGGGAAAACCCTACCTTTTAAAGTAGCTATAAACACAATCACTAAAATCTCATATAAGTGTAGCGACACGGCCCCCTCTTTCTCCCCTACTATCTTTGGCTCGCTCACAGGAGAAGAAAGCGCACCATGGCCACCATGCCCGTACCCTCTGGTTTGCAGAGGTTAAGCACACTTGTTTTAACTTACGGGTCTTGCAGCAAGGTTCTCTGTTGGTTTCTGTCCATAGAATGTAAGGACAAGTCTCTATACCCCAAGTAACTCCAAGGTCCACACCAGTGTCAACTCCAACGTAGAGTTTATTTTTTCTTATGCATGAACATCCACAAAGTTGAGAAGAGAGAAAGGTGTTAGGAAGACAGATCAATTCAGGCACTCCTGGCTTCTTCGCCACTCGATCCCGAGTGGGTATAGCTCACCCGGATAGTCACCCAAAGAGCACTAGAAGCCGGCATGTAGCTCAAACAGTCTATTCGATTCCCTAATGGATGCGTTCAGGAGATCCTCTGCCACAGAATCTATAGTGTCCCGAACCTCCTAATGGTCCTGTTGTTTCGATCCCTTTTTTCAGATGGATGACATCCCTCCGAAGAGTTACTGGGCCCCTTCCTTTACTGTGATCTCTCACCAGTCCTTCGGAACGGTCCTTCCCCAGCCTCCTCTTCTAGAAACGGGTCCCCTCGCAAGGCAGCACCCTGGGATTCCTCCTCCCGAAGTGGGCTCCAGCTAAAGGTGCTGGGCCCAGGGCTGAAGTTGCAGTCCCAGGACTAAAGGTGCCTGGGACTGGAGCACACGTGACCCCATGGCCTGGAGGGCCATGCGCCACGCATCAGGACTCCGACTCTGGAACCAAAAAGAACGAACGAACGACCCCTCCCAGGCGGCGTCTGCCCCTTAAGTATCCTCTACCGGCAAGCACAGCAGGTAGACCACACCCACTGCACGGCTGCCAAGAGAGGAACTCAATCGCCACTCCATCACCTGTGATTCAACCCCGAGTACCAGTGACAGCGCCACCCATACTTCTAAGGGGAACTGCACGCCAGGTAAAACAGCAGCAAGGCAGAGTCCAGTAAATTGAAAGATTTGAGCCAAACTACCACTCGAATCAACCCTAAATTTAGTATAGCAATCCCTAAATTTAGGACCCCCACTACACAAGCTTTAACATGCTAATGTAATTTCAAACCCATCTTTTTAAATCTGCACAACTTGGATACAGAGGCCCAGTGTTGTCATCCTATAACAGAAAGTGCCTGAACAAGGTCCTCCATTGCCGGATTACCATGTATTATTATTCTAATGACAGCAGCAGATTTAAAAAGATGGCTTTTGAAAATTAGCATGTTAAAGTTTATTTGAAATTTTAGTGATTGGGTATATAGCTACTCTAATTATCCCTTTATAAAACAGACAGACATAAAATGGGTATAGTTTCAGAGAACGGACATAGTTTTTTCCAAGATCCAGCTGCCACCCTAATTCTAAATATAAATCTCAACTTTTTTTACTCTGTACTATAAAACTTTATAATCATGCCATCCTATTTTAGAATGGCTTCACAGAGAAGCATCCTGTGTGTACCACCAACATTCCATTTCCTCCTTGATAAAATGCCTTTGTTGATACATTTCAAAGAGTCATGTGCTTGTGTTTTTTCAATGTGATTGGCTCTTGTATCTTTCTTTTTTGATACCAAATCTACAACAAAGGAAACAGAGGTATTTGTTACTGCTGCTGTTTAGCCCATGTAGTGCCGACTAGAGCTTTCTTCCTACTCTCACTAAATCCCAACATCAGGATGATGGTGACTTCCTTTTATTTCACTATGTCTTCCTTCCCTTAAGGAGCGCTTCCAAGGAACAAGTGAAATCAACAAGTAATTAATGCTATTCGGTAGAGCTGCACGATTCTGGCTAAAATGAGAATCACAATTTTTTTGCTTAGAATAAAGATCACGATTCTCGCGGTGTAACATCTTCTTTCACATTATACAAAAAAATTTGGCTAACTTTGCTGTTTATTTTTTTTTTTAATTCATTAAAGTGTATTTAAAAAAAAAAAATGTGTTTGAAAAACCGCTGTGCAAATACGGCAAATACGGTGTGACATAAAATATTGCAACAACCACCATTTTATTCTTTAGGGTCTCTGGTAAAAAAAAAAATATATCATGTTTGGGTGCTCCAAGTAATTTTCTAGCAGAAAATAATGATTTTTTACTTGTAAGCAACAAATGTCAGAAAAGGTTTGTTCTTTAAATGGTTAAACTTCCTTCATCTACACGCCGGAGTTCTTTCCTTTGATAAAAAAACGAAGAGATACTTTGTTTCTACTTATTCGTGTGTTGTAATAAAACTTGGCAGGCTGCCTGGATTTTGTTTATCCAGCTGTGAGAATTCTCTGCACTTGTTAGAGAGAACCGTAACATGCTGTTTTGAAGATCGGGAAGGGAAAAAGATCGCAATTTCGATTCTTCACGATTAATCGTGCAGCTCTATTATTCAGCAATGCTACAACTCTTCAAAAATTGAATCTTCCACTCAGTTTAACCTTATCTGAGTCCCTGTAACCCCATTTAGGGAACACTAAAGCCTCGTACACACGGCCGAGAATCTCGTCAAGAAAAAACACGTTGTTTTTCTTGACGAGATTCTTGGACAAGAAACTTGTCCCGGCCGAGTGTACACACGATCCATTCAAAGAACCCGCGGTTCTTTGAATGGAGCGAACGCGGTGACGTAATCGACTACGACGAGCGTGCGCTCGTCACATTTGATGCCGTCGCCGCCATCTTGCTACACCCTACCTATGCCTAGGAAGCTACCGCGCAAGCGTCAAAGTAATTTCGAGCATGCGCGGGCTTCCCGGAGGACAGGTAAGTGTACACACACACACTTTTCTCGTTGAGAAATCTGCTGACAAGAATCTCAACGAGAAAAAAGAGAGCAGGTTCTCTATTTTTATCGTCGAGATTCTTGTCGGTTTTCTTGACGAGAAACATGATAGTCGCGTACACACGACCGATTTACTCGGCAAGAAAGCTCTGCCAGCAAGTTTCTTGCTGGTTCTTGCCGAGAAACTCGGTCGTGTGTACGAGGCTTTAACCACTTAACAACCACCTGCCGACAAATAACGTCGACAAGGTGGTTGCTTAACTCTGGGAGGACGTTATATAACGTCCTCCCAGAATCGCGCTCCCGCTCGCCCCCTGGGGCGCGCACACGGGAAACTCCGTGACCGCCGGGTCCAGAGGACCCGGCGGATCACGAATCGCGGTAAATCGCCGCTGATAGCGGCCGTTTACCACGTGATCGCTCCGTCAAATGACGGAGCAATCACTTGTAAACAGACCGGCGTCATTTGATGACGCCGGTTCCTCCCTCCCCTCTCTGTACCGATCGGTACAGTGTGAGAGGGGAGGGGGAGGGAGCGGATGGCAGCAGCAGCACTGTGGGCTGGATCTGTGACAATTGCAGTCACAGATCCAGCCATCCATCCATCCCTGCTCAGCCATCCCTGTGCTATACCCTGCCAATACTCTGCAATACACCCTGCCAATACTCTGCAAAATACCCTGCCAATACTCTGCAAAATACCCTGCCAATACCCTGGTGCAATACTCTGCAATACCCTGGTGCAATACTCTGCAATACCCTGGTGCAATACTCTGCAATACCCTGGTGCAATACACTGCAATACCCTGCAAAATACTCTGCAATACCCTGCAAAATACTCTGCAATACCCTGCAAAATACTCTGCAATACCCTGCGCAATACTCTGCAATACCCTGCGCAATACCCTGGTGCAATACACTGCAATACCCTGCAAAATACTCTGCAATACCCTGCAAAATACTCTGCAATACCCTGCAAAATACTCTGCAATACCCTGCGCAATACCCTGCAAAATACTCTGCAATACCCTGCGCAATACCCTTCAAAATACTCTGCAATACCCTGGTGCAATACTCTGCAATACTCTGGTGCAATACTCTGCAATACTCTGGTGCAATACTCTGCAATACCCTGTGCAATACTCTGCAATACCCTGCGCAATACTCTGCAATACCCTGCGCAATACTCTGCAATACCCTGCGCAATACTCTGCAATACCCTGCGCAATATTCTGCAAAATACTCTGCAATACCCTGCACAATACTCTGCAATACCCTGCACAATACTCTGCAATACCCTCCACAATACTCTGCAATACCCTCCACAATACTCTGCAATACCCTCCACAATACTCTGCAATACCTTCCACAATACTCTGCAATACCCTCCACAATACCCTGTGCAATACCCTCCACAATACCCTGTGCAATACCCGTGCAATACCCTGCCATACACCGCAATACCCTGCCATAGTCCGCAATACTCCGCAATGCCCTGCAATACTCCGCAATGCCCAGCAATACTCCGCAATGCCCGGCAATACTCCGCAATGCCCGGCAATACTCTGCAATAACCACTTCCCGCCCTCCGGCCGTCATATGACGTCCTTGACTTTGTGCGGGGATATCTGAATGATGGGAGCAGCTACAGGCATCATTCAGATATTAGCTTTTTCAGCCGGCGATTCGCTACACCATAAGAACAATCATAGCGGCTGTTCCGCCGCTTGATCATTCTTACGGGAGGCGAGAGGGGATGTGTCCCCCCCCCGCCGCCCTCCGGTGCTTCTACCGACTCACCGCTACGATCAAAGCCAGGATTGTTGTTTTTTTTTTGTATTTTTTTCAGGCTTCCCAGCCTAGAGGTGAGATGTGGGGTCTTATTGACACCCCCCCCCCATATCTCACTGTAAAGAGGACCTGTCATGCCATATTCCTATTACAAGGGATGTTTACGTTCCTTGTAATAGGTATAAAAGTGATCAAAAAAATGTTTAGGGCGGAAAAACATGTCAAACTAAAATAAATAAAGTAAAATGAAGAATAATTTTTTTTTTTTTTTAAAGCGCCCCTGTCCCCGTGAGCTCGCATACAGAAGCGAACGCATACGTAAGTCCCGCCCACATATGAAAACGGTTTTCAAACCACACATGTGAGGTATCTCTGCGAACGTTAGAGCGAGAGCAATCATTTTGGCCCTAGACCTCCTCTGTAACTCAAAACATGTAACCAGTAAAAATATTTAAAGCGTCGCCTATGGGGATTTTTTAAGTAGCGAAGTTTGGCGCCATTCCACGAGTGTGTGCAATTTTTAAGGGCGACATGTTAGGTATCTATTTACTCGGCGTAACTTCATCTTTCACATTATGCAAAAACATTGGGCTAACTTTACTGTTTTTTTTTTTTTTTAAGCACAAAACATTTTTTTTCCGTAAAAAACGCGTTAAAAAAATTGCTGCGCAAATATCGTGCGAGATAAAAAGTTGCAACAACCACCATTATATTCTCTAAGGTCTTTGCTAAAAAAAAATATATATAATGTTTTGGGGTTCTATGTAATTTTCTTGCAAACAAATGATGATTTTTACATGTAGGAGAGAAATGTCAGAATTGGCCTGGGTGCTCCAGAACGCCTGAAGGTGCTCCCTGCATGTCGGGCCTCTGTATGTGGCCACGCTGTGTAAAAGTCTCACACATGTGGTATCGCCATACTCGGGAGTAATAGCAGAATGTGTTTTGGGGTGTAATTTGTGGAATGCATATGCTGTGTGTGAGAAATAACCTGCTAATATGACAATTTTGTGAAGAGAAAAAAAGAGAAAAAAAAATCTTGATTTTGCAAAGAATTGTGGGAAAAAATGACAACTTCAAAAAACTCACAATGCCTCTTTCTGAATACCTTGGAATGTCTTCTTTCCAAAAAGGGGTCATTTGGGGGGTATTTGTACTTTTCTGGCATGTTAGGGTCTCAAGAATTGAGATAGGCCGTCAGTACTTCAGGTGTGATCAATTTTCAGATATTGGCACCATAGCTTGTGGACTCTATAACTTTCACAAAGACCAATAATATACACCAATTTGTACTTATTTTTACCAAAGATATGTAGCAGTATAAATTTTGGCCAAAATTTATGAAGAAAAAATACTAATTTGCAAAATTTTATAACAGAAACGAAAAAAAAATCATTTTTTTACAAAATTTTCAGTCTTTTTTCTCTTATAGCGCAAAAAATAAAAAACCCAACAGTGATTAAATACCACCAAAAGAAAGCTCTATTTGTGTGAAAAAAAGGACAAAAATTTCATATGGGTACAGTGTTGTATGACTGAGTAATTGTCATTCAAAATGTGAGAGCACCGAAAGCTGAAAATTGGTCTGGTTATTAAGGGGGTTTAAGTGCCCAGTGGTCAAGTGGTTAAAGTAGAATTCCAACCCTTTTTTTTTTTTATTACGTTTTAGGTAAAGTGACAAAGGTTTAGAAGCTGTCAGATTTCTATTGCTGTCTATATCTCCATCTGGGGGATTTGCCTTTACTTCCTGTCTTAAAATGACAGGAAATCCCACCACTGATAGTTGTCTCTGGAAGCTATTTCCTCTATTCCTGTTGGCTTTCTCTTCACTTTATGTCCTGGTGACACTAGACTTCAGAACAAATAGTTGAGGTGGATCTCCCTAGCAGGGACACATACAATAATAAATTCCCGATGAGGTTCCAGATCCTCTTGGCTCTATCCATTTGGTTGAAGTTCTACTTTGGGCAACTCCACTGGTTAACTGGGATTGTGTTGGGAGTGTAAGTTGTAAAGCTTGTGCAACATACTTTCCACTCTCTCTTCCTATATGAAAAATCACAAGCAACCTACCAAGGGAGGTGTACAGTATGTGAGAGACAGCAGGTAACCTCAATTGTGTGTTTGGAAATAATTTTCCTGTATTACAAGCAGGAGCTCTCAGATAACAAGATTACCAACAAAATGGCTAGACTGGCACATCTATTAGTAGTTAGTCTCACTCACAAGGACTTCTGTAATGTTGAAGACGTTTTGCAGCTTATGTTTTCTTCAGTTCTAATGAGTGTCAGGAAAACACCCCAGCATTTATTTCTGCATAGGTAGCACCAAAACCTTGATCCAGTCACCATGAAAGGCAGATGGTATTGTCCAAGAACAGGATGGGAGGTGTGAAGATTGTGGAAC
Organism: Rana muscosa; assembly: GCA_029206835.1. Classification (NCBI taxonomy): domain Eukaryota; kingdom Metazoa; phylum Chordata; class Amphibia; order Anura; family Ranidae; genus Rana; species Rana muscosa. The sequence goes on from CM055117.1 coordinate 847,045,180, forward strand.
CACCGTGATATTGTTCATCTGACACTTATTAGAACTGAAGAAGTGGTGTGGATAAGCTACATAATCATTACAGAATACTACAAGACAAGTCTAGCTGACTGTAACTAACTACTACTAGACATAGACGTGCGCACAGGGTGTGCCAGGTGTGCCTGGGCACACCCTAATCACCCTGTGAGGTGCCGATTCCCCCTGCTCCCCATCTCCCCCTGCAGTGGTGCCAGCTTCCCTCCTCTCCTCTCAGGAGCAGGAAACGGGATGGTAAACATGTCATTAACTGGCCTTCCTTTTCTTGAATGAACTGTACTAATCGTTCCTGTGTTTATTCTTAACTAAATTGTAGTAAACTATGTTTACTGCAGGCTGCAGAGAAAGGGACTGAGGAATCTCTGTCCTCAGTTTCTTTCTCTGTCTCAAAAGTGAGACGTCAGGGGCATGGGCGTCCGCTCCATAGGGCAAGGGGGGGCGTTCGCCCCCCCCCCTAGAGTCAAGATGGTGTGCCACACACTGCAGGGGGTGTCAGGCCGGCACCCAGGGCCGGATTCCCGACAAGGCCACCGAGGCACAGTGGGTGCAGGAGCGGCGCTGCGCAGTGGGGGGGGAGAGAAATCCCATGTCAGCGTGTGTCACTCTGGCTCCATCAGCCTAATTTCTATTTCCTGTCTCCCCCTGTGATCCGGCCGCCATGTTTAATGTCAGCTGGGCGGCTGGCGCTCTGTGATTGGGCAAACGGGGTCATGTGAGACGGCGCTGCTGACCTGTCCTTAATGCTCCTGGTGTCCCGCCTCTGCTATCTCCTCCTCCTCCCCTCCTCCTGACAGTATCTGGGACTTATCATTCCCCGTTGGTTGTGGCAGACAGAGATCAGATCGATCACGATGGTGAACACAAAAAAGCAGGTGAGACGAGGGAGCAGCAGCAGCAGCTACTGCAACTAATCATCCTATCCAAGGCAAAGCCAGCACTGTGAGTTCTGCCTATCTCTTCACAAGAAGTGCATGCAGACTTTCCTGGCTTACTATTGGCTGTGAGACTTGGGACACTGAGCTGCTTCCAGTCCAATGAGTTTATGCAGTATACTGCTCAGAGCTCTGCTCCTCTGCTGTTCAATGGACATGTGTGCTGCTGTAAATGTAAATGGACATCTCTGGGTCACTCAGCATGTATAACAGTCACATAGGGCAAACTCCACTCACACAGTCTACACTACACACATACACAGAGCATCACCCTCTTCTCCACTTATCCCCAATGTCCAACATCTCCCCCCACTTATCCCCAATGTCCCCCCACTTATCCCAAATGTCCCTCCTGTCCCCCCACTTATCCCCAATGTCCAACATCTCCCCCCACTTATCCCAAATGTCCCTCCTGTCCCCCCACGTATCCCCAATGTCCCTCCTGTCCCCCCACTTATCCCAAATGTCCCTCCTGTCCCCCCACTTATCCCAAATGTCCCTCCTGTCCCCCCACTTATCCCAAATGTCCCCCCTGTCCCCCCACTTATCCCCAATGTCCCTCCTGTCCCCCCCACTTATCCCAAATGTCCCCCTGTCCCCCCACTTATCCCCAATGTCCCTCCTGTCCCCCCCACTTATCCCAAATGTCCCCCTGTCCACCCACTTATCCCCAATGTCCCTCCTGTCCCCCCACTTATCCCAAATGTCCCTCCTCTCCTCCCACTTATCCCAAATGTCCCTCCTGTCCCCCCACTTATCCCAAATGTCCCTCCTGTCCCCCCACTTATCCCAAATGTCCCTCCTGTCCCCCCACTTATCCCCAATGTCCCTCCTGTCCCCCCACTTATCCCAAATGTCCATCCTGTCCTCCCACTTATCCCAAATGTCCAACATCTCCCCCCACTTATCCCAAATGTCCCTCCTCTCCTCCCACTTATCCCAAATGTCCCTCCTGTCCTCCCACTTATCCCAAATGTCCCTCCTGTCCTCCCACTTATCCCCAATGTCCAACATCTCCCCCCACTTATCCCAAATGTCCCTCCTGTCACCCCACTTGTCCCAAATGTCCCTCCTCTCCTCCCACTTATCCCCAATGTCCCTCCTGTCCTCCCACTTATCCCAAATGTCCCTCCTCTCCTCCCACTTATCCCCAATGTCCCTCCACTTATCCCAAATGTCCGTCATCTCCCCCCCCCCTACTTATCCCAAACGTCCCTCCTCTCCCACTTATCCCAAATGTCCCTCCTGTCCCCCCACTTATCCCAAATGTCCCTCCTGTCACCCCTCATTCCTGCACACCGTACACAGATCACCCCTCAATCCTGAACACCATACACAGATCACCCCTCAATCCCCTAGGGGCCACTTTAAGCGGCGACTGCAGCGCTCTCCTCCCTCTGTCTTCCAGCGCTTGTATCATATGTCATGGATCTGGGTCTGTGTGCAAGGTCCCGCCCCCCTAGTTTGGCTCATGTGATAGTCTTCTAGTGTTCCGCCTATCACACGAACCGAACTAGGGGGGCAGGACTTTGCACACAGACCCAGCTCTGTGACATACGATACGAGTGCCGGAGGACAGAAGGAGGGGAGCGCCTATCCAGGAAATGGTGAGACTGAAATGAGTGGGCACGGAGGCTGCAATTGGTGGGCACACAGAGGCTGCAATTGGTGGGCACACAGAGGCTGCAATTGGTGGACACAGTGAGGCTGCAATTGGTGGGCACAGTGAGGCTGCATTGGTGGGCAGAGCGAGGCTGCATTGGTGGGCAGAGCGAGGCTGCATTGGTGGGCAGAGCGAGGCTGCAATGATGGGCACAGAGAGGCCGCAATGATGGGCACAGTGAGGCTGCATTTGATGGGCACTGATGAGGCTGCATTGATCTCTTGTATTATGTCTGCAGTCTCTTGCCATATCTTGTACTATGTCTGCAGTCTCTGACCATCTTTAGTATGATGTCCTCAGTCTCTGACCATCTCCTGTACCATGCCCGCAGCCTCTGACACCTCCTGTATCATGCCTGCTGCCTCTAACCATCACTTGTATCATCCCTGCAGCCTCTGACAATCTCTTGTATCATGTTCTCAGTCTCTAGGTAATCTGAAAAATAACTCCAGCAGTTCCCGCGCTGCTGTGTCTCTCCCTCTGGCTGCATGATTAAGGTAGGAAGGGGGAGGGGGCTGTCACAGTCTATGTAACATGCAGGGGTGCTGTGTGAAGGGATCCAGAGGTGCAGGGTGCTGTGTGAAGGGGTCCAGAGGTGCAGGGTGCTGTATGAAGGGGTCCAGAGGTGCAGAGTGCTGCGTGAAGGGATCCAGAGGTGCAGGGTGCTGTGTGAAGGGATCAAGAGGTGCAGGGTGGTGTGTGAAGGGGTCCAGAGGTGCAGGGTGCTGTGTGAAGGGATCCAGAGGTACAGGGTGCTGTGTGAAGGGATCAAGAGGTGCAGCGTGCTGTGTGAAGGGATCAAGAGGTGCAGGGTGCTGTGTGAAGGGATCAAGAGGTGCAGGGTGGTGTGTGAAGGGGTCCAGAGGTGCAGGGTGCTGTGTGAAGGGATCCAGAGGTACAGGGTGCTGTGTGAAGGGATCAAGAGGTGCAGGGTGGTGTGTGAAGGGATCCAAAGGTGCAGGGTGCTACGTGAAGGGATCCAGAGGTGCAGGGTGCTGTGCAATGTAAAGGGGTCCAGTGATGCAAGGGGCTGTGTAATGTAAAGGGGTCCAGAGGTGCAGTTGTGGAGAGGGGGTACACAGTATTGACAAAGAGATATTGAAAGATGCAGGGGGCACAGTGGGGTGTTTTTACATTTTAATGTGGGGGGGTCGCTTTTAATCCCCGCTAGTGGTCAAAGAACGGGTAAAATGCGACTGTGTATTGCTGCTGCTGAAGCGCCCCCCCCTGAAAAAATTTCAGCGGACGCCCATGATCAGGGGTCTGTTTAGACCCTTGATATTTCACCAAAGCCCCATAACGCGGCTCCTTTAAAAAATGTATAAAAAATAATATTGTAAAAAATAATAAAAATAAAAAAAAACTACTGAGACCGTCCACTGCCCTTTTGACATCAATCTTTGCTTTACTGACACCTGCTTTGCTGATATATACATGTCTGTTTGTGGTCTGGGGTGCACACCCTAATTCAATAGGCTGCGCACACCAGTGCTCCTAGATATACCTGGATAAATGAGAACCTGCACAGACAATAAACTGGTGTATTGGGGAGAAGATAGTGAGCTCTCTCTGTATGTATTCTAAAGGCTTAACTTTTAAGTATGCCTAAAGTGGACCTTTAAAGCGGAGCTCCACCCTAAAGTGGAACTTCCGCTCATCGGAACACTCCCCCCCTTCGGTGTCACAATTGACACCTTTCAGGGGGGAGGGGGGTGCAGATACCTGTCTAAGACAGGTATTTGCACCCACTTCTGGGAGTCCTCTCTGCGGGAAATCTGCGGGAAGCACGCCACTTCCCGCAGAATACCCGTAGTGTTCTGGGAGACACTCGGCTCCCAGAACACAGGAGGACCAGTCAGAACAGCGCAGCGCGACTCGCGCGAATGCGCCGTAGGGAACCGGGCAGTGAAGTAGCAAGGCTTCACTTCCTGGTTCCCTCACCGAGGATGGCGGTGGGAGCAGCAGAGTGACTAGCGATTGCTCGTCCTCTGCTGCGGAAGTTGCTGGATTCCAGGAAAGGTAAGTGTCCAAATATTAAAATTCAGCAGCTGCAGTATTTGTAGCTGCTGGCTTTTAATATTTTTTTTTTCGGCGGAGCTCCGCTTTAAATCAACCCTACCAGGTTGAAATGATTCAGCTGAAAGGTCCCTGCAAAACTCACCTCTATGGCGGGTCCATGTTTTGAAGCTTAGCTCCATTCTAGTGCTGCAGCCTTCATTATGCCGCGTACACACGATCATTTTTCCCGTCGGGAAAAATTACATTTTTTTTTTTCGCCGAGAAAAACGATCGTCTGTGGGCTTTATGCCGTTTTTCTCGTTGAGAAAAACGGCAGGAAAAACGACGAGAAAAATTAGAACATGTTCTAAATTTTCTCATCGTTTTTTCCATCATTTTTTTCCGCGGCAGTTTTCCCATAGGGAGACACTGCCGCGGAGCCCACAGACGGTTGTTTTTCTCGTCAAAGAAAAAAATGACGGGAAAAACGGTCGTGTGTGGGGGAACATGCCGTTCCCTCGTTTTTCATTTTTTTTCATGCCGTGATTCACGGCGGTGTTTTCACCGCCGTGAATCACGATCGTGTGTACGCGGCATTAGTCTTTTATGTCATTTCATTTCTGGGAATGTCAGAGGCCTGTGTATCTGACCACACACTGTTTCCGTTCTCTGACCTCTATGTCAATGTCACTTCCTGTAGTGTCTGATGAAGGTGTCAGAGGATGGAACCACAACCCACAGGGGGTGACACATCTAAAACTCCTGAAGTGCAAAATGCCAAAGAGTGTGACAGGGTCTGCAGCACTAGAACAGAATGAAGCAAGGAGGCATGGATTACAAGAGACTGAAGTTCCTCTACTGCAGGGACCTTTTAGGTAAATAATTTTTGAACTGACAAAGTCCCTTTAGGCATCCCAGCATTTAGTGATGCAAAGCGTATGTCCAGAGAGAAATGTGTAACATTAGGGCTAGTTTCATATTATTGCAAGTCAGGAACGTGCGCACAATTGCACGCATTTCTTTTAGCAGCTGCTAGCAGGCATGCAGGGGTACCATTAATTCTTAATGGCACCCTCACGCATAAGCAAAACACCTACGTTTAGTGCACAAAAAAACACATGGTGCCACAGCATCACACAGTTCCATGCGGAACAATTAAAAACAAAACAAAAGGGGTTGGGGAAATCTTTCTCTGTGTTTCTGCAGGTAGGGCAACCAAATAAAATGAATAAGCTGCCTACATGTAGAACGCAGCCTGCTCAAGTGTGAACCTAGCCTAGGGTTGCCACCTTTTCTTCAAGCCAAACCCGAACACTTTAGCGGCACAGGGCCAAGTATTTTTCGCTGTAAAAAACACTGAAGGATTATAAAAGACCTGGGACACCTTTGGGTGCCCCAAGGTGAGTAGTAATGCGGAGCTCTATGCGCGCTGTGCCAAACTGCTCTTGCTGACATCATCGCTACTCCGCCCAGTGATGCTGAACCTGCCCCCAGACAGCCACCCGCAGCTCCCAGACAACAACAGATTTGTGTGTGACTATCTCAGGTACTCTGAGAGCCACAGCCTGGTCTGAATAATGTGTCCCGGTTTCAAAACCCAGACTGCCTGGGTGAATCCTGGACAGGTGGCAAACCTAACCTAGCCTAATAAACATGAACTTGCTACAAACAAAATAATAATTGTATTGATACAATATCTTGGGTCAAAATTGCCATTTGTTCCTTCTGCCCTACTTCCTGTTGTGACAACAAATTTCATGCATCAACTTAGGCCTCTATATACTGCACAATATCCAAAATGTCTTGCATGAAATGATGTTGCTTTTGAATTAGCTATTTTCCAAAGTTTGCTGACACACTTTGATAAGAGACACAGGTTCCGTATAAAGACTGATATACTGTATGTAAGATGTGTTACTGAGCAGTTACTGAAATATGAGAAGGACAGAAACATTTATTGGCCTGCAACATAGACAACAATAGGCAGTATTGTGTATTTGTCCTTAGACAGAGGAAGTAAATACTGAAAATTCAATGTAACACACAGATAATAGTAGAAACGCTACAAAACTGTTCATATCATGACATCATCTAATAACATAGAGAACAAGTTGTTATATTTACATACAAAATTATAATGTACGCTGATCTGTACCTTAAATACATAAGTGATACCAGTCACTTGTCATTATTATCTTTGGCTATAGAGTAATGCCAAATAGTAAATAAATAAATAAATAAAATGAAAGTAAAATAGTGCTAATTACACACAACATACCGAACAACATTAAAGTACAATGTACAATCTAGGGGGAAAACATTGTACGCGCATGCACAGGTAAAGACAGATGCATATACTATTGGCATTTACAAGCATTCAGACGCTAACACCCATATGCTTGTATTGGCAGCTGCTGTAACGCCAAGGCTCCCTGGGCGCAGGAAAGCGCCAAGCATTTTACGCTTTAAGACTCAGGAGAATATAATATTTGTATGCATCAGAACTTAAGCACCGGAAACACACGATCAGAATATCGTACAAAAAAAATACCGCTTTCGAGGCGATCGTATGATAATCTGATTGTTAGTACAGAGCTTTAGTTCGAAATTATCTGAAGTGACAAACCAGAAAGCGTTTTTCGTACGATACCGAAAATACAATACAAATACAATACATTACATCACTTCCGAATTTTTATTCTGTCCTACGAGAATTTTCGTACTTTAGTAAACTCTTCGCTTTTGATATGGAGACTGGCATGCAAAATAAAAAACGCGTCTGATAATCAATCGTGTGTGGGCTTTGTAGAGATTTAAAGTGATACTAAAGTCTTGTTTTTTTGTGTTTAAAAATAACAAACATGTCATACTTACCTGCTCTGTTCAGTGGTTTTGCACAGAGCAGCCCCGATCCTCCTCTTTCATACTCTTTGGCACTCCTGGCCCCTCCCTCTTTCCGAGTGCCCCCACAGTAAGCCGTTTGTTATGGGGACACCCGAGCCGAGCCGCAGCTCCGTGTGTCCAATTAAGACATGAAGCTGTGACGAGACCACGCCCCCTCTTTCTCCTCATTGGCTCACTGACTGTGATTGACAGCAGCGGGAGCCAATGGCGCTCCGATGCGCTCGTAGTCAATCAGGAGTGAGAGCTGAGTCTCTCCTGCAACATTGCTGGATAGAGATGGGCTCAGGTAAGTATAAGGGGGGCTGCTGCACACAGAAGGTTTTTTATCTTAATGCAAAAAATGCATTAAGATAAAAAATCTTCTGACTTACAACCACTTTAAGCATCAGACCAAAATGGGACTACTAAGAAGAAAGAGAAAAAAAGGGATTTGATTCCAAAAGAAGAACAGTCCCCCAAATGAGGAACATTTGGGAGCAATGTATACCAGTGGCAGCTAGTGCTCACAATTTTTGGAGGGGCGCAAACAAACGGAAAAATACTGAAAAAAAACCCATCAATTGCAGCCACTGTGCCATCAAACGCAGCCACTGTGCCATCAAACGCAACCACTGTGCCCCTCAATTGCTGCCAATGTGCCCATCAATTGCAGCCACTGTGCCTGCCCATTAAACGCAGCCACTGTGCCCATCAAATGCTGCCACTGTGCCATCAAATGCTGCCACTGTGCCCATCAAATGCTGCCACTGTGCCCATCGAATGCTGCCACTGTGCCCATGGAATGTTGCCACTGTGCCCATGGAATGTTGCCACTCTGCCCATCGAATGCTGCCACTGTGCCCATCACATGCTGCCACTGTGACCCCCCCGCCCGCTAGCCGTCTGCCTAGCACTTACCCGGTCTCGGTAGGGCAGCGGGTGACGGCGGCGAGCAGTGTCCTCCATGCGTCTCTTCCCGCCCTCTCCTCCCGTCAGGCGTCCAATCACAGAGCCTGTCATTTCAGCCAATCAGGTGACGGGTAACAGACCCGAGCTCCTGATTGGCAGAGAGGCGGTTCAGTGTTAGGAAAGTGAATATTCATTCGCTTTTCTAACACACCTGAGTAAACTGCGAGCACCAAGCATTTTTTCACCTTTTTTGATGCCTATTAGAGCCTATGGCTCTAATCAGGTGCTTCAAACCCCCCCACACCCCAACGCCGCTGTAATTCAGGCGCCTGGCACCCAAAAAGGGTGCAATGCATGAATCTAATCATTGGTCATAGAAGGGGTGGCTGGAGAGAGGGGGCGCCCTTATGGACGCACCGCCACTGATGTATACATACAGATTTAGAATAGAAGAATTACACCTTGCATATGGAGCAAAGTAAGTGGTCATGGGTGTTCAGATGACAGCATGGACCGATATTTTCATTCCAAATGCAGAACAAACATGAGATCGTCCAACTATTACAAAAAAAAAAGTGTACAAGAAATGCAAAAAAAAGGTGAATGTGTGCTGCACCCAGATAGTGCAGCAAATTCTACAAGGAGTGAACTGAAAGTGCACCATGCTAGGAAACCTAACACCCAAGTCCCTGTTATTGAAAGTCTTTACCAGTCAACTACACTGTTTTTTCTAAGTTGCTGCATAGTTACCTTCCATGGGTGTCCGCTGAACTTTTTTCAGGGGGGGGCATCATTTTAAGGTCATCCATGCTCTGTCCCTTTTTGAAAATGTCATGAAGGGGAGGGGCTTAGTCATTATGACATAAAGCGCAGGCATGCAAAGGTTTGAGAAACCTGATGCAAAGGCTTAATAGAAGGATCAAGCTGCCATTGTCTGATGAGCAATTTAATTTTTTTTTAAACCCCCCCCTCTAGCGGCCGAATAGCGCCACTAAAACTATGGTAAAGTGCCGCTAAAACTAGCGGCGCTTTACCGATAACGTGGCCAGCTGGCAGTGTGAAATAGCTCTTGAGGATAATTCTGCTTCACCCCATGTCCATATAAATATAGTGTGTCTCTAGGGGGGGCAATTGACCCCCCTTACCCTATGGAGCGGACGCCCATGTTACCTTCTGCTACATTGTATGTGCCCTGACTATTCCTAGGCATTATCAAAGGGGGATATTCATATAGCAACCTACTCAAATATGGGGCTGATTTTTGAGAAAAAATCAACAAACCCCATTTAACACCTATATAGTCAGATCTTTGTAAATGAGGCCTGTAAATGCTTGCACTAAAAAGCCTTGCTTACTTTGATCAGGTTGTATATGGCCTGCTAAGGAGCAGTAGAGCTTTGCATATTACAAATCACTGTTTAGGAAAAAACTGCTGTGTCACAGTCCAATGACAATCTTTATTATATAGGGATCAACGTGACATTAGTCACAGCTTAGAAAGCTCTTATGTAAATATGTACACTTATGTACATAGTCCTATGTACACTATGTAACAATTCAGTTTATTCACATGTGCATATGTATATGCAGGAGTGCGGAAGAGCATGGGAGCAATCAGGGACAAAAGAAATACCACTATAGGACGTCGGCAGTTTTAAAAAGAGTCTCCTGGAACATTCCCCTCTTGTTTTTCTTATACACAATCTAAATAGACTTAAAGAGGTTGTAAACCTCTGGGAAAAAAACCCCTGCAAGACAAAGGCATAATGAGCTAGTATGCATCGCATACTAGCTCATTATGAAATACTTACCTTACAATGATGCCCTGCAGTGCCGCTTGTACTCCGCTCCCCGGGCTGACATCTTTCCTGAAGTTACTTCTGGGTTCGCGGGCTCTGGCGCTGTGATTGGCCGGAGCCGCAATGACGTCACTCCCACGCATGCACGCGGGAGCCGCCGGTCACGTCACGGACCCTGAAAAAAGGGTTCCAGCGGCCCGTTTCTTCAGTGCGCGTGCGCCGATGATGTCGGCAGCAGCGTATATAGTGAATATCTCCTAAACTGTGCAAGTTTAGGAGATATTTACTGTACCTACAGGTAAGCCTATAGGCTTACCTGTAGGTACAAGTGGTGTAACAGAGTTTACAACCACTTTAAAGTGTATCTATGGTCAAAATGTAAATTCTTATATTTATTTTCACATTGTGTTTCAATAAATTCTATCCTACTCCTTTTTTTCTGAATGCTTATTTACTTATTCAACTGTTATTCACTATGCCCTGTGAGTAGGCACTCTTGTGTCACACGTTTCACAGACCCTGCCCTCTGAACTACAGATGTGCTGAGAGGAGGAGTTTTAGAAATAGAATCACTTTAGAAATCACTGCTTGCGGGAAGCAAGGTACCATGGGACATGTAGTCCTTAGAAGTTAAACGTAAACAGCAGAGGAGAAGCTGCCAAGAATCCAGGAAGTTGTGTAAAGCAACACAACACTGCCTGCTTTATTCTCTTGTTTGCTGTACTGCACAAGGTTGCAGGGCATTTGCAGAGCAGCCTCATTCACTTGAATAGGTCATGCTTGGTAGGTGCTACACCCACCAACCATGGCAGGGTGTATAACTTTTGCTGTGGCTGTGACATGTGTACATCCCTGGGCACTGTAGCTACAGGGGGTGCAGTTGTGGCAGGGGTGGTAAATACACATCTTAAATATTGGGTTTTATTACCCCCCCAAACTACAAATGTAGATGAACCCTTTCTGTTCTGAGCCATCTATAAGGCTGCTTTCACACTGATGTGCTGTGGTTTACCTGCATCACGGGTGAAGTGCAGTGCATATTCGACCTTCCTGGGTTAGCTGCGCTTTGCTATAGACTTCAATTTTTATCCTGCAGGTTTGGTGCACTTTCAGAAAGCGCACCAAGACTCCTGCATTCAGAGAGTGCACCAAACCCACAGGATATAACTGAAATTTATGGCTAAGCGCAGCAAACCCACAAGAAAGCTGCAGGTACACTGCACCCACAGTGTGGGTAAACCGCAGCACATCAGTGTGAAAGCAGCCCTATACTATTATGCCCAGTGTACTGCTTCACACTGACCTGAAGATCTCTTCTTTCCTGCTGCTGGCACCACTCTGGGGACCGCTCGCCGGGAAAAGAGGTGGAGTGCAGTTGGTATCACTCCGCATGGGACAGGAGCCAGCACTACAGAGGAGGCATTGGCTTATGCTGCTCTTGCTCCCAACTTCAGCTCCAACTACAAGTAGTCCCTTTGCATTGAACCCTGTTTGATACTCTGGGATGGCGGGTCAGCAAGCCCAGACCGCGATCTACCAGCCACCTGGCCGCGATCTACTAGTTGCTGACCCCCACTATAGATCTCCTTTAAACAGCTCAAATACACCTTTCTTGTGGTTGGACCACTGCTGCTTTTTCGGAACCAAGAATTGCTTACATCCACAGCTAATTTGCTTTCCTGCACATGCATTACGCCTGTTAATAAAGAACAGCAGATCACACACCCAGTGCGTTTTGAATGCAGAACAGGGGTTTCCTGCACTGAATTCTGGTGTGAACGAGTCCTTTAAATTCACGAGGTTATCTCTGCGGGCAAGCTCATACAACACAGGATACCCTCATCACGTATAATGTTAAAATACAGCTTTTATTGTAAAGTAATGCACTTATATGTGTATACAATTACACAGCTTTTAATGTAGACAGAGGGACCATGGCTACTGCGTCACTTCTGGTTTCAGCAAACGTCACCCAACTCCACCCACTTGGGTTTTTTTAAAAGTAGTGCATGCACTACTTTTGGTGTGATCCAGTGTGATTTCAGCCCTTTCACCTAGGTTCATCACACTAATGCGGTGCAGGAAACCCCGCAATCCGTGCCACATTCAAATCACACTGCCCTTGTGATCTGCAGCGGGTGTCAGTGCAATCTTAACGACACCACAAAAAACACAGGCCTCAAACACAGTGAATGGTTTACCGTTCTCTATAAAGCGCTGTAGAATACAGTATGTCATAGATGAGTGATATAAATAAATAAATAAAGCACCAAAAGATTTCCACAAAGAGGCACTTAGATATAGCTCTCATTAAAATCAATGGGAATTATGTCAGGCTACCTGGCTAGAAGTAGAATGGAGAAACTTGAAATGTAGCAAAGAGAGACTGTCTATTCGATGCATTACCAACACTACAACACTACAATGACTCTCTAGACCAGAGTCAGCAACCTTTTCCGCGTTAAGGCCTTATGCACACACAAGTTTTTTTTTTTTTTCAGCCTTTTAACTAACCCCTATGGGGTCATGCACACATAGGCGTTTACAGGCATATTAGAAGAAGAGTACTTTAGGGGCTTAAAAAAACACACCACCAGCACGTTCAGGAGAAGCTTTTAGGCAGAAAAAACACTGAACGCTCCTAAACACTAGGGCATAAGCGTTCATTCCAATGGCCAGAAATAAATTAATATTCTGGTTAGTGAGATTAATGAATGCCCAACGTTTTTGTTACGGCTTTAGGCACATTTTTTAAGCTGCTTTTTCCTTCCCTGGAGCAGGGGAAGAAAAAAATGTCCCGTGTGCATGAGGCCTAAGTGTCAATTTACAAATATTAGACAACCAGTATGCCAGTGAAAAATAGCCTGTTCAGACCTCAGATCAGCCCCAATTCCTGTATCTTCAAAACTACAGCCCCAAAATTTTTGGAAGAACAACAACATGTAATGCAAAGTCGCTTATATAACCTGACAATATATATATGCATTATACCTTTCTATCCAGCAGGTGGCACTGCAGTATAATAGTGTGTTATTCTATGGTAAAGTAATAACAGGATGTTCTGTCTATGTTAAAGCGGAGTTCCACTCAAAAGTGGAACTTCCGCTTTAAGCACTCCTCGTCCCCTTGCATGCCACATTTAATTATTTTTTTTGGGGGGGGGGGGATTACGTGCTTAGTTTTCAGTGGGACTTCCTGTCCCACTTCCTGCTTCCGAGTACGGGCTGTCTAGGCGACTCATCCTCTCCCCCTATTTGGCCCCTCTCTCTCGGCAATCTTCTGGGACACGTCACAGGTCCCAGAAGATTGCCTGTCCACTCGGAGAGTGCAGCCACGCCCAGCTGTGAAGCCACAAGCTGTCACGGCCGGCTGCCCACAGTTTCAATGAAGGCCCTGCGGAGAGGAGGGGGAGAGGAGCGAGGCTCCGTGCTGCTACATCGCTGGACCGTGGGACAGGTGAGTGGCTGTTTATTAAAAGTCAGCAGCTAAACTTTTTGTAGCTGCTGACTTTTAATAAACAAAAAAAGCCTGGACATCCGCTTTAAGTGCATGTACTGAAAGTAAAGTATTCTCTACATACAACAAGCTTCCAAGCGCATGATTTAATAACCTGCTAATAGGTTTTGGGTACCAGGCATCCAGCAGCACCCAGGCACCAAGAGGAATTAGAGAGGATACTACAAGCCCAGGCACTGGAAGGAATTCTACAGTGAATCAGTGAGTACTGTATGCAAGCTACTGAAAAGATGGCAAGCGGTTCAGATGTGAAGTTTGCAATTGCAAAGATGAACAATGCCAATTACCAGCTGGGGAAGTTCAAGCTAGAAGTGCTTTTGAACAAAAATGACTTGTGGCAAGTGCTGAATACAGACAGACCCACAAACGGGGAGACGGAGGAATGGGACAGAAGAGATAGGCAGGCAAAGGCAACTATCTGCTTACTAGTGGAAGATGACCGGCTTATCCACATAAGAACAGAGAAAACAGCCAAAGGTATGTGGACTTCATTACAAAAGCTGGATGAGCGTTTAAGTCCAAACAGCAAACTGTTTTTGCTAAGAAAGTTGTACAAGATGAGACTTCAAGAAGGCCATCAAATGTGTGACCACTTGAACGCTATGCTAGAGATCACAAAGCAGCTGAGTGCCATCGGAGAGGACATCAAAGATAACCATATTGTTGCCCTGCTCCTCTGCAGCCTTTCAGAGACATATACTGCTCTCATTAACGCTTTAGATACCAGACCCGAGCAGGAGCTGACACTAGCATATGTCAAAGGGAAATTAGTCGACGAATATGACAGAAGTTAAGAAACTATGCACCATGATGACAAAGCTCTTAAGATCTCTTAAGATATACAAATGCATAAAGCACAACAAAGAAAGCAGAGCCTGTTTTTGCTGTAGGAAGACCGGTCACTTAAAAAAGGACTGTTCTATCTGGAAAGCCAAGCAGCGAAAGCTAGAGCTATTCACAAAAGAAAGAGTCAAAGCAATCACAAAAGAAACTGCAGACACTTCATGGAGTGGCACCTTTAAAGTGACACAGAGCGGCAAGCCACGCGGCTGGTGCATTGACTCAGGTGTGACAAGCCACATGACTAGCAATGAGACCTTCTTCACAAACATTGATTACAGTGCAAAAGACAAAGTTTTCCTAGCAAACAGGAAAAACATCACATCAAAAGGTAAAGGCCAGGGCTTCCTGAACTGCATTACACCACAAGGCAAGCACAGTATCCTTGTAAAGAAGGTGCTGCATGTTCCAGAACTAGAAGGCAGCCTTCTATCAGTGAAAAGTCTTGCAAACAACAGTATTTTATTATATTTTATTTTTATTGCCATTTCAAACACAAATACAAAAAGAACAGAAAAATATAATCAGGCATTTTAGCTCTTACAGAAAGAAAAAGAGAAAAAAAGGAACAATTCAAACAAACAGCAAATATATTATTTAAATATTAAAATCTCTGCTTATAGAGCAATTTTTTATTTTTACCAAACAACGGTCTTACAATCCAGTTCCAGGGTGATGAATGCACAATTCCCAATAATAAGCAATGCCTCGCAAAAGGAAAACTGGATGATCACCTATACAGGCTCATCACCAGCAAGACCAGCAAGCCAATATAGTCTCTAATGACCTACATAGCAAATGTATTCACTTATGGCACAGGCGGCTGGGGCACAGAAGTCCAGAAGCAATACATGACATTATAAAGAGAGGCTTATCAGAAGATGTGACAATATTGCCTTGCAAAGTGCTTATGAAATACAAGTGCTGTATTGAAGCAAAAGCCACACCTGCTCCCATTCCACAGGCATCTCAAAGAAAAACTACCCACTCCCTGCAGCTCGTACACAGTGATGTATGCGGTCCAATGAAAACTCCCACGTCAGGCGGGAACAGATATCTGCTGACCTTCATTGATGATTATTCCAGGTACACAACTACTTATCTGATGAAACACAAGAATGAAACATCAGAGAAACTTCAAGAGTTTGTCACCATGTCTAGCAACAAATTCCAACTCAAACCAGGAATAATACACACCGACAATGGAGGAGAATACAAAAACAAAGAAATGGCCTCATATCTTAAGAAACAAGTGTAGCGGACCCCCCAAATTTGGGGTCGCTATGCTTTAAATTTAAGGGTAGCCTGAGCAATAGTTTGGCTCAGGTTCTCTAATTCTGTTAGTTTGGACTCTGCTTTGCTGTGGTGTTGCCTGGAGTGTAGTTCCCCTTGACCTGTAGGTGGCGCTGTTGCCTAGGTCTCGGGTTGAACCACAGGTGGCGTTGCAGGATTGGGTGTCCTCTCTCGGCTGCCGTGCGGTGGGCGGGTTCTGCCTGATGTGCATGCCGGGAGAGGGTACATAAAGGGCAGACGCCATGATCTGGTGTGGTGTGCCGGGGGGATTCCAAGGAGGACCCCTGGTGGCGAAGTCGCGCCCTTTGGCCTTGCTGACCGGGGGTGCGTGAACTGGTCGAGGAGTCTCTGGCACCTTTAGCCCGAGGCTATAGAGTTCCAGGTAGGTCCAGTACCTTCAACTGGGTCTACAACCAACCACTGGAGTCCCAGGGAGCCCGAGTGAGGGTGGCCCGCTCTGAAATAGAGGAAACCAGGGGAGAACCTGTCCGGAGGACCGGTGAAGGAAGTCACAGTCTCGGGAAGGCCTGGTTGCCTATCAGAGGGAAGGATTCGGGAGTTGCAAGATATCTCCTGTAGTGTGCCCCATTGGCACCTATGGTCTCTAATAATCTACAGGGGTTTCAAAGTTCTACTTCAGGAATTAAAGGATTCTGTGGCAGAGGATCTCCTGAACTTGTCCGTGAAGGGGACGAAATCAAAGTAACCGTTTGTACTTCATTCCGGCTGCTAGAACCGTGAGAGGGGACTATCCGGGTGAGCAAAGCCCACTCAGGCTTGAGTGGCAAAGTTTAACGATAGGTGTTGTTTGCCTGAATCTACCTCCCTATCCAACTTCTTTTTCTCTTCAACCTCCCCCTGTTGTTATCAAGCAAAGGAAAAATAAACTCTTTGTTGGAGTTGACACTGTCTGGACATTGGCCTTATTAAGCAGGAAAGATAGACTTTTCCCTACACTATAGGGACGAGAACCAGTGGAAGGGGGTAACTCGCCGCAGGACCCAAAAATTGCAAGAACACCACTCAACCTCTTATACCTGGAGGATACGGGCATGTGGCATGGTGTGCCTTAAACCTGCGAGTGAAGGTAAGCAGGAAAAAAGGGTCTGTGTGCCACACAAGGAATAGTACACCAGAAAAACACACCATACACTCCTGAACAAAACGGTGTAGCAGAAACGAACAATCACACTCTTATAGAAATGGACAGATGCATGTTGTCGGATGCCTACCTACCTCGCAAGTACTGGGGAGGAGCAGTCATGACTGCAACCTACCTACAGAACAGACTACCCTCAAAAGCCATTAAAAGTACTCCATTCGAAATGTGGCATGGATTAAAGCCTAGCACAAGGTACATCCGAGTTTTTGGATGTAAAGCATATGCCTATATTCCAAATGAAAAGCAATCCAAGCTGGGGAGCCAAAGAGGGCAGTCTAGTAGGCTACAGTGAGCAAATAAAGGGTTACAGAATCCTACACCCAAAGACTGACAGAATGACAATAAGCCGTAGCATTTATTTTGATGAGAGCCCGTCATCAGAAACACCAATCCCTGAAAGCTGTGAAGTGAATATGCCAAGCAAACCAGAAGAAAAGGTCAACCAAAGCAAACCTTTGCAGGAGTCAGAACAAGAGGTAGAATTTACATTGCCTAAATCAAGTTCCAACCAGATCTTGCTGAACTGTCTAAAGACAGAAGATCCACTCGGACTACAAAGGGGATACCACCCCGCTAGCTATCATACACTGTCAAAACACACAGCGTACTTGAACCAACATCCTAGAAAGACAGAGAAACTGCCAAAATGTGAAGCCAATAAATGGAGAAAGGCAGCAGAAGAAGAATTTAAGTCACTACAAGAAAATAAAACGTGGACACTCACAGAGCTCCCTCCTAGCCGCAAAACTATAGGAAGTAAGTGTACTTTTAAAAATAAAGTCAGACGCAGAAGGGAATATCCACAAATACAAAGCCAAACTAGTAGCCAAGGGTTACTCCCAGAAATTCGGTGAAGATTACGATGAACATTCTCTCCCGTTGTAAAACACTCCACCATCAGAGCGCTTCTTAGATTGCCTCAGAAGAAGTCACATGACGAAACGCGTCAGTTGATTGGTCCTTCATGTCGACACGTCACTTCCAGTTGTCAGGATCCAAGCGGTGGAACGCACGCCGCTGATCCAGCTGATCCCAGGCAGCGAGTGCAGGATTTTCAAAACTTTTACATTTTAAATTTATGTCTCTTATCCGCATGTTTGCGGACAAGTGGTACTTTGTTTTTATATAATTGTTATATAATTTTTTACAAATAAATCAACTGGATTACGCTATGGTAGCTCGTTTTTTGTTGATCCTTTGAGGATACTTGCAAACAACTGACACAGAACCCAGGAAAGTGGACAGGAATCCCCGGGAACCGAGCGGTGGAGGAGAGAGGAAACCCAAGGCTATCCGAGGAATAAGGATCACCCACTCTACGTGCCTGTCACCCCTGCAGGGTTTCTACTGTTGGTGAGTGGGGAATCTGGAAGGGGAGCACAAGTGTCTCCTGAAATTTGCCGGGAATCAAAAGGACATCCACAAAAGTCACCTATTTATTTTCCAGTTCTGTTTCGCCAAAGTTTTCTATTCAAGTTCGCTATTAATGTTTGAACTGCCTAAGAGATATCTATGTACTGTTAACCCTCAATTAATATATTTCCACGGACATTCATTTTGACATAGGAGCTGAGAACCCACAACAGTGGGCTTTAGTGACTGTCCCTGGTGCTGGAATCTATTTACATCTCAGTTATACTTAACATATGTGCACTATTTACTAATTTAATTGCTCAAGCTTATTTGGATATACCAGTTTCATTTTTGTACACTGCCCTTGGTGGCAGCACTTGAATACGGATTTGGGAAGGTTTATGCTGATTTACCGCATATACTCGAGTATAAGCCGACCCGAATATAAGCCGAGGCACCTAATTTTACCACAAAAAAACGGGAAAACTTATTGACTCGAGTATAAGCCTAGGGTGTCCATCTGCATGCCTCACTGTGCCTCACTTTATCCATGTGCATGCCTCACTGTGTCCATGCCTCACTGTGCCCATGCCTCACTGTGTCCATGACTAGACTGACGTTTAACATGGGAGTCTATGGAAGGAGTGCCGGATTTGAAAAATCGTTGCTCCCCGGCCGTAGGTCCCCTAGATGACAAACTTTGCACACTTGTAGAGGTGAAATGGGGCTACATGTGTGCCAAGGTTGGGGTCCAGGGAACCTATGACCGGCCGGTACCGGGTCCCCAAAATCACCAGAGAAATTACAGTTTAACATAGGAGTCTATGGAAGGGGTGCCCGGTTTTGAAAAATCGATGCTCCCCGGCCCTATGTTCCCCGGACAACAAACTTTGCACACTTGTAGAGGAAGAGAGGGGCTACATGTGTGCCAAGTTTGGGGTCCAGGGGGACCTACCGTCAGCCGGTACCGGGTCCCCAAATTCCGGGAGATCAGGCACAAAAAGGTGACTCAAGTATAAACCGAGGGGGGCATTTTCAGCACAAAAAAAGTGCTGAAAAACTTGGCTTATACTCGAGTATATACAGTAAATTTTATTCATTTTTGGTCGTTTAACACTTGCACATTTCCACATCCCAGTTTTGGGCCTAGTACCCACTTATACTGGGTCAGCTCCTATCATAGGGGGCCCCCATTACTGTTATTAATTTTCAAACGCACTTACTCACTTTATCTCAGGATATTGATTAGGTACTACTGGTGCTGTGTTACTTCCTACTCATTCCAACCAATAAGGTAATTCCAATTGGGGACACAGCACGTTGTTCTCATTCCATCACTCTATACCTCAGCAGCGCCACCCACCCCATTATTAGTACACTTTATATCAGTCCCTGGGATCAGGGCCTCAAGGGGAGGCAGCAGCCTATCCATTTCCTAAAGCACGGATTCCACAGAACATTCATCGCTTCTTAGTGTTGCAGTCGGGAAGGGCATGCAAGTGAAACACCTAGATGTTAAAACTGATTTCCTATATGGAGACTTTAAGGAAGATCTCTACATGGAGCAACCACCAGGGTTTGAGGAAGGAGATAACCTTGTGTGTAAACTTCAGAAGAGCATTAAGCAATCTGCAAGGATGTAGAAAGAGAAAGTGAACAAAGTACTTACCAGAGAGTAAAGCAGATCCCTGTCTCTACTCCAGAAATCAAGAAGACAGATGGATATACACATACCTCCCAACACGCACGGATTCTGTGGGACTTTCCCGCATACACACTGTTTTCCCGAACTCCCGCGCGATAGGACAAATTTTCCCGCAAACGAAGATCAGGAATAGGATAGGAAAGGAAAATAAATTTGCAGCACCAGCCGCAGTGGAATTTAGAAAAGTTGGGAGGTATGTATACATCCCTATCTATGTTGATGACATTACTTGTTTTGAACAAGAAGGGGATTCCAATCAGATAGTTCACAAGCTGAATTTTTTTGGGGAACAATAGCTACTATCTGGGAATCCAAATAGAGAGAAAAGAAGATGGAAGTTATCTTCTCAACCAATCTCAGAAAATCTCTGAAATCTTGGAACAATTCCATATTCAAGATGCAAAGGAAGTGAAAACTCCAATGGAACCAGGCTATCTAAAGAACAATGAAGCAGAAAACTTGCTACCCAACAATGACAAGTATCGCAGAACAATCGGTAAGGTGCTATATGTTGCCACTGTGACAAGACCAGACATAGTGGGCATACTATGCAGGAAAGTCTTAGCTCCCTGTCAGCATGACTGGAACACAGTAAAACCAGTGATGCAATACCTCAAAGGAACAATTCAGATGAAGTTACAGCTACCAGCAGCATCAAATCCAAAACTGGTCGGATATGTGGATGCTGATTGGGACTGTACAGACCGCAAATCCAAAAGTGGATTCATCTTCCAATATGGGGAAGGAACCATAAGTTGGTCTAGTCGAAAGCAAACAACTGTTGCTCTATCTTCAACTGAAGCAGAGTACATTGCAGCAGCATACGCGTGTCAAGAAGCAATATGGACTTGTCAACTTTTTGTGGACATTGGGATAGACATGACAAAACCAATTCCCATTTTTGAAGACAACCAGGGTTGTATAAAGCTTACGCAATCAGAAAGGGTCAATCCTAGGACCAAACACATCAACGTCAAGTATCACCTACTGGGGGACAATCAAGAGCAAGGTGTTATTGACATTCAATACTGCCCGTCAGAGGAGATGACTGCCGATGCACTTACCAAGCTTTTATTGAAGGAACGTCATAGTTATTTCCAGAAGAAGCTGAATATAATTTGACAAAGCACATGCTGCTGAGAAAGGGGTGTTTGAAGAACAACAACATGTAATGTAAAGTCGCTTATATAAACTGACAATATATATATTCATTATACCTTTCTATCCAGCAGGTGGCACTGCAGTATGATAGTGTGTTATTCTATGGTAAAGTAATAACAGGATGTTCTGTCTATGTTAAGTACATTTACTTGTATATTCCTGTGTCATGTTTCCTGTAAAACATAGATTGCTAATCCTCCATGAAAGGAAAGTATTCTCTGCATACAACAAGCTTCCAAGCGCATGATTCAATAACCTGCTAAGAAAAATATCCACCTTCATATCTACACACCCGCCCCAATTCAATCACCTTCAGACCTCAGATCAGCCTCAATTTATGCACTCTTAGACCTTAGAGCATCGCCACTTCAATCACCTTCAGACCTTACATCAGCCCCAATTCCTGCACCTTTAGACCACATATCACCCCCAATTTATGTATCTTCAAAACTACAAATCAGATCCAAATGATGCACCTTCAGACTTCAGATGAAGCCTAATTGATGCACCTTTATACTTTAGATAATCCCCAAATCCTGTACTTCTAGGGCTAGTTCACACTACTTGCACAGGAAAATGATCTATGCACTTAGAAACACAGGGGTTTTACATGCATACCTGTTGCACCTGGCAGTTTTACTGGTGGAAGAAGTGGCTAGGCGGGCAGGCTATTTCACATCTTACACCAATGTCCACAGTCATTAGTGAGCCTATGCTGATACTGGGAGTAGGGCCGGTACCTGAACTTCAATGGCGTCAGGGAGGTGGGCGACCCTTGGGCACATAAGGGCAGGCCAGACTTACAAGATGAAGAAATTGTCAGTTATGGCTTATGGCAATGGTGCTTCCGGATGCCACCAAAAAAGACATTGCCATTGCTAACGCATACCCTACAGTAAACAACCTGCTTATCTGGAAACTGCCCACTAGTCTCCAGGCACACAAATTTTTTCCTTCCAGATATATTTTTTTGTAAAGTGCATGTTAAGCCAAACATCTGCTTCTTTTTAATGGGTGACATTAAACAACCCTACTTTAAAAAATTTACCTTCTCTGTCGCCAGTGCGTTGTGTGTTTTTCTATATGCTTACTATTATGATGTATTACAGTTCACAAAATGATGCTAGAAGTACTGTGATAGGCAGAGTTTGTTTATATGGGTATACATGGCGTGTGTCTAAATATTTCTTCTGCTATTATACGGATTCAGTGGGTTACTGAGCATGGTGCAGCTGCAAAGTCACTGAATAAGGCCTATGTTGTATCTTGTTATCCTACTGTAAACTGGAATCACCTCCTCCTACACGCTGCTCATTCAGTGTCTGTCTACCAAATATCTTTCCATGAGATTCTCTTCCAGTGTCCCCGGCCAGCACAGGCGGAATGTTGATAGATGGTGATTTTTTGATAGTTCAGAATTATTCCACAGCAAAACAATGCTCTTTGTTAGTAAGATTCTCTGAGCTGGCCACAGATTTTGTCCTTTGGGCTCCAAATTGTGTTACACATATCCTCTTGCTACCCTCCCACAGACAGGAGGTACAGGGATGAGGACAATGAGCCTCTGCTTTCTGCTACACAGGCTGACAGGCATAAAAAAAAAAATTCAGAACGGAAAGACCTAAGAAGACACCGGAGAAAAGAATGAATTGTGAAAAGAGAAGAGGTTAAAAAAACAGTAGCCAATGACGAGTAAATTGTAGAATGCACTTATTAATTAATGTGCCTGTACCTTTAAGCATCTTGAAGTAAGAAAAGGGTCTACGTGTAGAATGGTACTTGGACTCCTTGCCAAGCCCAAACAATACCCATTTTCCATCGTCTAAATGACTTAACAGGGTGAGAATTTGCCAGCACAGAGTTCAGAAGCAACATAGCAGCTAGCTCCCCAGCCTGCCCACAAAAGAGCTTTTCAGAGACGTCACTGCTGTCAGGAAGCGGGGCAAACGGGGAAAAGGGCAACGTGGGACTGAAGAGAAATCACTAAGCCCTATGTGCGTCCATCCCCTCCTTTTCCAGTAGGCACAAATGAACCCTTGTGGGCACCTCTCCTGTGTCAACCTGAACTTGTTCACCCTGTGAAAATGCAGAATCATCGTCATATCTGCTTCCTGTCGGGCCCCCATGATATTCAGTTGTGGGCTTTGTATAATTCCCTGTATGATAATGTTAATTCCTAAGAGATTTAACCTTAAAAAAAATCACATTTTAAGGTATAAGCTTCATAAAACATTTAAAGCTGGAATTGGTTTTAAATACAATGAGGTTGGCTTACTAAGGAAGTAGAACTGTTCACTTCGCTTAGTAAATAAGGTGAACCTCTGTTCATTTAATCGCATAAAAGGGGGAAATATATTTTTTTTTGGGGTGAACAAGTTACCCCAATTTAACATGAAGAATTGGTGTGTGGAAAAGTGGTCTCTCTGCAAAGGTCCAATACACCCCCTGCTAAGTCAGAGTCAAAGCTCTCCAGTCAGCAGGGAGTACCAGTTTTACTGATTGCAGTGCTATAGGTCTGAATCATCAGGAAGGGGGAAGTAAGGAGAATGTGGTGTAGATGGCTTGTCAGACCTCTGCAGAAAGACCACTGTTTCCACACATAGAACAAGGGTCCCTCTCTGCAGTATGCTGGTAGGGGACGCGATTCTCTACTCATGTCTTGTACACACGGTCGGGTTTTTCAGACAAAATTCCATTCAAGCTGTCTTGCATACACACTGTCACACCAAATTCTGGCTGTCAAGAACGCGGTGACGTACAACACTACGACGAGCCGAGAAAAATGAAGTTCAATGCTTCTGAGCATGCGTCAACTTGATTCTGAGCATGTGTGTTTTTTTTCTCCGTCGGAGTTCCATACAGATGAACGGAATTTCCGCTAGAAATAGTTTCCGTCGGAAAAAAAGAGAACATGTTCTCTTTCTAAATCCGTCGGAATTTCCGACGGAAAAAGTCCAATGGGGCATATACACGGTCGGAATATCCGATGAAAAAATTCCATCTGACTTTTTTCCTCGGAAATTCCGATGCGGCATAAGACTGTGACTGCTTTCCAAAAAAAAAAACAACTGTAAGGTTTCATGTACACTTGGCTATCATTTACAGAGGCCACGGGAAAAATAAAAATGTTCCTATCCTAAACGCAATTCTTCCCCATTCAGGAGAGGAAGGTTGAATCTCACCTAACTGCAGCAGCTCCTAAACTCTACTAGGAGCCCATGTGTACAAAAAAACGCCAAAAGCTCCTAAACTCAAGTTTAGGAGCTGCTAGTGTACATGAAGCCTAATGCTTTCCAGATATTTCTGTCGACCTGGATGTATTTAGCTGTTTTATCTGAAAGTTTAATTGGGTTTTGAAACAATGCTACAATCGTGGAGATTCTAGACAGAAAAAGCATGCAACACTGGCAGATAAAATGTAAAACTTTATTTTATTTTGAAGCTATAGTAAATCTATACAGTAGAGCCAGAATAAAACCACCATTTCAGTGACTCTATAATGTGCGGGCCACAAAAGAACATTGGAACTCCACAGCTATACCTCATCATAAATTTGAAAGACTTTCCTAAAACTCCCATTTGCACCCAGCAGGCATTACTAGGACATGATCGTACCACAAGTGTTTCCAAGCATTTTGGGAAATTCAATGTTGAAACCCATTCAGTTGGCAATATTTGCTCTAATATGTTCCAGGTGTATCTTCACTTTTGTTAGGAAACATACAAAATAATTCCGTGCTGCCCTCTGGATAAGTTGCTAACACAACAAGTAGACAAATAGTGAAAAGCGTGGAAACAAAAAGTGTAGCGCTAATCAAAAAATGAACAAGAATGCATGACGCAGTCAAATGGATATATAAAACAGTGCAATATAAAAAAGACACTCAAATATTAAGTAAGAACAGTGAAAAGTCCTCATATATACAAAATGTCTATAAACGAAATACAAGTGAAAACTTGTGCAACTGAGTGTCCTAAAGTAATTCAAAAATGGAGGCAATGGTGAAATTCAAAGGTGAGTGAAAACTTTGAAGGAAAAGTGTTGACGGTGAGAAGATGAAGAGAACCACCACCAATAGGTAAGGAGCTTACAAGATAGTTTGAACCCAGAGGAACATATGTTCAGTGGGTCAAACGGGCTTGGTGTGGTGGAACCACGTTGGAACCTGGACAATCTGTATGCTGCCAATTGCTGTGCTGGAAATGGCCAAACATCAACAGGGAGAGAGAAACCGCAGAAGAAAGATGACCTCTTAGCAGATAACCTCATATGCAGTAGTGGTCCGGGAATATCCCAATCAATATGAGCAGGTAGGTATCATGTAATGGAGAAAAGAAACAGCCACATAGTGTAACTCTGTATGTAAATCAAAATTTTATGTAGTGGAAACACTTACATTTAAGTTGATATAAAAGCGCTTTGCAAAGAATGTGGCAACAATGGAGTCCTCCCAACGCGTTTAGTCTCCTAGGACATCATCTGGGGTTACTTCACTTTTGTTAAGAAACAAAGCAATAATTTCCATGTTTGATTGATTTATGCATTGCTAAGATTTTAGCAGATGTGTACCTCCTGCGATTTGGCTAATATGTGCATGTATCCTATTCACTTTCTGCTTCTTTTGTGCTGAGTGGAGTGGAGGGTCTGCCTGAATCAGTTGTAATTGGTTAAAAACTATCTTAATTTTTCTGCAGTTATAGAAAACCACATCTGGTTACAGGTGAAGAAGCAAAAGGTCATTTGTTAATAATATTATATTACAAAATGGCTCAGGTAAAACATGACATATACCAATTCTAGCAAACATAGTGTTACCCTTCAGGCCCTCTTTTTTAACACTAATGTGTTGCAGTATTACATTTCTGCAACACTGCCAGCACAGAGCATTTTGCGTGGTGCCATTCATATGGCATGTCACCCCATCACACAAGTACAGTAGGTGCCAATAGACTTTGGCTTCAGCAGCACACCATAGTGATGTGTGTGTGTGTTGTGAGCGGGCTGCCTTAACACAACAGAAACAAATGTCCAATATGCACAAGGTCCAAAGGTTTTAGAACAAAAATAGATTAATCAAGGTCAGCAGACAATAGGATTAGCAGCAGCAGCAACTAAAGTGAAATTAGTTCAGATCTTGTGGGTCTTCACAAGCAGATAAGGATATATCAGCAAACTGTAGCAAAATAAACCTAGTGTGAAAAAAAATCTCAAAATGCATTAGAATATAAAACAATAATGCATTTACAAGCAGAGGCGTAGCTTAAAGCTTGTGGGCCCTAATGCAAAAGTTGACCTGGGGCCTCCCACTACCATCCGCTGCTTCCACCGTGCGCCAAGATGCTCCCACTGCATGCTTAGATACACCCACCACATGCTAAGATACTCCCACCACGTGCCAAGATACTCCCACCACGAGCCAAGATACTCCCACCACGTGCCAAGATACTCCCACCACGTGCCAAGATACTCCCACCACATGCCAAGATACTCCCACCACATGCCAAGATACTCCCACCACATGCCAAGATACTCCCACCACATGCCAAGAGTTATTTCAGATCTTTATTTACATATTGAGTGGGTAATTTAAAAGATTTTGGGGAAACTGTCCACATTTTGACATTCCTCTCCACTTCTTTTTAATACCCTGGAGCAGGGGTAGGCATCCTTTGAGAGGAGGTGATCTACCTGAACAACATTAAAGAGATCAAAGATCACCGGGGTTCGGCGCCCATTTTTTATTAAATTTTTTTAAGAAATTATCTAGCAAGGACAACCTAAATAAATACTAAGGAAAACTTAGAAAAATATAATAAAACAAATGTCACTGTAAAAATATAAATTTAGCCTACCTTAAAAATGGACAGTGTCAGCCAGTAGAGCAGTGGACAGTGTCAGTAGGGCAGTGGACAGTGTGTGGAGAGTGTCAGTAGGGAAGTGGATAATGTCAATAGGGTCGTGGAAGTTGTCAGTAGGGCAGTGGACGATGTCCGTAAAGCAATAGACATGTCATTAGAGGCAAGGTTGGTGTCAGTAGAGCAGTTGACGAAGTCAGTAGGGCAGTGGACAGTGTCAGTAGGGCAATGGATGGTGTTAAAAAAAAACAAAAGGGTTAACGCTGCACTAGAATAAGTAAAAGGAATACCAAAGGTGAGTGTAGTGAAAAAGCCGCCAGCACAAAAAAAGTCTGCAATACAAAACTCAAATGTAGGATATAGGAAGATGTGCAGCGCTAGAGGTGATATTCCAATCAATGGAGTGATATGGAAAAAATATTTTGTGAAAACACTAGTGTGGATTACTAAAAATGTGAAAAACCATATATCAAATGAGCTAATCACATGTAGCAAGACCACTAATTGGTAAACAATATACACTTGAAATAAATATTGTCACTAAACATCAAAGTAATGTAAAATAAATGTGAATAATATAATGATGGATGAATGATTGCATGTTGACCAAATATCATATGCATCAAAGAGATTAAAAACCCAAGAAAATAAAAATGAGTGAACAAATATTAAGGAATGGTGGTGAAAAAAGTCCAAAGAGGGAAAACTAAAGCAAAGTCCTGAAATTGAACTAAGGCTGAAAGCATGGATGGTGTTAGTAGGGCAGAGGACAGTGTCAGTAGTTTTTAATTTTTAATATTTAATTTTTTATGATTTTCTACCTGTTGGGCCTTAGGTGAAATGT
Source organism: Rana muscosa (assembly GCA_029206835.1). NCBI lineage: Eukaryota > Metazoa > Chordata > Amphibia > Anura > Ranidae > Rana > Rana muscosa. The sequence continues at coordinate 847,073,121 of CM055117.1, forward strand.
CAGGGGTCTAAACAGACCCCTGATGTCTCACTTTTGAGACAAAGAAGGGGACTGAGGACAGAGATTACCCAGTCCCCTTCTCTGTAGCCTCAGCTACACTGTTCAGTGAATGAACGGAAAGTGCTCTGTGCTGAGCGGCTTCCTGTTACAGTAATTCACAAGCTGAAGCATTGTTTACTATGCTTCAGTTATGAATGGGCACAGTGAGTGATCTGTACCGGCCAGTAAATTACATATTTAACATGCCCTTCCCTTCTCTCCGTCCCACGCAGCATCTATCAAAAGAGGAAAGGAGGGAAGCCGGCAGCGCTGCATGGGGAGGACAGAGGAGCACACAGGAGGGCCCAGGCTGCATAAATAAGAGTAACCTGGGCAGCAGGGGCAGCATATACAGGAATCGATCCCCAGAGAAGCAGGATTTCAGCAGTTGCAGGAGGAAAATGAACGGGAACAGTTCTTGTATATTACTCCCCCATCGCCCCTCCAGCCAAGGTGTAAAAACAGAATGTGACAGGGAGGCCTCACCAGCCCCCTGGAGCATGGGATGGGGTCGCAATAGCGACCCATGTGACCCCTGATGCTACGCCAGTGCTTACAAGGGTACTCAGAAACAGTGCATGCAGAAGGTACCCCATGGCCAGCAATGGGACTTCTAATCAGATGGTTTGGAGCTGCACAGGGTAAAGCACTACAAGTCCCACGTTAAGATTGCATTAAGCAGCATTACTGCTACCTTACTAAGTTGATAACAGCAAAAAATGTTTTTGTTATCAACTTAGAAAGGCAGCAATTACCACTATTTTCGTGGTTCTACTTGGATCCTCTACTCCAGCACATTGTCTGGCAACCAAAGGAACCCAAAATTAGACTAAGCTACTCTGCAGAGTGCTTATCAAAGCAATGAAGATGCCACTTGAATCAATCTTGAAGTGGGACTTGTGCTGCTTTACCCTATGCAGCTCTGAACCATCTGTCAAGAAGCCATAATCAGACTGTACCTGGCCCTACCTACATGCCCTGCTTTTAAATTACTCTTAGGGTGCAATATTGTATTATATTTTAATACATTTGGAGATTTATGACCTCTTCTTCTTTTGCCTTAACACAATATACGTTAACACATGAAATACTACAAGTTAACGTGAGGTCCATAATGTACCACATAAGGTGTAACAGGGCCCTTAAATGGAATTGTCGCCTGCCTCTTCCCCCATGTGGACGGTAGGGGCCAATTAAGTCAACCTGTTGCTTTTCCCTCCAAGGTTATTTTGAAAACCTCCTGCATACAGCATTTCCAGGCATTTAAGTAAAAATTAACCTGGGTACTTAAGACAAGTGACAGCTCTTATCTTCCTTAAGACATATGGGAACAGGTAAACAGCCTGAAAAAAATATATTGAATGATCACACTGATATGTACCTGGTTGATTAGGTTTATTATCTGATTTTCTCAACTGATGGGTCAGGAGGAGGTCTATAAAGATCATGAACCTGGAGGTACACATGTAACCTTTCTGTATAAAATCTGGGGACTCTTGCCAAGATAAGTACATCCTATTGTTCACTGTCTTTGGACAACCATCCACCATCTAGCCTTTTGTCAGAAGTCTGTTTCATACTGACGTTTAATGTTGCAAGTTCTGACATCCTAATCCAAAAAAATTTCAAGGAAAGAATGGGATCCATTTCATCACTAGTGGAATATGTGTATCCTCTAGCAATCCTTAACTTAAATTCAAACTTAGCAGAAGAAACTGACACAGACTGGTGATCCCCAGTCATGACAACTTCTCAGAGCATTCTCACACCTGGAGTAGTCATTTCTGTTGTGCATCAGACATGTTCATTGTGCTGCTTTATATATTTTTCATAAATATAAGCTCCAGGTTTTACTGGCACAAGAAGTAGAAAGAATCATTCCAATGGGAACATATACAGCAAAAAAATAAAAAAAAATCCTGACAAAAGCTCTACCTAAAGCTAAGGCTCAGACAGATCAGGTAAAGTAAAAGAAGGATAAAAAAAGTTTCTTTCATAACTAAGCCTAATAATCCGAATTCTTACAAGTTGTGACTGGTTCTCTTCAAAAATGACCAGCCAATGTATGTAATTCCCCACTGCTGACATTTTAAAGAAGTATACTTAGTCTGTCATCCTTATCCATTTCTTCACTACGTGCTAAGCCACTTTCTTCAGCATTAACTCTCAATCTTGCAGGAAAAAGCATAGCATAGTTAAGGTGCTGCACTCGCAGGTGGAGTTTGATGTCGGCAAATCGAGCCCTTAGGCGCTGGACCTCCGCTGAGAAGTCGGGAAAGACTGCGAGGTGTGCGTTACCAAATGGGATGTTTCACTTCTCACGGTTAAGACGAAGGATCTTGTCCTGGTTGTGAAAGTTTAGGAATTTGGCAATTAAAGTTCGCAATGGGGCCCCAGAGGGAGGCCGGCGACCCGGTATGCGGTGAGTGTACTCCACTGCGAAGATGGCAGAAAAGGCTTCTCTGCCATATGTCTTCGCGATAAGCTCTTCCAGGAAAGATGTAGGATCATTGCTCTCCGCACCCTCCGGCAGCCCAATGAAGAATAGGTTACATCTGCGCAGCCTGTTCTCCATATCGTCCTGATTCTGGGTAGGAAGGGATATTTGGTGCTGTATAGTGTCAGTAGAAGACTGCTGATCCTCGCTTTGGTCTCAGAAACCTTCTCCTGGAGTTTCTGAAAGTCCTGGAAGGTTAAGGATATGTCCACCTTGACTTCTTCAATCTTGGTAGTCAAAGAAGCTTGGCAGGGAGAGATAGCGTCAAGAACTTTAGCCGTGTCAGCTGCAGGCTGCTCGTTGTCAGTAGAGGCCTGGGCGCCATCTTCTTCTGGTGAGTCTTTCTCCTGCCGCTGGAATTTAGTGACATTTGAGCTGGCCTCTGAGTATTTGCGAGGGGGAGACATCCCGCCGGTGGCAGAATAAATTCAGCAAGTGTTCTCAAGACTGTGCACCCTATGCCATGCCACTCCAGGTCACACCCCCAATAAGCCACTTTCTTAGAACAAGAATATGTATATCAACCTGTCATAGGCATAATCTTTCTCTCCTAAAAGTAACAGGAGGTTAAGGATAACAGCCCCAGAGCACGCTTCTTCAAAAACAAGTCATTATTCAGTGATGTTCTGATTCAGTCAAATCTGCTATCGTGCCTTAAAGCAGTAGGGAAGGCTTATCATTGTTTACCTTAAAGAGGAATACCTGGCACCACCTAACTAATCTTAAAAATGCTCCCTCACCCCTCCTAACACCTATTCTGACTAACCTGTGAAAGAAAGATCTGTATACCTACCTACCCTGACTCCCCTGTTTCAGCCAGTGCCGTTTTAGTGGAGAGGAGGGAGCACCCACAATGGATGGGCCATAGTAAGGCTGCGTACACACAGGCTGAGTATCGGCCAGTTCAACAGGAACCTGCCCACATTCGGTCAGTGTGTACAGCTGTCTTCTGTCCTTCAAGCTTTTGTTGAAGCGACATGCTGTAAAACAAAGCATCCGTTCTGGCGTGGGGGGGGGGAGATCGCTGCAATAACACTGCAAGTCACGTGTTTATGTGTTAACCAGGCTTAAGCCTATAGGTTATGTCAACACTCCAGACTTTACTAGCTGTTGTCAGAGTGCTCTCACCTCTGCCCTGCAGCCCGCTGGCTGACACAGGGGTGATCATGTGACTGGCCTGAAGCGGCCTGTAAATAGGTAAGTATATACATCTTTCTTACACAGGTTAGTCAGCATAGGTGTTAGGAGGAGGGGGGGGGGGCATTTTTAAGATTAGCTAGGTAGTACTTGGAATTCCATTTTTACCTCACTTGCACTCAATGCACTTCACAGGGCAACTCCCCTGTCCCCACACACTTGCTGTCCTTGTCATCGTCGCCAGGTCCTCCACAATCTACCCTGTTCCCAAAACTTACTGGGAGGAGGGTACAGGGGTGTGGCTTTCCAGGAGCTGCGTGTTTGAATGTACACACACAGCCCTGGCTGGGAGCACGCACGGCTCATTTGCAGCTGGCTAGACATCCCCAAATATGATATAACCAAGAAAGGTGGAATTTTAAGGACTCAGACCATATATTATATTTAGGTATGGAATTCCTGAACTAAAATCTAACATTAAAGTGGTAGTAAAGGTTTGTTTGTTTTTTTGTATTAAAATAATAAAATAATATGTTTTTTAGGCGGACCTGAACGGTCGCTCCATACAGTTCTATAGAGCGATGGATGTCAGCGGTGACATGTCCGCTGACATCCGTTCCGCTCTAATCCACTAAATTCAGACGGATGAAAACCCTATTTTCCATCCGTCTGGTTGATCGCATCGGATTAAAACGGACAGATGGATACGTTTTTATCCAATCCCCCATAGCGGAGAGCGGAGATCTGACAGGTCCGTCTCTCCAAAGTGAGCAGAGACGGACCTGTCATCCACCGGCTAAGCGGGGATCAACGGAGCGATTCCCGTTGAGCAAACAGAGTCCGTGAAAAACGGACATTATGTGTGAAAGGGGCCTTATGCCCCATACACACGATCATTTTTCATGCCATTAAAAATGCCATTAAAAAAAATGGCCATTAAAAATGATCGTGTGTATGCTCCAGAGCATTTTTAACGACGTGAAAAACGGCCATTAAAAATTTCGAACATGCTCTCTTTTTTCACGTCGTTTTTTTTAACGACGTGAAAAACGATAGTGTGTATGCTTTAACGACGTGAAAAAAAACGCGCATGCTCAGAATCAAGTATGAGACGGGAGCGCTCGTTCTGGTAAAACTAGCGTTCGTAATGGAGATAGCACATTCGTCACGCAGTAACGGACTGAAAAGCACAAGACTGAAAAGAGCGAATCGTCTCTCAACAAACTTTACTAACATGAAGGGTGGCGCCATTCGAACGGAACTTCCCCTTTATAGTGCCGTCGTACGTGCTGTACGTCACTGCGCTTTGCTTGAACATTTTTTTAAACGATGGTGTGTACGCAAGACAGGCTTGAGAGGAAACAAGAAAAAAAATGACAAGAAAAACGTCAGTTTTAAAAATGACATTAAAAATGATCGTGTGTATGGGGCATAAGGCTTTAAAACCACTTTAAAGCGGAGTTCCACCCAACAGTGGAATTCCGCTCGTTGTACTCCTCCCTCCCCTCCGTTGCCACATTTGAATCCTTTCACAGGTATCCAGTCCCAACTTCCGGGATCCTCAGCCGCGGATATTTGCGTAACCGCTCAGGCTTCCTCCTCCTCCTTCCCCGCCCACTGTGCCAGTAGGAGTGAGGAGCGGAGCCTCGCGCATGAGCAGTAGGGTTCCCGGCGTGAAGCCGTAAGGCTACACTACCGGGTTCCCTTACTCGCAATGGAGGCAGCATGCACCCGACAGCTGATGGAAACATCAGCTGCTGTGCCTACATCGCTGGACTCCAGGACAGGTAAGTGTGCAATTATTAAAAGTCAGCAGCTGCAGTATGTTGCAGTATGTATGTACACACATGACATATCCATACGTGTATATTGGCTACAGACAGGGCTGGCCCAAGACATTGTGCTGCCTGGGCCCAAGAATAAAATGCTGCCCCCCCCCCAAAAAAAAAAATTCTATGCCCATCCAGCAAAGAGACGTTTCCATAAAGCAAAGAGACAGCCCAATACATTCAGCAAGAGACATCCCATATATTCAGCAAAGAGACATGCCCCTTCTAGGGTGACCACGCATTTTGCAGGTCTGTCCCGGGCACATTCATTCCAGGACAATACAGTGTCCCGGAATGAAACTGACACAGCCACCCCCCGGGCCGATCTGATGGCCCCAAAAAAGGCCGCCACATCACCGCTTTACTCACTGACAGTACTTGTCCTGGCCTGGAATGCCTGGAGGAGCACAATCCCCGCCCCCTGCTTGTGATTGGAGAAATCATAAATCCCGCCTCTTGTGTCCAATCACTGTGCTGTGATTCGTTACAGAACAAGCTGATGTTTGGGAAGGGAGGGTGTCCCTGAATAGTAGTTTAAAAATGTGGTCACCCTAGCTCCTTCCTGCAAAGAGTATTGTGTAGCACCACGAAAGCTCCCCCCTTTCTCTCCACTGCCACCGACCAGCTACACTCTGATCCCAGCTCAGTGATGCAACATGCTGCATGCAACAGCGCTGCATTGACCACATTTCCAAACTGCCATTCAGGGATACCGCCCTTCCTTCCCAAAAAAAGATGGGGGGGTGGAGTCTCGCTGACAGGGAATTTGGCAGCGGGTGATTTGTCGGGCGAATGGCTGGTGTTAGCACTTAAATCATCCTAACATTATGATTGATATGGTGTCAGGATGATCAAATCACAATGCCTGTCACCAGATGCAGCCTGTCACTTGTCACCAATGCCTGTCACCAGATGCAGCCTGTCACTTGTCACTAATGCCTGTCAACAGATGCAGCCTGTCACTTGTCACCATTGCCTGTCACCAGATGCAGCCTGTCACTTGTCACCGATGCCTGTCACCAGATGCAGCCTGTCACTTGTCACCAATGCCTGTCACCAGATGCAGCCTGTCACTTGTCACCAATGCCTGTCACCAGATGCAGCCTGTCACTTGTCACCAATGTCTGTCACCAGATGCAGCCTGTCACTTGTCACCATTGACTGTCACCAGATGCAGCCTGTCACTTGTTACCAATGCCTGTCACCAGATGCAGCGTGTCACTTGTCACCAATGCCTGTCACCAGATGCAGCCTGTCACTTGTCACCATTGACTGTCACCAGATGCAGCCTGTCACTTGTCACCATTGACTGTCACCAGATGCAGCCTGTCACTTGTCACCATTGACTGTCACCAGATGCAGCCTGTCACTTGTCACCATTGCCTGTCACCAGATGCAGCCTGTCACTTGTCACCGATGCCTGTCACCAGATGCAGCCTGTCACTTGTCACCAATGTCTGTCACCAGATGCAGCGTGTCACTTGTCACCAATGCCTGTCACCAGATGCAGCCTGTCACTTGTCACCATTGACTGTCACCAGATGCAGCCTGTCACTTGTCACCATTGACTGTCACCAGATGCAGCCTGTCACTTGTCACCATTGCCTTGCCTGTCACCAGATGCAGCCTGTCACTTGTCACCGATGCCTGTCACCAGATGCAGCCTGTCACTTGTTACCAATGCCTGTCACCAGATGCAGCCTGTCACTTGTCACCGATGCCTGTCACCAGATGCAGCCTGTCACTTGTCACTGATGCCTGTCACCAGATGCAGCCTGTCACTCAGCCTGGCTCTCTCTCTCTCCCCTTCAGATGGGCATGCTGGGGGCTGCAGTTTCCCCCCTAGAATTGCAATGGGCCAGCCATTTGCACTACACATCCCATAATCCTCTTTTCTCCTTTTAGTTCTTTTCCCTGGCCAATGGGAGGAAAAGGGGGAAGAAACATAGCGGTGGCTGTCCTAGGAACAGCAGCATGAGGAGGAGAAGGAGGGGGGAGAAGAGCCCGCAGCTGCTCTCTCTCCACACACACAGCCGCTCCGATCTCATGCTGTTACATACAGGGAGGAGGTGGGTGGAGCTAGCGGAGGAGGAGGAAGTGAAATACTCTCTGCAATGAATGATGGGCCTCTCTCTCCTTACGTCACTGGTTGCTAGACACAAAGCGGTCCGCGGCTAGCAACCAGTTTGGGCAGTGAAGCAGGGGCCGCTGGAGAGACCCTTGAAGTGCGTCTTGCCACTGCGGCCAGTGACAGCGGCGCCGGCGATGCAGTACAGTATGACACTGCACACTAGATGGAGGGAAACCCAGGTCCTCGGGCAGTGCGCCCCTGTTGCCGCCCCTCTTAAAGTGCCGCCTGGGACCATGGTCCCACCGGGTCCCATGGTAGGGCCGGCCCTGGCTACAGAGCTGATAAGGACTTATGATGAAACTAACCTTGTGAGCACGTGTGAGAATTTGGTTCTGTTACTGACACAGATAAGCAGCACATCCCTGGCATCCATGCTGCAATCTACTCTCCTCCTTTATGTAATATGTCATGGTATAAAATAGAAGAATGAAACAATATGCAGGTATTTCCATGGCATAGTATGAATTCCACTGTTGTTACACAAAGTACAGTAAAGTGGCACTCAACAGTTTCACTGTGCTCTGAGTGGCACAAGGAGTTCATGCTTTCTTATGGCAGACAGATGTCTGATATACTTGAATAGAGTCACATAACTTGCATTAATATCCTTCTAATCCAACAATATTATGTTGTAGCACTGGCTCCTGATAACACCATTATTTCTTATCAGAATAAACAGCACATTTATCATAAGCATTGGCAGCTGCACCCAATACAGTAATGTTGTCTGGGGTTCGATGTACCAGTCCCTTCTCTGATATTTGCTATTCCTGTTCTTGGGAGGAACGCGTGGTGACTGTCTACATGGCACCTACAATACTCTTCACATCAAGTCCTTCAAAAAGATGTACACTCATGGTAATAAGAAATTGCAGCGCCCAAACTACATATATATATATATATATTTTTATCATACTGTATACAAATCTGCCATGACACTTCAAATTGCTGCTGTAACAAATATATTGTCACCTTTTGTAAACCAATAAGTGGTAAAAGTGCAATCAGTGGTCCTCAAATAATCAATTCATACTGCACATTCAAGTCTTTACTGCTCTATCAGTACTAATTATACCAAACCGTGCAACAGATTTAGTAGCAGGATCTGACGGTTATAGTTAGATCAACTGTCTAGGTTTGTGTTAAAGTGTCTATAAACCCTGGAGATCCCTCCCCTGTCACCATTTTTCTCTTGGTGTCAGGAAAACTTATCAGGTGTGACCCTTGCTGACAGCAGAGGAATGAAGGAGCAGACAGAACTGATTACCCATTGCTCTTAATTGAGAAAAGTACACACTATAGAGCAGTGTTTCTCAATCTTTTTTCAGTCAAGGCACCCTTTAAAAATGATGGACAGTCTAAATTATAAAATGTAAAAACTATTTTAATGGTTCTACATAATGCAGCAACATCCACAAGTCAAAGTAGGACACCCAACGTTAGAGGTGATTTATTCTTCCAAAGCAAATATACTTTTGCAAACAGGTACTGACTAGTATTCTAATGTTTCTTTTCTCCCTCACTCTCCATCACTCAGCTAATGTGACCCCAGTGCATTTTGCCAAGGCACCCCTGAAGAAACCTCAAGGTGCCCCAGGGTGACTGGGCACCCTGGTTGAAAAAAGCTGATATAGAGGGATATGCTTTGTTCATATTTCATGTCTGAGGTTTACAATCACTTTGAATTACAATTAGGGTGCAAACAATTACAGCATATAATATATTGGGCACCAACATCACACAAAAAAATGCTTTTAGTAGGTTTTAGTAGCAAACCTGTGTAAAAAAAGAAAACAACAATTTCCTGTGCACTGCAGCCACTGTTGGTTGTGACTGCTCATAGTGGGCCCTTGTACCCCAAAATCAAGTAGCTTTGCAATCTGTAACAGAAAATATTTAACAGATTATAACCAGATTATCTAAATCTGGTCCGCCCCTTGAACATCATATACATACTCTTGGCGGGCCATGCTGCCAATGAGGCAACGGAGGTAGAGGTATGATGGGGTGGGGCTCAGCAATGAGGCTTATGTATCTATACCAGACACCTTATCCACAGTCATGCTCAACCTGATAAAATCAAAGGCCCATCATTGCTGAGTCCCTTGCCTGGTCACTGCACCTGTCATAGAGAAACAAATTTCAGGTGATTTAGCAGGAATAGATCAGCCAAAACATGATCCATCTATGGCCAGCTTAAGTAATGATATAGACTTTTTTCACATGTTCGCTTTATGCATAGGCATGTGCAGGGGGTGTGCCAGGTATGCTTGAGAACCCCCTAATTACCTCTGTGCGGCATAGATTTCCCTTGCAGCCCGGGTCCTTGTCATTTACTGGACACTTCCTTTTCTGAATAAGCACAGTGATTGGTACAGATTACTTACTGTGTTCATTCATAACTGAAGTCTAGTAAACTGTGCTTACTAGGCTTCAGTTTGTAAATGAACAGGAAGCTGCTCAGAACAGAGCATTTCCCATTCATTCACTGTCCAGCGCAGCTGACAATGCAGCGAAAGGGGCCGGGCAATCTCTGTCCCCAGCCCCATTCTCTGTTACAAAAGTGAGACATCAAGGGTTTGCTTAGAAACAAACAGAAGTATGTCTCCATGCTAGACATACACATAGCAATTTTGCAATATTTCCATCAACTTTTAGTAATGAATAAATATAAGGATATGTAGATCACCAAAGGTATTAACGGTTTCCAGGTTATGAGTGACAAATTATTTCAATCATTGGTTGCTCAGAAGCAGAAAAACCTTGAAACAGCAGTTAGCAGAGTGATCTGGATTATTCACTTCCATGTGATCTTTTTTTCGCTTTAAAGTTAATCAAAATATTCCAAAATATCACTAAAGTGCCATATATCTATATATATATATTGTGAGGGGGTTAGCTCGGCAGCGGGTGTGTGTGACCCCCGGGATGGGCTCCCCACACAAAAACAGGCCCAGCAGACGGAGGTTGTGGTTTTCAAAATCAAAAAGGTGCCGTTTATTTTCTATTTACAGTGACAAAAACACAGCAAAGCAAAAGAAACAAACAAAATAAATCCTGGTCAACTTGACCTCTGACTAAACATACAGGTTTCCTAACTAACAACTGGGACCAGCCTAGTGCTGTCCTAGTCCCTGGTTTTAAATGTCCAAGCAAAATATAGCCACACAGGCTTTCTCTCACCGCACAGGGGTTCACTCTCCCTAGACAGTCCACACAGGTCTGCTTCCAGGCATGAGCTAACATCTAATGAATCTGGGCTTTCTTATAGAGGCCTAAATGAGCTGACAAGGTTCAGCTGGACTCATCCACTCCCTGTCTGCACGACGCCCAGCCCTCTCCCTAGAGGTATGAGTCATCAATGAGCCCACTAGTCTCAGCTGGGCTTATACAACTCTCCACCTAGCTGTATAAATCGGCGTAAAGCCTGAATCTGGGCGAAATATATCTACCCCCCTGGATGCAACCAGGTGACTTTACCTTCCTGCTGTCACATACCCCCCCCTCTTGTTTTAACCTCGGGGTTGGAACACCAGCAATCAGGCATTCATGTACTCGAGACAAAGCATCCACATTCCCCATTTGAACGCCAGGGCGATGCTTTACTGTGAAGTTGAATTCCTGGAGGGCCAGGAACCACCTATTCACTCTTCTATTTGTTTCCTTGTTTTGAGCCATCCACTTTAACGGAGCGTGATCCGTAACCATGTCAAAGTGCCTACCTAGCAGGTAGTACCGAAGGGAATCTAGAGCCCACTTCACCGCTAAACACTCCTTTTCAACGGTGGCGTAATTTACCTCATGGGACTTCAACTTCCTGCTGAGGTAAATGACTGGGTGCTCTTCCCCGTTCCAGACCTGGGACAATACTGCTCCTAACCCCACATCTGACGCATCACTTTGTACGACAAAGTCTTTAGAGAAGTCGGGTGAGTACAACACTGGCTGGCTACATAAGGCTTGTTTCAAGAATTGGAATGCTGCCTCAGCCTCGGGGGTCCATTTAATCATGACCGACCCTTTCCCCTTCGTCAGGTTGGTTAGGGGCACAGCCTTAGAAGCAAAGTGGGGAATGAATCGCCGATAATACCCAGCGATTCCCAGAAAGGCTCGTACCTGCTTCTTGCTGTTGGGACGTGGCCAACTCTGGATGGCCTCGACTTTGTTGAGTTGGGGTTTTATTACTCCCCTCCCAATGGTGTACCCAAGATATTTGGCCTCCTCCTGCCCAATGGTACACTTCTTGGGGTTAGCCGTAAACCCTGCTTCCCGAACAGAGTCCAGGACTGCTTGCACTTTTGGCAGATGTGAGGCCCAATCTGTGCTATGGACAATTACGTCATCCAGGTAAGCCGCAGCATACTTCCGATGGGGCCTCAGCATCTGGTCCATTTTCCGCTGGAATGTGGCCGGCGCATTCTGTAACCCGAACGGCATTCTTTTATATTGGAACGCCCCGTCTGGGGTTACAAATGCGGTTTTCTCTTTGGCTGACTTGGCCAGGGGGATTTGCCAATACCCTTTTGTGAGGTCAAGAGTCGTCATGTATCGGGCTGTTCCCAGCCGGTCGATCAACTCATCTATACGTGGCATGGGGTAGGTGTCAAATTTTGTAACTTTGTTCAACTGACGAAAATCGTTACAAAATCGCCAGCTCCCATCCGGTTTAGGCACCAACACAATGGGACTAGACCAATCACTTTGGGACTCCTCTATCACCCCTAAGTTCAGCATTTTCTGTACTTCCTCCCGTATTGCCTCCCGTCGGGCCTCTGGGATCCGATAGGGTTTTAACTTCACCCTTTCACCGGGCGGGGTAATAATGTCATGCTCTACCCCAGATGTTTGTCCCGGCAGCTCAGAGAATACCTCCTTGTTGCGAAGCACAAACTCCTTAACCTCCTGTTGTTGGGGTTGTGACAAGGTGGCTGCGATTCCAACCTCAGGAATCACGCAACCAGTTTGAGCTGGTGACCAAGTGTCTGCGACTAGGGACTCTCTATCCCTCCAGGCTTTCAACAGATTAACGTGATAGATCTGTTCGGGCTTTCGCCTTCCTGGTTGTCTGACCTTGTAATTCACTTCGCTCACTTTTTCCATTATCTCGTAGGGGCCTTGCCATTTGGCAAGGAATTTACTTTCAACCGTAGGGACAAGTACCAATATCCTATCCCCCGGGGAAAAGGTACGGGTCTTGGCTCCACGGTTGTACACTCTCTGCTGTGCCAACTGCGCTTGGGCCAAATGTTCCTTCACGATGGGCATTACCTGTGCAATTCGATCTTGCATCAGGGCGACATGCTCAATCACACTCCTGTGGGGAGAACTCTCACTTTCCCAAGTTTCCTTGGCAATATCCAACAGCCCTCTTGGGTGTCTCCCATACAGTAACTCAAAGGGGGAGAATCCCGTAGAGGATTGGGGCACCTCCCTAATAGCAAACATCAAATAAGGAAGTAGACAGTCCCAATCCTTTCCATCCCTATCCACCACTTTCTTCAACATTTGTTTTAGGGTTTTGTTGAATCTTTCAACCAGCCCATCGGTTTGGGGGTGATACACAGATGTACGTAATTGCGTCACTTTGAACAATTTACACAGCTCCTTCATAACCCGGGACATAAAGGGTGTACCTTGGTCCGTAAGCAGTTCTTTACAAATACCCACCCGGCTAAAAACAAGAGATAGCTCTTTGGCTATGGTTTTGGCCGAGGTATTTCTGAGAGGGATCGCTTCTGGATAACGGGTGGCATAGTCCATTATAACCAATATGTACTGGTGCCCCCTAGCGGACTTGATTATAGGACCTACCAAATCCATTGCGATTCTCTCAAACGGGACCTCAATGATGGGTAGAGGGACCAGCGGGCTACGGAAGTGTGGCATCGGGGCCGACCTCTGACACACAGGGCAGGAGGAACAATAATTTTCTATGTCCTTCATCACCCCAGGCCAATAGAATCTCTGTAATACCCTCTCTCGGGTTTTCTCTGTCCCCAGATGACCTCCAAGAATGTGCCCATGGGCCAACTCCAACACCAACTTCCTGTAAGGTTTGGGCACCACAAGCTGCTCAACGGTTTCTTCTGCCCTTTTTGCCACCCGATACAGTAGGTCCTTCTCTACGCTGAAGTATGGGTAAGTGCAGGTATTATCTGGGTTCACTAACTCGCCATCTATTTTCACTACGTTTTCCCGTGCCTTTATTAGGGCGGGGTCTTTCAACTGTTCTGTGGCAAAGTTTTCCCTGTGAACCTCAAGATCAGAAAACTCCACAGACGGTAGGTTTTCGTCTGAGGAGGTGGGCTCCTCTCCAGTTTCTTGAGTCTCCCCTGCCAATACTGACAAGGGAAATTCGGGAGAGTCCTCACCACTCTCAGAGGAGTTCTGGCTATCATATTCCTGGTACATAGGGGCACCAGTGGGGGGCTCAGGATCATCCCACAGTTCCCAGAACTTCGGAAAATCCCTTCCCACAATGGCGTCATGCGGTAACTGAGACACTAAGCCCACTGGATGAGAAAGGGTACCTTTGGGGGTCTCGAAACACACTGTAGTCACTGGATACTCTCGGGTGTCCCCATGCACACAAATAACAGCTACCTTGCTATTCCCAGAGACCTCTGTTTTAACTAATTCAGCCTTTATCAGGGTCACAAGGCTACCTGAATCCAGCAATACCACAACATTTCTACCATTAATACACATTTTGCATAAATGTTTCTCAGTTCCCCGAATGGCAGTGCATGCGACTGTCGCACACAGCGACTGACGTCTGCCCGTCAGAAAGTCACACTGCATGGGTTCCTCCAAAACCGGGCAATTTGCTGCAATATGTCCCGCTTGCCGGCAGCGGTAGCAAATGATCCTTCTTGCCGCCTCTTGAGCCGCTGATTTCCCAGGCTGTTCTCGCCAAACTTGGGGTAGAGCTCCCACCCTCTCACTCTCTCCACCCTTACCCCTTGGAATCATCTTATCCGCCCCTGGGGATGGTCTGGTCTTAGGGTGGAAAGTCCGAGTGTCTCTGGAAGAGGCCGTCAGGTTCTCTGTAGCCAAGTATTTCTCCACACGATCCACAAGACCATCGGCCGTCTCTGGGTCTCCATGGCTTACCCACTTTTGGATGGCAGTAGGAAGAGCTCTCAAAAACCGATCCATTACAACACGTTCCACAATCTTTGGTGCGGACAAAGTCTCTGGCTGTAGCCACTTTCTGCTCAGGTGAATGAGATCATACATTTGAGACCTGGGGGGTTTTCCAAGCTGGAAAGTCCAGTTATGCACACGCTGAGCCCGGACAGCCAGGGTGACACCCAGCCTTGCCAATATTTCAGCTTTTAGCATCACATAGTCTTTTGCTTGGTCAGGCTCTAGGTCATAGTAAGCTTTCTGCGATTCACCCGTTAACAGAGGAGCCACCAGTCCAGCCCACTGCTCCTCAGGCCACTTTTCTCTTTCAGCAGTCCTTTCAAACGTGGTCAAAAATACCTCTGGATCATCCTCTCCAGTCATTTTTGTCAATAAACGACTCACCCCAAAGGACGCGGTATTAGTGGGACGGCTTTCCTCACTGGTCTGCGGACGTTGCTGCATTACTGCTTCCATTTGTTGTAGTCTCTGCTCTTGCTTCTGTAATAGGTCTATGAAGCGGGCCTCAGATCGTTGCTGGGCTTGTTGCTGAGCTTCCAGACTCTGTTGGTGAGCTTGCTGCTGGGCTGCAAGGCTCTGTTGATGAGCTTGCTGCTGGGCTGCGAAGTTCTGTTGTTGAGCTGCAAGGCTCTTTTGCAAACCTGCATTTGTCTGCTGTTGATTGGCATTTGCTAGAGCCAGCTGTTTCAGTATCTCCTCCATGCTGGCTTAAAAAAAAACTGCCCGCATTCTCCACCAACTGTGAGGGGGTTAGCTCGGCAGCGGGTGTGTGTGACCCCCGGGATGGGCTCCCCACACAAAAACAGGCCCAGCAGACGGAGGTTGTGGTTTTCAAAATCAAAAAGGTGCCGTTTATTTTCTATTTACAGTGACAAAAACACAGCAAAGCAAAAGAAACAAACAAAATAAATCCTGGTCAACTTGACCTCTGACTAAACATACAGGTTTCCTAACTAACAACTGGGACCAGCCTAGTGCTGTCCTAGTCCCTGGTTTTAAATGTCCAAGCAAAATATAGCCACACAGGCTTTCTCTCACCGCACAGGGGTTCACTCTCCCTAGACAGTCCACACAGGTCTGCTTCCAGGCATGAGCTAACATCTAATGAATCTGGGCTTTCTTATAGAGGCCTAAATGAGCTGACAAGGTTCAGCTGGACTCATCCACTCCCTGTCTGCACGACGCCCAGCCCTCTCCCTAGAGGTATGAGTCATCAATGAGCCCACTAGTCTCAGCTGGGCTTATACAACTCTCCACCTAGCTGTATAAATCGGCGTAAAGCCTGAATCTGGGCGAAATATATCTACCCCCCTGGATGCAACCAGGTGACTTTACCTTCCTGCTGTCACAATATATATATATATATATATATATATATATATAGCCAGCATATTGCTCAATCTTGGCTTTATTATATATATATATATATATATATATATATATATATTGTGACAGCAGGAAGGTAAAGTCACCTGGTTGCATCCAGGGGGGTAGGTATATTTCTCCCAGATTCAGGCTTTATGCCGACTTATACAACTAGGGAGAGAGTTGATGAAGCCCAGCTGAGGCTAGTGGGCTCATGGGTGATTCATACCTCTAGGGAGAGTGCTGGGCGTCGTGCAGGCAGGGAGTTGATGAGACCAGCTGAAGCTTGTCAGCTCGTTTAAGGCCTCTATAAAAACTCCCAGCTTCATTAGGTGTTTGCTCATGCCTGGACCCAGACCTGTGTGGACTGTCTAGGGAGAGTGAACCCCTGTGCGGTGAGACAAAGCCTGTGTGGCTATTTGTTTGGACATTTACTAAACCAGGGACTTAGGGACTAGGACAGCACCAGGCTGATCCCAGTTGTTAGTTAGGGAAACCTGCATGTTTAGTCAGAGGTCAAGCTGACCAGGATTTATTTTGTTTATGTTTCTTTTTGCTTTGCTGTGTTTTGTCACTGTAAATAGAGAAATAAACCGCACCTTTTGATCTTGAAAACCACAACCTCCGTCTGCTGGGCCTGTTTTTGTGTGGGGAGCCCATCCAGGGGGTCACACACACCCGCTACCGAGCTAACCCCCTCACAGTTGGTGGAGAACCAGTGGCAGTTTTTTTTAAGCCAGCATGGAGGAGATACTGAAACAGCTGGCTCTAGCAAATGCCAATCAACAGCAGACAAATGCAGGTTTGCAAAAGAGCCTTGCAGCTCAACAACAGAGCTTCGCAGCCCAGCAACAAGCCCAGCAGCAATCTGAGGCCCGCTTCATAGACCTGTTGCAGAAGCAAGAGCAGAGACTACAACAACAGATGGAAGCAGTAATGCAGCAACGTCCGCAGACCAGTGAGGAAAGCCGTCCCACTAATACCGCGTCCTTTGGGGTGAGTCGTTTATTGACAAAAATGACTGGAGAGGATGATCCAGAGGTATTTTTGACCACATTTGAAAGGACTGCTGAAAGAGAAAAGTGGCCTGAGGAGCAGTGGGCTGGACTGGTGGCTCCTCTGTTAACTGGTGAATCGCAGAAAGCTTACTATGACCTAGAGCCTGACCAAGCAAAAGACTATGTGATGCTAAAAGCTGAAATATTGGCAAGGCTGGGTGTCACCCTGGCTGTCCGGGCTCAGCGTGTGCATAACTGGACTTTCCAGCTTGGAAAACCCCCCAGGTCTCAAATGTATGATCTCATTCACCTGAGCAGGAAGTGGCTACAGCCAGAGACTTTGTCCGCACCGGAGATTGTGGAACGTGTTGTGATGGATCGTTTCTTGAGAGCTCTTCCTACCGCCATTCAAAAGTGGGTAAGCCATGGAGACCCAGAAACGGCCAGTAAACTTGTGGATCGTGTAGAGAGATACTTGGCTGCAGAGAACCTGACGGCCTCTTCCAGAGACTCTCGGACTTTCCACCCTAAGACCAGACCATCCCCAGGGGCGGATAAGATGATTCCCTGCTGTCACATAGGGTGAGGGTGGAGAGAGTGAGAGGGTGGGAGCTCTGCCCAGGGTTTGGCGAGAACAGCCTGGGAAGTCGGGGGCTCAAGAGGCAGCCAAAAGGATTGTTTGCTACCGCTGCCGGCAAGCGGGACATATTGCAGCAAATTGCCCGGTTGTGGAGGAACCCATGCAATGTGACTTTCTGGCGGACAGACGTCAGTCGCTGTGTGCGACAGTCGCATGCACTGCCATTCGGGGAACTGAGAAACATTTATGCAAAATGTGTATTAATGGTAGAAATGTTGTGGTATTACTGGATTCAGGTAGCCTTGTGACCCTGATAAAGGCTGAATTAGTTAAAACAGAGGTCTCTGGGAATAGCAAGGTAGCTGTTATTTGTGTGCATGGGGACACCCGAGAGTATCCAGTGACTACAGTGTGTTTCAAGACCCCCAAAGGTACCCTCTCTCATCCAGTGGGGTTAGTATCTCAATTACCGCATGATGCCATTGTGGGAAGGGATTTTCCGAAGTTCTGGGAACTGTGGGATGATCCTGAGCCCCCCACTGGTGCCCCTATGTACCAGGAAGGTGATAGCCAGAACTCCTCTGAGAGTGGTGAGGACTCTCCAGAATTTCCCTTGTCAGTATTGGCAGGCGAGACTCAAGAAACTGGAGAGGAGCCCACCTCCTCAGACGAAAACCTACCGTCTGTGGAGTTTTCTGATCTTGAGGTTCACAGGGAAAATTTTGCCACAGAACAGTTAAAAGACCCCGCCCTAATAAAGGCACGGGAAAACGTAGTGGAAATAGATGGCGAGTTAGTGAACCCAGATAATACCTGCACTTACCCATACTTCAGCGTAGAGAAGGACCTACTGTATCGGGTGGCAAAAAGGGCAGAAGAAACCGTTGAGCAGCTTGTGGTGCCCAAACCTTACAGGAAGTTGGTGTTGGAGTTGGCCCATGGGCACATTCTTGGAGGTCATCTGGGGACAGAGAAAACCCGAGAGAGGGTATTACAGAGATTCTATTGGCCTGGGGTGATGAAGGACATAGAAAATTATTGTTCCTCCTGCCCTGTGTGTCAGAGGTCGGCCCCGATGCCACATTTCCGTAGCCCGCTGGTCCCTCTACCCATCATTGAGGTCCCGTTTGAGAGGATCGCAATGGATTTGGTAGGTCCTATAATCAAGTCCGCTAGGGGGCACCAGTACATATTAGTTATAATGGACTATGCCACCCGTTATCCAGAAGCGATCCCTCTCCGAAATACCTCGGCCAAAACCATAGCCAAAGAGCTATCTCTTGTTTTTAGCCGGGTGGGTATTTGTAAAGAACTGCTTACGGACCAAGGTACACCCTTTATGTCCCGGGTTATGAAAGAGCTGTGTAAATTGTTCAAAGTGACGCAATTGCGTACGTCTGTGTATCACCCCCAAACCGATGGGCTGGTTGAAAGATTCAACAAAACCCTAAAACAAATGTTGAAGAAAGTGGTGGATAGAGATGGAAAGGATTGGGACTGTCTACTTCCTTATTTGATGTTTGCTATTAGGGAGGTGCCCCAATCCTCTACGGGATTCTCCCCCTTTGAGTTACTGTATGGGAGACACCCAAGAGGGCTGTTGGATATTGCCAAGGAAACTTGGGAAAGTGAGAGTTCTCCCCACAGGAGTGTGATTGAGCATGTCGCCCTGATGCAAGATCGAATTGCACAGGTAATGCCCATCGTGAAGGAACATTTGGCCCAAGCGCAGTTGGCACAGCAGAGAGTGTACAACCGTGGAGCCAAGACCCGTACCTTTTCCCCGGGGGATAGGATATTGGTACTTGTCCCTACGGTTGAAAGTAAATTCCTTGCCAAATGGCAAGGCCCCTACGAGATAATGGAAAAAGTGAGCGAAGTGAATTACAAGGTCAGACAACCAGGAAGGCGAAAGCCCGAACAGATCTATCACGTTAATCTGTTGAAAGCCTGGAGGGATAGAGAGTCCCTAGTCGCAGAAACTTGGTCACCAGCTCAAACTGGTTGCGTGATTCCGGAGGTTGGAATAGCAGCCACCTTGTCACAACCCCAACAACAGGAGGTTAAGGAGTTTGTGCTTCGCAACAAGGAGGTGTTCTCTGAGCTGCCGGGACAAACATCTGGGGTAGAGCATGATATTATTACCCCGCCCGGTGAAAGGGTGAAGTTAAAACCCTACCGGATCCCAGAGGCCCGACGGGAGGCAATACGGGAGGAAGTACAGAAAATGCTGAACTTAGGGGTGATAGAGGAGTCCCAAAGTGATTGGTCTAGTCCCATTGTGTTGGTGCCTAAACCGGATGGGAGCTGGCGATTTTGTAACGATTTTCGTCAGTTGAACAAAGTTACAAAATTTGACACCTACCCCATGCCACGTATAGATGAGTTGATCGACCGGCTGGGAACAGCCCGATACATGACGACTCTTGACCTCACAAAAGGGTATTGGCAAATTCCCCTGGCCAAGTCGGCCAAAGAGAAAACCGCATTTGTAACCCCAGACGGGGCGTTCCAATATAAGAGAATGCCGTTCGGGTTACAGAATGCGCCGGCCACATTCCAGCGGAAAAGGGACCAGATACTGAGGCCCCATCGGAAGTATGCTGCGGCTTACCTAGATGACGTAATTGTCCATAGCACAGATTGGGCCTCACATCTGCCAAAAGTGCAAGCAGTCCTAGACTCTATCCGGGAAGCGGGGTTTACGGCTAACCCCAAGAAGTGTACCATTGGGCAGGAGGAGGCCAAATATCTTGGGTACACCATTGGCAGGGGAGTAATAAAACCCCAACTCAACAAAGTCGAGGCCATCCAGAGTTGGCCACGTCCCAACAGCAAGAAGCAGGTACGAGCCTTTCTGGGAATCGCGGGTTATTATCGGCGCTTCATTCCCCACTTTGCTTCTAAGGCTGTGCCCCTAACCAACCTGACGAAAGGGAAAGGGTCGGTCATGATTAAATGGACCCCCGAGGCTGAGGCAGCATTCCAATTCTTGAAACAAGCCTTATGTAGCCAGCCAGTGTTGTACTCACCCGACTTCTCTAAAGACTTTGTCGTACAAAGTGATGCGTCAGATGTGGGGTTAGGAGCAGTATTGTCGCAGGTCTGGAACGGGGAAGAGCACCCAGTCATTTACCTCAGCAGGAAGTTGAAGTCCCATGAGGTAAATTACGCCACGGTTGAAAAGGAGTGTTTAGCGGTGAAGTGGGCTCTAGATTCCCTTCCGGTACTATCTGCTAGGTAGGCACTTTGACATGGTTACGGATCACGCTCCGTTAAAGTGGATGGCTCAAAACAAGGAGACAAATAGAAGAGTAAATAGGTGGTTCCTGGCCCTACAGGAATTCAACTTCACAGTAAAGCATCGCCCTGGCGTTCAAATGGGGAATGTGGATGCTTTGTCTCGAGTACATGAATGCCTGATTGCTGGTGTTCCAACCCCAAGGTTAAAACAAGAGGGGGGGGTATGTGACAGCAGGAAGGTAAAGTCACCTGGTTGCATCCAGGGGGGTAGGTATATTTCTCCCAGATTCAGGCTTTATGCCGACTTATACAACTAGGGAGAGAGTTGATGAAGCCCAGCTGAGGCTAGTGGGCTCATGGGTGATTCATACCTCTAGGGAGAGTGCTGGGCGTCATGCAGGCAGGGAGTTGATGAGACCAGCTGAAGCTTGTCAGCTCGTTTAAGGCCTCTATAAAAACTCCCAGCTTCATTAGGTGTTTGCTCATGCCTGGACCCAGACCTGTGTGGACTGTCTAGGGAGAGTGAACCCCTGTGCGGTGAGACAAAGCCTGTGTGGCTATTTGTTTGGACATTTACTAAACCAGGGACTTAGGGACTAGGACAGCACCAGGCTGATCCCAGTTGTTAGTTAGGGAAACCTGCATGTTTAGTCAGAGGTCAAGCTGACCAGGATTTATTTTGTTTATGTTTCTTTTTGCTTTGCTGTGTTTTGTCACTGTAAATAGAGAAATAAACCGCACCTTTTGATCTTGAAAACCACAACCTCCGTCTGCTGGGCCTGTTTTTGTGTGGGGAGCCCATCCAGGGGGTCACACACACCCGCTACCGAGCTAATCCCCTCACAGTTGGTGGAGAACCAGTGGCAGTTTTTTTTAAGCCAGCATGGAGGAGATACTGAAACAGCTGGCTCTAGCAAATGCCAATCAACAGCAGACAAATGCAGGTTTGCAAAAGAGCCTTGCAGCTCAACAACAGAGCTTCGCAGCCCAGCAACAAGCCCAGCAGCAATCTGAGGCCCGCTTCATAGACCTGTTGCAGAAGCAAGAGCAGAGACTACAACAACAGATGGAAGCAGTAATGCAGCAACGTCCGCAGACCAGTGAGGAAAGCCGTCCCACTAATACCGCGTCCTTTGGGGTGAGTCGTTTATTGACAAAAATGACTGGAGAGGATGATCCAGAGGTATTTTTGACCACATTTGAAAGGACTGCTGAAAGAGAAAAGTGGCCTGAGGAGCAGTGGGCTGGACTGGTGGCTCCTCTGTTAACTGGTGAATCGCAGAAAGCTTACTATGACCTAGAGCCTGACCAAGCAAAAGACTATGTGATGCTAAAAGCTGAAATATTGGCAAGGCTGGGTGTCACCCTGGCTGTCCGGGCTCAGCGTGTGCATAACTGGACTTTCCAGCTTGGAAAACCCCCCAGGTCTCAAATGTATGATCTCATTCACCTGAGCAGGAAGTGGCTACAGCCAGAGACTTTGTCCGCACCGGAGATTGTGGAACGTGTTGTGATGGATCGTTTCTTGAGAGCTCTTCCTACCGCCATTCAAAAGTGGGTAAGCCATGGAGACCCAGAAACGGCCAGTAAACTTGTGGATCGTGTAGAGAGATACTTGGCTGCAGAGAACCTGACGGCCTCTTCCAGAGACTCTCGGACTTTCCACCCTAAGACCAGACCATCCCCAGGGGCGGATAAGATGATTCCCTGCTGTCACATAGGGTGAGGGTGGAGAGAGTGAGAGGGTGGGAGCTCTGCCCAGGGTTTGGCGAGAACAGCCTGGGAAGTCGGGGGCTCAAGAGGCAGCCAAAAGGATTGTTTGCTACCGCTGCCGGCAAGCGGGACATATTGCAGCAAATTGCCCGGTTGTGGAGGAACCCATGCAATGTGACTTTCTGGCGGACAGACGTCAGTCGCTGTGTGCGACAGTCGCATGCACTGCCATTCGGGGAACTGAGAAACATTTATGCAAAATGTGTATTAATGGTAGAAATGTTGTGGTATTACTGGATTCAGGTAGCCTTGTGACCCTGATAAAGGCTGAATTAGTTAAAACAGAGGTCTCTGGGAATAGCAAGGTAGCTGTTATTTGTGTGCATGGGGACACCCGAGAGTATCCAGTGACTACAGTGTGTTTCAAGACCCCCAAAGGTACCCTCTCTCATCCAGTGGGGTTAGTATCTCAATTACCGCATGATGCCATTGTGGGAAGGGAATTTCCGAAGTTCTGGGAACTGTGGGATGATCCTGAGCCCCCCACTGGTGCCCCTATGTACCAGGAAGGTGATAGCCAGAACTCCTCTGAGAGTGGTGAGGACTCTCCAGAATTTCCCTTGTCAGTATTGGCAGGCGAGACTCAAGAAACTGGAGAGGAGCCCACCTCCTCAGACGAAAACCTACCGTCTGTGGAGTTTTCTGATCTTGAGGTTCACAGGGAAAATTTTGCCACAGAACAGTTAAAAGACCCCGCCCTAATAAAGGCACGGGAAAACGTAGTGGAAATAGATGGCGAGTTAGTGAACCCAGATAATACCTGCACTTACCCATACTTCAGCGTAGAGAAGGACCTACTGTATCGGGTGGCAAAAAGGGCAGAAGAAACCGTTGAGCAGCTTGTGGTGCCCAAACCTTACAGGAAGTTGGTGTTGGAGTTGGCCCATGGGCACATTCTTGGAGGTCATCTGGGGACAGAGAAAACCCGAGAGAGGGTATTACAGAGATTCTATTGGCCTGGGGTGATGAAGGACATAGAAAATTATTGTTCCTCCTGCCCTGTGTGTCAGAGGTCGGCCCCGATGCCACATTTCCGTAGCCCGCTGGTCCCTCTACCCATCATTGAGGTCCCGTTTGAGAGGATCGCAATGGATTTGGTAGGTCCTATAATCAAGTCCGCTAGGGGGCACCAGTACATATTAGTTATAATGGACTATGCCACCCGTTATCCAGAAGCGATCCCTCTCCGAAATACCTCGGCCAAAACCATAGCCAAAGAGCTATCTCTTGTTTTTAGCCGGGTGGGTATTTGTAAAGAACTGCTTACGGACCAAGGTACACCCTTTATGTCCCGGGTTATGAAAGAGCTGTGTAAATTGTTCAAAGTGACGCAATTGCGTACGTCTGTGTATCACCCCCAAACCGATGGGCTGGTTGAAAGATTCAACAAAACCCTAAAACAAATGTTGAAGAAAGTGGTGGATAGAGATGGAAAGGATTGGGACTGTCTACTTCCTTATTTGATGTTTGCTATTAGGGAGGTGCCCCAATCCTCTACGGGATTCTCCCCCTTTGAGTTACTGTATGGGAGACACCCAAGAGGGCTGTTGGATATTGCCAAGGAAACTTGGGAAAGTGAGAGTTCTCCCCACAGGAGTGTGATTGAGCATGTCGCCCTGATGCAAGATCGAATTGCACAGGTAATGCCCATCGTGAAGGAACATTTGGCCCAAGCGCAGTTGGCACAGCAGAGAGTGTACAACCGTGGAGCCAAGACCCGTACCTTTTCCCCGGGGGATAGGATATTGGTACTTGTCCCTACGGTTGAAAGTAAATTCCTTGCCAAATGGCAAGGCCCCTACGAGATAATGGAAAAAGTGAGCGAAGTGAATTACAAGGTCAGACAACCAGGAAGGCGAAAGCCCGAACAGATCTATCACGTTAATCTGTTGAAAGCCTGGAGGGATAGAGAGTCCCTAGTCGCAGAAACTTGGTCACCAGCTCAAACTGGTTGCGTGATTCCGGAGGTTGGAATAGCAGCCACCTTGTCACAACCCCAACAACAGGAGGTTAAGGAGTTTGTGCTTCGCAACAAGGAGGTGTTCTCTGAGCTGCCGGGACAAACATCTGGGGTAGAGCATGATATTATTACCCCGCCCGGTGAAAGGGTGAAGTTAAAACCCTACCGGATCCCAGAGGCCCGACGGGAGGCAATACGGGAGGAAGTACAGAAAATGCTGAACTTAGGGGTGATAGAGGAGTCCCAAAGTGATTGGTCTAGTCCCATTGTGTTGGTGCCTAAACCGGATGGGAGCTGGCGATTTTGTAACGATTTTCGTCAGTTGAACAAAGTTACAAAATTTGACACCTACCCCATGCCACGTATAGATGAGTTGATCGACCGGCTGGGAACAGCCCGATACATGACGACTCTTGACCTCACAAAAGGGTATTGGCAAATTCCCCTGGCCAAGTCGGCCAAAGAGAAAACCGCATTTGTAACCCCAGACGGGGCGTTCCAATATAAGAGAATGCCGTTCGGGTTACAGAATGCGCCGGCCACATTCCAGCGGAAAAGGGACCAGATACTGAGGCCCCATCGGAAGTATGCTGCGGCTTACCTAGATGACGTAATTGTCCATAGCACAGATTGGGCCTCACATCTGCCAAAAGTGCAAGCAGTCCTAGACTCTATCCGGGAAGCGGGGTTTACGGCTAACCCCAAGAAGTGTACCATTGGGCAGGAGGAGGCCAAATATCTTGGGTACACCATTGGCAGGGGAGTAATAAAACCCCAACTCAACAAAGTCGAGGCCATCCAGAGTTGGCCACGTCCCAACAGCAAGAAGCAGGTACGAGCCTTTCTGGGAATCGCGGGTTATTATCGGCGCTTCATTCCCCACTTTGCTTCTAAGGCTGTGCCCCTAACCAACCTGACGAAAGGGAAAGGGTCGGTCATGATTAAATGGACCCCCGAGGCTGAGGCAGCATTCCAATTCTTGAAACAAGCCTTATGTAGCCAGCCAGTGTTGTACTCACCCGACTTCTCTAAAGACTTTGTCGTACAAAGTGATGCGTCAGATGTGGGGTTAGGAGCAGTATTGTCCCAGGTCTGGAACGGGGAAGAGCACCCAGTCATTTACCTCAGCAGGAAGTTGAAGTCCCATGAGGTAAATTACGCCACGGTTGAAAAGGAGTGTTTAGCGGTGAAGTGGGCTCTAGATTCCCTTCGGTACTATCTGCTAGGTAGGCACTTTGACATGGTTACGGATCACGCTCCGTAAAAGTGGATGGCTCAAAACAAGGAGACAAATAGAAGAGTAAATAGGTGGTTCCTGGCCCTACAGGAATTCAACTTCACAGTAAAGCATCGCCCTGGCGTTCAAATGGGGAATGTGGATGCTTTGTCTCGAGTACATGAATGCCTGATTGCTGGTGTTCCAACCCCAAGGTTAAAACAAGAGGGGGGGGGTATGTGACAGCAGGAAGGTAAAGTCACCTGGTTGCATCCAGGGGGGTAGGTATATTTCTCCCAGATTCAGGCTTTATGCCGACTTATACAACTAGGGAGAGAGTTGATGAAGCCCAGCTGAGGCTAGTGGGCTCATGGGTGATTCATACCTCTAGGGAGAGTGCTGGGCGTCGTGCAGGCAGGGAGTTGATGAGACCAGCTGAAGCTTGTCAGCTCGTTTAAGGCCTCTATAAAAACTCCCAGCTTCATTAGGTGTTTGCTCATGCCTGGACCCAGACCTGTGTGGACTGTCTAGGGAGAGTGAACCCCTGTGCGGTGAGACAAAGCCTGTGTGGCTATTTGTTTGGACATTTACTAAACCAGGGACTTAGGGACTAGGACAGCACCAGGCTGATCCCAGTTGTTAGTTAGGGAAACCTGCATGTTTAGTCAGAGGTCAAGCTGACCAGGATTTATTTTGTTTATGTTTCTTTTTGCTTTGCTGTGTTTTGTCACTGTAAATAGAGAAATAAACCGCACCTTTTGATCTTGAAAACCACAACCTCCGTCTGCTGGGCCTGTTTTTGTGTGGGGAGCCCATCCAGGGGGTCACACACACCCGCTACCGAGCTAACCCCCTCACAATATATATACAGTGGAACCTTGGATTATGAGCATAATCCGTTCCAGGAGAATGCTCGTAATCCAAAGTACTCGCATATCAAATCGAGTTTCCCCATTGAAGTCAATGGAAACTAAAATAATTTTTTCCGCATTGACTTCATTGGTATGCAATACCACATGCGGCCAAAGGCGCCGGAGAGCACCGGAAATGGCCAGAAAGGCCTGAGGACAGTTCGGCTGACCTCGGCAAACCTCGGAAAGACTTCGTTCACGAACCTTTGCAAGGTTTGCCGAGGTTCAGCTGAACTGTCCTCGGGCCTTTAAGGCCGTTTCCAAACGCCGCCATTTGGCTCTGGGGTCCCCCCACCTCAGGCCAAACGCGGCACTGCACCCGCTTTGGCCTGAATCCTGCTCGTTTTGTGAGACAACACTCGCAAACCAAGTTGGGATTTTAGCAAATACAGTGCTCGTATTGTGAAACGCCCGTTAACCGCGTTACTCGCAATCTGAGGTTACACTGTATATATATATATGTAGCGACCTCACCCCTCTCACCCCTTCTCATTCTCGGCTTGTCTTTCTTTGTCTAGGGGTGTTAGTGCTGGGGGGGAGGGATGGGATACACTACGGCCCATGTCCTCCATAGTGAAGAGGTGAAGGCCAGAAAGATCGGGCTTTGTGTAGGCGTCCTAGAGTCAAGTCCTGTACTTCGTCCCTGACTCCTTTGCTCCTAGTAACCAGAGTTCCACACAGTGAATAGGTCCAACACAGTTTTATTCTTCTCAGCGAATAAACACACAGTACGGTTAAGTTGGATTCTTTTGCAACAAATTAGTCTTAATGGGAATAGGTCGAGGCACAATCCTTTCCCTTCTCTTGCCAACCACTGTGGTATCACCAGTGGCGAATAGTCACTGCCACTGACTATATGAAATAGAACGTGAATTACCTTCGCTGGCACGGCCCCTGTCAGGGGAAGGATATCCGTCCAAGGGAAATACCGGAGGCCTCTCTGTCACCAGCGATGCTGCGCCGAACTCTCCAGAGAAGTTCCGCACACCAGTCCTCACGAACTCAGACACGGGCACCCAAGGAGTTAGGGCCCCCTCGGATTCCTCCACCCTTGCGGAACTCAGTCGAAGATACTGAACCCCAGGCATCCGCCATAGTACCTCACCCCAGGCTAAAGGTGCCTGAGATGGACTCCATCTCCGTTCCGGCCAGGTCAAAGGCACCTGGGCCCGGAACACCGGGACGCCAGCACCCAAGCCGAAGGTGCCTGGGTGCGGCCACGTCCTCCGACTCTGCACTCTGAACCCCGTGGTAAGGGCGTCCGCCCCTTTTATCTACTCTCGCTTCGCACCACAGCGGGTTCCGCGCCCCGCTGTACCAGCTCCAGGGGAGGACACAAAGGCACAGTCTTGCGGTGTGAGTTCACCCACGGCCCCCGGCAACAACGCCACCTAGCGGGCCCAGGGAACCTCACACCACCAGAGTCCTCCAAGACTCATAAAAGGGCCTCAGATCCCCTAGCAATTAGTGCATCTGGGTTACACTACCACCCAGATGCTTCCCCTAAATTCAAATACCCGCTACATATATATATATATATATATATATATATATATATACCGTATTTATCGACGTATAACACGCACAGGCGTATAACACGCACCCTAACATTAAGGGGGAAGTTTCAGGAAAAAACTTACCACAGCCCCCTGCGTATAACACGCAGGCACAGTTTACCCTTTATTTTCAGGGTAAAAAAGTGAGTGTTATACGCCATATAAACCATAAAAATGCCTATGTGATTTAAAAAATAATGCTATACATTTGGCGTTATTAAAGGTTCTCTTTCATGTGTCATTATCACTGCATTCTTCCTCATTTACAGTGACCAGGCACTGGTGGGAGAACCAAAGTAGGCAGCACATGTCACATCCCTTGCAAGCTGCTAGGAAGAAATGAGAACTACATTTCCCATGATACCATTGACAATTAGTGACCTAGGAGCAAACAGGCAGTGTTCAGGGCTGATGCCGTATTGTGGCCACAGGAGAGTCATGATAAGTTCTGTATAGAGATTGCACTCACTCAAAGAAAAAACATGTCACTGCTGTGTTGTAAATTACAAGGAGGAGCCGAGGAGGTAGTGTGGTTGGGAGCCATTTTTCCATAGGAAAAGAACCCTGGTGCCCGGTTACACAAATTAGAAAAACAGAGATCCGGCAGGCATAAAGAGTATGTTTGGGGCGGGCCTAGTGGCTCATCATTGGGAGAGCCGCCGGCTGTAACCTAAAGAGCCAGGAACTTCCTGAAGACATCATGCAAGAAGATGGTGGCGTGGGACAGAGCGGGGGAAAGAAGAGAATAGGATCTCAGAAGGGCAACACTGGATCCGATGGGTGGGTGAGTATCTTACAGGATCTGCAACCAGATAAACAGGAGTTAAAAACATGGAGGAAGGGGGTAAAGATTAGCTTTAATGATATAATATTTATCCTGACTGGAGATCAGCTTTAAAAGGTTAGTTCACCTGTTCCAAGGAGCACTTGTAGAAAAGAACAAACTGTGCGATTTTAACCAAAGTTGAATAGTGCCCTTGCTATAGGTGAAGGCCATTTATGTGCCTCCAAAAAGCCTGGCTGAGAAACTCCCACAGATGGCATCATCTTGTCCTGCCTTGTTGCTAGAACATTGCTAATGCATGGTACACACTACAAATCTTTTTTCGTTCAACACAGTGGTTGGAGCCATTTCACTAGCCATCCAAAGTTAGTACAGTGATCTCCCCCGCTGAGTTGTTGTGTCCTGACAGGGGGACGGCGCCCCGCCAGAACACTCCGATCAGCACTCTCTGCCATTGGCTGAGAGCGCTGATTGGGAGTCCGATGGCTGCTGGTTTTCCAGCATGCTACTCTGACGAACATCCGACATACACAAGAGCTGAATGTCAGCCATTTTTTTTTAACCGGCCGATGTCTCCCAACATTCGGCCCGTGTGTATGGGGGCCGGGGCGTAAGGCTTCAGGAGGTATGTGAATGGCCTACACTTATAGCGAGGGCATTATTAAACTTTGGTCGAAGCTGCAGTTTGTTTTTATCTACAGACACACACTTGCATAGGTAGTTATTTGGTAAAGGTAAACTAACCTTTTAAAGTCAATAAGTCAAAAATCTGGGCAATTTAAACAGCATACAGTGAAATAATTGCATATTAAAACGATCTGCAGATCTAGAGATATCAGTACCTGAAATTATATGTAAATCCAAAATTTTCCTGTAAAAGTCAAGTTTAACCCTGCCCCCATCTAAGTCTCCCAATTGACTATTTATTGTGATGGGCGGCCTCACTGACCTGTAAAGAAGCTTTGGAGGTGTAAAGGGTGGGTACACCCTAGGAATAAGCTCATGTTGAGTGAAACGTGTCAAGCTTAGGTGCTGTCCCGGGTGATTGAATAAAACCTTCAATGGTAACTAGTCGGGAGTGTGGCTCTTTTCTATATGCATTGTGTGAAGTGCGGGGACGACTTTTATAGGTATACAGTAGATGTCATTGCTGAATAATCCTTCTGAAAATATATTTTTAAAATGTATTTTAATTAAAATTAAAATTAATTAAATTATGAAAATCAAATGCATGCAATGGCTTCGATACTTTCTGGTGCATTAACCTGGACTATAGGTGCAGATCAGGAGAGCTGACCAAATGTACTAAAGCCAGGGAGGTCAAAAAATGACTACCGTATATACTCAAGTATAAGCCGAGTTTTTCAGCACATTTTTTTGTGCTGAAAATGCCCCCCTCGGCTTATACTCGAGTCACCTTTTTGCGCCTGATCTCTGAGATTTTGGGGATGCGGTACCGGCCGGCCGTAGGTCCCCTGGACCCCAAACTTAGCACATATATAGCCTCACTCTTCCTCTACAAGAGTGCAAAGTTTGTGGTCCAGGGGATTTACGGCCGGGGAGCACCGATTTTTCAAACCCGGGCACCCCTTCCATAGACTCTCATGTTAAATGGTAATTTATCCAGTGATTTTGGGGACCCGGTACTAGCCGGTCTTAGGTCCCCTGGACCCAAAACTTGGCACACTTGGCCGGGGAGCACCGATTTTTCAAAGCCGGGCACCCCTTCCATAGACTCCCATGTTAAACGTCAGTCTAGTCATGGACACAGTGAGGCATGGGCACAGTGAGGCATGGACACAGTGAGGCATGGACACAGTGAGGCATGGGCACAGTGAGGCATGGGCACAGTGAGGCATGGACACAATGAGGCATGGGCACAGTGAGGCATGGGCACAGTGAGGCATGGACACAGTGAGGCATGGACACAATGAGGCATGGGCACAGTGTAGCATGGGCACAGTGAGGCATGGACACCGTGAGGCATGGACACAGTTAGGCATGGGCACAGTGAGGCATGGGCACAGTGAGGCATGGACACAGTGAGGCATGGACACAATGAGGCATGGGCACAGTGTAGCATGGGCACAGTGAGGCATGGACACAGTGAGGCATGGACACAGTTAGGCATGGGCACAGTGAGGCATGGACACAATGAGGCATGGACACAATGAGGCATGGGCACAGTGAGGCATGGACACAGTGAGGCATGGACACAGTGAGGCATGCACATGGACACAGTGAGGCATTCAGATGGACACCCTAGTCTTATACTCGAGTCAATATGTTTTCCCATTTTTTTGTGGTAAAATTAGGTGCCTCAGCTTATATTCGGGTCGGCTTATACTCGAGTATATACGGTATATTCTTAGGAGGTCAAGATGGAAGCCCCATAGTTTCCTTAGTACAGGGTCACACTGTCTGAGCACACATCACTGCTGATGACGATTATCAGATCTGGAACCTACAAACATGTTAGGTTACATATTTGTGTTTGCTCACAAACAAGAGCTCCAACAATTACACTTGTTATAGAATCAAAGGGTAAACCAATCAGTATTTAAAGGTGATTTCTCAGGAACTACAGAATCCAGATAACAGTACCGGGACATCATGATACACAGTTACAAAGCAGAGGCTATGAACTCTATCTGCTCCCACCTACACCTTTGCTGCAGCACCCAGGCCTGTACAGGTATCAGTGTGAGGTGGAGGGAGATCAAGGTGTGTACGCAGAAGGGATAAAGGTGGGGGGGTTCTGTTTTCTGAAGGGGGGAGGCGCTTTGTGAGTTCAAGGAGTGCTGAAGGGTCAGAGAGAGTTTATCACCCATAAAAAGAAAAAAATAAATAACACTTCAAAATCCTTGAAATTACTGCCATTCCAGTGGGCCGAGAAGAATGTAAGACAGAAGACAGACCTAGGAGACAAAAGGACAAAATCTAGAAAGCTGTGTGGCCCACAGTGGTATGCAAATGTTGGCACAATGCGAGTGTAGAATTAGCTACAGTATACCTAGTGATAAGTATGGCCTAGTATTAATATTTGGCAGCATCCAGTATGTTACATATGTAGTAGCACTACCCCCGTAGGAGCTGCTAATTTAATTTTTGGGTCTTGCCGTTACCTGACTGTTCACCGTATCCGCCATAGGGGTCCCATTGGAGAGTTGTTCACAAATGTCCGCACCGAACACTTAGTCTCTTTTTCCCAATGCTTTTATTAACAACGTCAGATAGAGGGATGGAGGGTTAGGGGAGATTCAGGCACCTTGTATTTGCAGATCAGGGGTACTTCCTTAATCCAGAGGACAAACAGCTTCCACAACTGGATTTAGCAACCACAGGATAGGCCTCTCTCACTGACCTAGCAGCCGGTGCGGTGCTCGGTCATAGTCTCTGCCACAGACTTGTTGAATAATTAGATTCGTTGTACAATCCTCTGCCACAGGATTGTATAACCAAGAACTTTTGCAAAGTCAAGTACAGTCACACAGTACCAGTTTCTTTCAGCCGATCCGGCAACACTGTGAGGTAGATGGGTCGGGATGCGTCCTCCAATTGAGTCTCCAGGCTCTTCCTGAGATACCAGCCTTTTTGCTCGGTCCTCTCTGAGAAAAGTCCTCCCCTGGTTTCTTCAATTGCTCGGCTTCTCCCCACAGGCAAGACAGCACAGGACCACCCCTGATCAGTAGGTCCCAGGAACTTCTGGGCCTACTTCCAGTCACGAGGCCTCGGGCCAGCAGGCCCAGAGGCAGAAGAACTGCTACGACGTACCTTAGGCCAGGGGGGCCATCAGGTCAGAGAGACCCGAAAAGTTGGCGTCTGCCCCTTAACCACTTAACGACCGCTCACTG
The DNA here is from genome assembly GCA_029206835.1 of Rana muscosa. Classification (NCBI taxonomy): domain Eukaryota; kingdom Metazoa; phylum Chordata; class Amphibia; order Anura; family Ranidae; genus Rana; species Rana muscosa. The sequence continues at coordinate 847,106,143 of CM055117.1, forward strand.
TATATATACGTCGGCAGAATGGCACCGACAGGCACAATCACGTAGAGTGTACGTGATTGCCTTTGTATAGTTGGGGGGTCCAATCGGACCCCCCTCCTATACAGTGAGCGGTGGCTAAGTGTCCGGGAGCGTTCCGGGATGAGGGGGCAGCCATTCGTTTCTGGCCACCCCCTCGCGATCGCTCCCGGCGAATGGAAATGCCCCCTCTGTCTGTGTCAGACAGAGGGAGCAGGAGGAAGTGATGTCATCTCTGGTGCGGCGCTCACATATACCGAGCGCCGTACAAGAGAAGACATCAGGTCAGTGCACACAACACTACACTGACACCAGGACACATAGGGACATAAATCGCCCCCCCAGACACCCCAGATCACCCCCCAGATCACCCCCCCAGCCCCCAGTCAACTTTTTGTAATTTTTTTTTTTTTTTTAGTCATTATTCAATCACTTGGGACAAAAAAAAAAATTCAATGGGCTCAACATGCCTCTCAGCAATTTCCTTGGGGTGTCTACTTTCCAAAATGGGGTCATTTGGGGGGGTTTTGTACTGCCCTGTCATTTTAGCACCTCAAGAAATGAGATAGGCAGTCATAAATTTAAAGCTGTGTAAATTTCAGAAAATGTACCCTAGTTTGTAAACTCTATAACTTTTGCGCAAACCAATAAATATACGCTTATTGACATTTTTTTTACTAAAAACATGTGGCTGAATACATTTTGGCCTAAATGTATGACTACAATTGAGTTTATTCAATTTTTCTTATAACAAAAAGTAGAAAATATCATTTTTTTTCAAAATTTTCGGTCTTTTTCCGTTTATATCGCAAAAAATAAAAATCGCAGAGGCAATCAAATACCATTAAAAGAAAGCTCTATTTGTGGGAAGAAAAGGACGCAAATTTCGTTTGGGTACAACATTGCATGTCCGCACAATTTACAGTTAAAGCAGCACAGTGCAAAATTCTAAATTCACCTCTGGTCCTTTAGCTACCAAATGGTCCGGGGCTTAAGTGGTTAAGTACCCTCTTCCCAGAATGCACAGCGGGGGAACCACTCCCACTGGGCTGTTTCTGCGTATAGGGGTACTCATTGCATCCAGCACGTTGCATTTCCAACACTGACCGGTGGTGACAGCGACACCTATGGCTAAGTGGAAAATACACAACCCAGCTGAACTGGAACAGAAACCAGCAAGTTAACATAATTACTCTGAGCTAAACTACAGCTCAGACAAACCTAAATTTACATATAGCGCCTACCCATCAGGAGCAGGGCGCTACACATATTTAGAAAAAATACAAAAGTCCGTCAAGTTCCAGCCTCTTATTTAAAGCGGAACTACACTGCATCTGAGCACCACAAACAACGTTTTTTTTTTTTGTAAGATTCAAAGCAAATTCCTGCATCCATTCATGTCTCCATGCTTTATTTTGTTTGAGAAATCACTTTAAAAAACACCTCCTAGCCTTTTTTGGCTGTGGCCATCTTGATTAAGGGCAGATGAGATGATTAATTTAGCATGTACCTCCTAGAATCTATCTGCCCTTAGCCCTTAGCTCAGGCCTGCAGACAGAAGTATGTGCTGCAGCTTTTTTTACTGAGATTTTATTAAAGTTTTTCAGTATTACAAGAGAAATTAAGCAATACAAATACTATTATAATTATAATACACTATTTATATAGTGCCAGCAGTTTACGCAGCGCTTTACAATGTATAGGGGGGACAGCACAATTACAGTACAGTTTAATACAGAAGGGACAGGAGGACAAAAGGTAAAAGCTGCAGAGAATAATTTGATGAGGGTGGCTCGGGGACAGTTGTTAGGTGGGTGTGGGATAGGCTTCCCTGAATAAATGAGTTTTCAGGGATCTCCTAAAGGTGGACAGGTTAGGGGCTGATCGGACATACCGAGGCAGGGAGTTCCAGAGGATGGGAGAGGCTCTGGAGAAGTCCTGAAGGCGAGCATGGGAGGAGGTAACAAGGGAGCTAGAGAGCAGAAGGTCCTGGGAGGAGCGGAGGGGGCGATTTGGGCGATATCTGCAGATGAGGTTGGTGATGTAGATGGGGGCGACTTTGTAAATGGCCTTGTATGTTGTGGTTAGCATTTAGAATTTTACTAAATGTGAATTTTACTAAATTAATTTTACTAAATGTAAAATACTAAATGTGCTTTGCTCCCCAATCACAAAGTAAATACAACAACAGTCTGATACTGCAATAGAATATAGGAAATACAAAACTTACATAACATCAATTTATTAGACCCCGTATACACTATTAGATTTTCTGCAGATTTTTGTCTTCAGATTTACCAAAACCATGTCGTGCAAGGGCCTGCATACAAATTTAAACTCTTAAGCCGTGATGGACTTTTTTCATCGGACAAACCGATTGTGTATGGGCCCCATCTGTCTTTTTTCCATCGGTGTTTAAAAATAGAACATGTTTTAAATTTATCCGATGGTTAAAAAACTGATAGCAAATTACTATCGTCTGTGGGGAACTCCATCGGATAAAAAACCCACGCATGCTCAGAATCAAGTCGACGCATGCTCAGAAGCATTGAACTTAATTTTTCTCGGCTCATCGGAGTGTTTTACGTCACCGCGTTTGGAACGGTCGGTTTTTTGACTGATGGTGTGTAGGCAAGACTGATGGAAGTCAGCTTCATCGGTTTTCCGATGGAAACCATAGGAAACCATAGGAAATCCGATCGTGTGTACAGGGCTTTAAGGTTTGACCTCATATTATATGGTTTGGGTGAGGCTCCATGCACACTGGACGCTAAAAAAAGCTATAAAAAACGCCAGTAGCTTTGCAGGGAACCTTTCAACGTTTTTGCAATAGCGATTATTAGCGTTTTTCCGTGTTAGCGTTTTTTAGCTTTTATTTTTTTTTCAATGGATCAAAAAACTCTAAAAAAACACTGGTGAGCTGCGTTTTTGAGCATTTATTAGCATTTATTAGCGTTTTGCGTTTTTTCCCACCGAAAAACGGCACTTTGAACTCGAATTTCTTGCGTTCAGAAAAAAGCCCATAATCTCCACTGCTCATTACCGCTAAAAAATGTCCATGTGTGCATGGACACATAGGCTGCTAACATAGAGTGCAGTTTATGGGCTTTTATAAAAAACGCCAATAAACTGCAGTTTATGTGCATGGAGCCTTAATCTGAAGACAAAAATCTGCAGAAAATCAAATAGTGTGTATGGAGCCTAATGCCGCGTACACACGATCGATTTTTTTCGACGGTGAAAACACCGTCGAAAAAATCGACGTTAAAAACGAGGAACAGCTTGTTCCCCTCACACACGGGCGTTTTAAATGTCATTTTTTTTTTTGGTCGAAAAACACTGCCGTGGAAAACATGTTGAAAAAAACGACGAGAAAAATTAGAACATGTTCTAATTTTTCTTGTCGTTTTTAATGCCGTTTTCTCGTCGAAAAAAACTACAGAAAGCCCACAGACTATCGTTTTTCTCGTCGAATGGGTAAATTTCGTTTTTTTCGACGGGAAAAATGGCCATGTGTACGCGGCATAAGAGTGAGATGGTCCTCTAAGACTTTATAATCATGTGTGCGCAAAAGAATGCCAAAAAAGGAACAGCATCCATCCGGACTATCAAGGCAATATTGTGCAGTCAAGACCACAGATATGTCTACGATTCCATGACACCTACAGTATCTCACAAAAGTAAGTACACCCCTCACATTTTTGGAAATATTTTATTCTATCTTTTCATGTGACAACACTGAAGAAATGACACTTTGCTACAATGTAAAGTAGTGAGTGAACAGCTTGTATAATAGTAATAATGTAAATTTGCTGTCCCCTTAAAATAACTCAACACACAGCTATTAACCACCTCAATACAGGGCACTTTCACCCCCTTCCTGCCCAGGCCATTGTTCAGCTTTCAGCGCTGTCACAATTTGAATGACAATTGGGCAGTCATGCAACACTGTACCCAAATGAAATTGTTGTAATTTTTTCCCCACAAATAGAGCTTTCTTTTGGTGGTATTTGATCACCTCTGTGGTTTTTATTTCTTGCGCTATAAACAAAAAACACTATATTTTTTACTTTTTGCTATAATAAATATCCAATTTTTTATTTATTTTTTAAAAACAAAATTCTTCCTCAGTTTAGGCCAATATATATTCTTCTACACATTTTTGGTAAAAAAAAATTGGAATAAGCGTATATTGATTGGTTTGTGCAAAAGTTATAGCGGCTACAAAATAGGGGATAGATTTTATAGCATTTTTATTTTATTTTATTTTTTTTACTAATAATGGCGGCGATCTGCGATTTGTTTTCATGACTGCGATATTACGGCGGACACATCGGACACTTTTGACACATTTTTGGGACCATTCACATTTATACAGCGATCCGTGCTATAAAAATGCACTGATTACTGTATAAATGTGACTGGCAGGGAAGGGGTTAACACTAGGGGATGATCAAGGGGTTAAATGTGTTCCCTAGGGAGTGATTCTAACTGTGGGGGGAGAGGACTGCATGGGGGAGGTGACCGATCGGTGTCCCTATGTACAGGGGACAAACCATCGGTCTCCTCTCCCTGACAGGACATGGATCTGTGCGTTTCCACACACAGACCCACGGTCCTGCTCAGTTACTGGGCAATCGCGGGTGCCCAGCGGACATCGCAGCCACCGAGCATGCACATCGGGTCCCCAGTGACGCGGCGGGCAAACACGCGCACCCCCAGTGGCTCGGGAAGGCGAAGACGTTATATGACGTCCGCCCAGAACGAGAGCTGCATCGTCCCGCTGTCATATAACGGTGGGCGGGCAGCTAGTGGTTAATGTCTAAACCACTGGCAACAAAAGTGAGTACACCCCTAAGTGAAAATGTCCAAATTGGGATTTATGTTACAAGATCTCAGGTGTGAATGAGGAGGGAGCAGGTGTGTTAAATTTGGTGTTATCGCTCTCACTCTCTCATACTGGTCAGTGGAAGCTCAACATGGCACCTCATGGCAAAGAACTCTCTGAGGATCTGAAAAAAAAAATGTTGTTCTACATAAAGATGGCCTAGGCTATAAGATGATTGTCAAGACCCTGAAACTGAGCTGCAGTATGGTGACCAAGACCATACAGCGGTTTAACAGGATAGGTTCCACTCAGAACAGACCTCACCATGGTCGACCAAAGAAGTTGAGTGCATGTGCTCAGCGTCATATTCAGAGGTTGTCTTTGGGAAATAGATGTATGAGTGCTGCCGGCATTGCTGCAGAGGTTGAAGGGGTGGGGGGGGTCAGCCTGTCAGTTCTCAGACCAAACGCTGCACACTGCATCAAATTGGTCTGCATGGCTGTCGTCCCAGAAGGAAGCCTCTTCTAAAGATGATGCACAATATATCCTGCAAATCCATCCTAAACGTTATGTATTATAACCACCATCTCTGTATGACATACCATGTATTGAATATACTTAGGATCTGTGTTTTTATATTTCTTGTAATAATTTGTACCAAATAAAAAATTATATATTTTTAGAAACTCTCTCTCATTGATTTATCTATGCACCACAAAAATCCCTTTTGTTCTACCTTCCCTTTACTATAAATTGCTTGGGATGAGGTGCCTATTTTGATGAGTGTTTCACCAATGAATGGACAATTCAAACATGATATGATATCCTGCAAACAGTTTGCTTGAAGACAAGCAGACTAAGGACATGGATTACTGGAACTATGTCCTGTGGTCTGATGAGACCAAGATAAATTTATTTGGTTCAGATGGTGTCAAGAGCGTGTGGCGGCAACCAGGTGAGGAGTACAAAGACAAGTGTGACTTGCCTACAGTCAAACATGGTGGTGAGAGTGTCATGGTCTGCAGCTGCATGAGTGCTGCCGGCACTGGAGAGCTACAGTTCATTGAGGGGACCATGAATTTCAACATGTACTGTGACATACTGATCCCCTCCCTTCGGAGACTGGGCCTAAACCCTTTGGAGCATCTGTGGGGCATTTTCAAACGGATGTTGGAGGAGCACAAGGTCTCTAACATCCACCAGCTCCGTGATGTCGTCATGAAGGAGTAAAAGAGGACTCCAGTGGCAACCTGTGAAGCTCTGGTGAACTCCATGCCCAAGAGGGTTAAGGCAGTGCTGGAAAATAATGGTGGCATCACAAAATATTGACACTTTGGGCCCAATTTGGACATTTTCACTTAGGGGTGTACTCACTTTTGTTGCCAGCGGTTTAGACATTAATGGCTGTGTGTTGAGTTATTTTGAGGGGACAGCAAATTTACACTGTTATACAAGCTGTACACTCACTACTTTACATTGTAGCAAAGTGTCATTTCTTCAGTGCTGTCACATGAAAAGATATAATAAAATATTTACAAACATGTGAGGGGTGTACTGACTTTTGTGAGATAGTGTATGAAAGGTGTGGGCGAGTAGCCTGGCCAAAAAAAGAAAAAATGTAGGCAGCCTGGGCCTACCCTGTTTGACTGGAGCCTACATGAGCAGTGAGAGCTGCGAAGAGAACAGAAAAAGAAAGAAAGAGAGCAGGAGGGGGAGGGAAAAAAAGGGAGATGGGTACCCCAGGGGTTTTTTTAAGCTGAATCACATTAGACCTTTACAGGTCTAAAAATCGGGAGGTCAATTGAGAAAGTGGGAAGTAGTCTATCCAGGGCTGCCAAATTAGTTGGAATTTGTCATACTTGTCCTCAAGGATCGGGGTGTGTTTCAGCTTTAAGAATTTCTGCCTATGAAGTGTTCTATACTCCAGGTGAGATAAGAAAGTAAGGCTGAAAGAGACAGCAAAATCATATCTGTAAAATAAAAAGTAATGTTAAAAAATAAACCATGGTTTGACTCAGGGCTTGACAAATCCCTGGCATCAGGTTGCCCTGGCGCCTGGACTTTTGCCAGCCCATTTACTGTTGCAGGGATGCACAAGTTGTATTATCGCTGATGCCCAGGACATACACCCAAGCACATAAAATCCATCCCTCCCCCACCAAAAAATTGAGGGCCCCCACCCCCACATATACGCACGTACAAAGGTAAACGCATGCGTTGGGGTGCCTACACATGAAAACGTTGACTGCTATACACATTTTGCATATCGCCGCGTACAAACTTCTAACTTTTTTGTCTGGCTCTGGCTCCAAGGCAAATTTGTCAAGCCCTGGTTTGACTATTTTTATGTATTCATTTATTTTTTGTTTAAAATAGAGGGGATCAAATCATTATGAAAAACTTTCCATTTAGTTAGATTGATAGCTAAAGTTTTAGTCTCCTGTCAATATGAACATTCACACTCAATACAGAAGGAAATTGTTTAAGGCCTAATGCACACTGAGCGTTTTTTAACGCTGCTGTTAGGGGCGTCTGGCGTGTTTTTTTTTTCTGCCTCTAAACGTCCCCGCATGTTAGCCTATGTGTCTATGAACACATAGGCATTTAGAGACAGGGGCATTTAGAGGCGGAAAAACCCCCCCACTGCCAGCGTGTCCAAGAGCAGCAGCGTTTTGGCAGCAAAAAACACTCTATACGCGTAAACTTGCCTAAACACATGTTAACGCTAGGCACCTCAAGCGCTTAAGTGTTAATTCATTTCAATGGTCAGAATAAATTATTATTTTGGCCAATTAAATGGATTAACACCCTAAACATGTCTAGACGTGTTTATAAGCGTCAGGCATTTTTTTGCCAAAATTTTGCTGCCAGGAGGAGGCCTAATGGTTCCACTGAAAACAACTGTAACCTGCAACAGTCAAGACATTATTTTGCAGCTTTAGGCCCTTTTTACACGATCGGACCAATCGGATCCGCCTGTCCGTTTTTCAGGCGGATCCGATCGGGCCACCCATTAACTTCTATAGGGAGGTGGATGTCAGCGGATATGTGTCCACTGACACCCGCCTGGCATCAGATCTGACAAGATCCGCTAAAAATAGACAGATGGTGATACGTTCGCCATCCATCCAGCGGATCGGATGAAAACGGACAGACGGTCCGTTTTCATCGGATCTCCCCAAAGAGGAGAGCGGGGCTCTGACAGATATGTCTCAGCACAGTGAGCGGAGACAGACCTGTCATCCGCCTGCTCATCGGGGATCAGCGGATTGATCCCCTGCTGAGCAAAGCGGAGTCCGTCAAAACAGATCCGCCCTGTGTGAAAGGGGCCTTACCCTAGCCTTAGGCTGGTCATATATTATACAATATTTTTGTACAATTTTCCTTCAGATTTACCAAAACCATATATATGAGGCCAAACCTAAACACTCAATTTTTATGCAATCAGGCAGGCCCTTGCACTACATAGTTGAAGGTAAATCTAAAGGAAATTGAATAAGTCATTTGTATAATGTGTGACCAGCTTTATATACAGGGCTGTCTTTGTCAAACATGGGAAATATATTTGGTATAAACAATATTTAGAATGAAAGATCTTTCCATAAATAGAAACCATGTTTTCTGAAGAAAATATTATTTCTTTTAAAATTTTCGGGGAAAAAAAAGACTTCCAATGAAGACAATTGTTCCGATGACCATTGTCTACACACAACCGTTTTTAATGTCATGGAAAAAAACGAAGTTTTTCTCAACGTGATTCTTCTCAAGCCTGCCTTGCATACACACTATCGTGAAAAAAAATGCTCGAGCAAAGCGCGGTGACGTACAACACGTACGACGGCACTATAAAGGGGAAGTTCCATTCGGATGGCGCCACGCTTTGGGCTGCTTTTGCTGATTTCGTTTTACCGCATGTTAGTAAAAGTTTGGTGAGAGACGATTCGCGCTTTTCAGTCTCCGTGCTGTTCAGTCCGTTACAGCATGACGAATGTGCTATCTCCATTATGAACGCTAGTTTTACCAGAACGAGCGCTCCCATCTCATAGCTTGCTTCTGAGCATGGGCGTTTTTTTCCCGTCGTTAAAGCGTACACACGACCATTTTTCACGACGAGAAAAACGACGACGTGAAAAACGACGAAAAAAAAATAGAGCAGGTTACAAATTTTTAATGCCCATTTTTCTCGTCGACCAATTTAAAAAATGGCATGTTTCTCGTCATGAAAAACAGTCGTGTGTACACGGCATTAGAGGGAATTTCCCTCACTTTGGAGAGATTTCCCCTCATTTTCATTTGTTTATACAGAACTGGGAGTCAAGGGAATCTCCCCTATGAGACATATATGCCAAAAAGTCCTGACAGGGGTTTTACTAATTGCCTCCTCTATCTAAAATTAAAAAAGTTTGGCCATAGACGTACCACAAAAAAATTAACAAACAACAGAAAAAATTGTTTTAAGAAAAACAAGTAAAAAAAAAAAAAAAAACTGTCCTTCCAATAAAAAGGAATATGTTAAAGGCCAAGTCCACCTTTCAGACCATGATTTATTTGAATTTGGTATGGCTGATGCACAGCTAGGGCATCCATTTACAGATGCATTCATAAAATTTGTGAATGGAAATGCTACAAATCCCGTTTGCCACCACGACAGAGAGACTCGTAGTCCTCAATGGGCACAAGTGTGATGGCACCCCAGCACTTGTAGTCCATTGTATTCTTCCTATAGCTCTGTAATGTTAGCTCCATACTCACAGTCTGCAGGGCCTTTGCACCCACAATGTACTGATCACGGTTGCAATGCTTTGCAGGCTCCAATACAAAAAAAAATAAACACATTTTTTTATAATTGTGGGTGTATTTATTTATTTTATTTTTTTTTGCAAAATGTTGAATATAACTTTAGGATAAAGCTGAAGTTTTTATTAGGTCGATCTAAAGCAGTTTGGGGAATTCTATGTGTTGTGTAAAAACTGCACTGTGCTAAATGTACATTACATCAATACTCATGACTGCTGAGGCGCAATGGGCCCAGGTACAATTACATGTAACATAAATGTATAGAAAAACCTTCCCCCTTGCCCCCTTACCCCATTAAAGTGGTTGTAAACCCACTTTGTAAACAAACACCTACAGGTAAGCCTAGATTAAGGCTTACCTGTAGGTGCAAGAAATATCTCCTAAACCTACACGGTTTAGGAGATATTTGCAAAAAAAAGACATGCACCGATGTCTACGGCGCATGCGCGCCGTAGACAACGGTGCATTCACAGGGTTAATCCCATTCACAATTCCGGCTCTGCCGGAATAGACAGCTCCCGCGCGCATGCGCGGAGTGACGTCTTCGCCGCTCCGGCCAATCACAGCGCCGCAGCGGCGCTGTGATTGGCTGGAGCGGCAATACACGGAAGTAACCTTCCGGGTATCTGAGGAGTGATGGCTGCGGACAGAGCGGGGGACGAGGATGGCTTCGGGGGTCCCGATCTAAGGTAAGTGATGCATAATGAGCTAGTATGCTAGTCATACTAGCTCATTATGGCTTTGTCTTGCAGGTGATTTAAAAAAATAAAATTTTTAACTGGGTTTACAACCGCTTTAAATAAACACGCTTACAACCATTAGGTTGGAAAGCGCAAGGCCACAGCTTTATTAAAATCCAACACATAACATGTGAACACTTTTAAACCGTTGCCAGTCACAGTTGAACTGTGAGCACGCAATTCCAAAAGGGGGGGGGGCTGTCCTTACCATAAGAGCTGGACAGGCCGCCTACTTCCGATTTCCATCAAGGGCATAGCCCATTACAGCCACTTTTATGCTGGCAAGGTCAAGAAGCCGCAGCAAGCTGTGACATACCATAGAAAAAAGGGGCGGGAGGGTGGGCAGCTCTTCCAGCCACGTTCCTCAAAAGACCCAGAATTCCCTGGGGCAATGCTCTTCTGAGCTCAGGCCCAGCCCATCCCCCATAGAACAACCAATCCTTGGTGATCACTCAGCCACCTAGTCCTGCACCTGGCCATGCCCTCATCAGTCAAAGCTCTCTTTCCCTAAGGGGGCTCAAGAGGCCTTCATTCCTGGGGTACAGTGAGCTAAGAACGGGAGAATCAACATCTGATATAGAAAGATACACATGATAGATCCACAACTGTATCATGTCTAAGGCGCAGGCTGCTGATTGAAGGCCACTCTTCTGGGAACAGTGATTGGGCAGATAAGAGGATCTATCCTAATCATTACTGTTCTTTCCATTGAAATAAGTGGAACACCACTTTCCTCCATTCCGATTAATCTAGCTTCCACCGCTGACTTCTTAGCCTTATCTATATGGACAAAGGGTGATCAAAAAAAGAAATTAATAAATAAACGTATTCTCCAATCCACAAACGAGGTAGATGAAGCAATCCTCTCCTGTGACAGGGAGGCTGCACGGGTCCCCTGGAGGTAGGGAAGCCACAGTCTGGTCTGAATAATGTGTCCAGATTTCAGATGGACTGAAACCCAGATACATGACTCAAAACCCAGACTGTCCGAGTGAATCCCAGACAGGTGACAACCCTAATTTGTAAATGGAGAATAAGCTATTAGGTCAAAGCACAAAAGTTGCTTTAAAAATCAGTAAGGGTGAAAAATGTGGCTGTTACCTGTGTCTGTCTGGTAGTGTATGTGTTTACGGTTTAGAGTAGTATTCAAGCCTCACATTTTTGGTCAAATGTATATAGGTCAGATGAGCAGAGGACACTGCTCTTTTACTTAAAAAAAAAAGTTAATAAAGTCTTACACTCTAATGTGCCTCTGGCATGGTCTGTGCTGTTTTCCTGAACTTATGGACTATGAGCTCCCAATGACAGGTGCACAGGAACGTTCCATGATCCACCTCCTTGGGACTAAATGTCCCATGAGTCCAAGCTCTGCCATGCATGCTTGCCCTGTCTAGTCCTCCCCTGCTGCCTGTGTATGTCGACAAAGGCATCATCTCTTTGGCCAGACAAGATTTAAAGAGGTAGCAGACTTGTTGATGTGACCAGGAAAGCTTCCACAATTGCTCTTAAAATTTAAGGTTTTAAAATTATTTGATCACTGGGAGTACTGTTGTACAGCTGGTTTGAGCAGTGATGGTCTAATCCAGACTTTCTCAACCTTTTCAACATTGAGGAACCCTTGAAATAACCTTTCGGTCTCAGGGAACCCCTGTTAAAAATGGCTATATTTACAACTCATGATACATTGGTGTGATGGTCAATGGAAGAGTGCTCCTTACATCTGTGGTCTTGGGGAAGAATTTCCCCCTACAGATAGCTAAAAAGATCATTGGTGCCACTGGGAACTTACCGTATCTCAGAGGCAAAAATTGGTCATTGCTCAAGGAACCCCTAGCAACCATTGGAGGAACCCTAGGGTTCCACGGAACCCTGGTTGAGAAACTCTAATCAATGTACATAAGCCGTATGTACATTGGGCAAACCATCATTAACAGACCACTAGAGTAATGCCAATGAGAAATACAATCGTTTTACCGTAGGAAGGTAGGGGTTAGATTTAGTTCTAGCAGTTCATACTCCTTTTAGAGTTAAAATGATTGTAAACCCTTACAGACCACTTTTCCCTACAGGTAAGCCTATAATAAGGTTTACTTGTAGCTACCGTGGACATCTTCTAAACCTGCACGGTTTAGGACAGGGGTGCCCAACCTTTTGAATAGCAAGGGCCACTTAAGCGACTTGGTATATGGTCGTGGGCCACAATGAGCGGAGCCAGAGCATGACAGGTCCGTGTCCGCTCTGCTTATGCAGAGCGGACACGGACACAGCCCGCTCTACTCTATAGGCCCTCAAGTCAGCTTACATCTGCCGCTCCAGGTGAATGGAGGGTCCGATTGGGTTGGACAGATTGTGTGAAAGGGGCCTAAGGCTGCCCACAAGGAGGGTGCAGTGCAGTACACCTGTGGCTTTCCTGCGGATAAGCTGCACTTTGCTGTAGACTTCTATTATATCCTGCAGGTGTAGTGAAAGTGCATCAAACCCTCAGGTGATAACAGAATTCTATGGCTCAGTGCAGGTAACCAGCCCAGTAACCACAGCAGAACAGATATGTCCATATATACACTGTGATTTTAGTAATAAATTTACCTTTAATAACAGTCTTCCATTCGAGTATCGCCTGATGTTGCTGTCCCAGGCAGAGTGCATTTGGTATCAGTCAGCCTGTGACAGGAGCCGGCGCTATACAGAAAGCATAGATTTATGCGGCTCTGCCCCGCAGCCAATTGCTTCCTCTACCAACAGCTTTAATCACAACACTGATTTTCTGGGATGGCGGATCGGCGACCTGCAATCTGGGCTTGCCAACCAGCCATTCCAGAGCAGGAGGTCATGGGCCACATCAGAGGGCTCCGTGGGCCACTGGTTGGGCACCCCTGGTTTAGGAGATATCTCCTTTATCAGCATGTGCCGACATCATCGACACATGCGCACTGAAGTTCGTCCCGTTGCTTCAGCTGATGTGCCGTTACCAGCGTGCGAGTGACGTCGTCATGGCTCGCGATACCCGGAAATAACTCCAGGAAACATGTCGCCGGGCAGAGCAGTGTGTCGGGACCGCTGCAGGGGCTTTGATCTAAGGTGAGTATTTTATAATGAGCTAGTATGCTATGCATTATGCCTTTGTCTTGCAGGGTTTTTCTTTTTTGTTTTGTTTTTTCATGGATTTACAACCACTTTAAGTGGGCTGAATAACTAATGGAGTTGGGAATCTTTATTTGAAAAATTATGTGAATATTCACTTTAATTATCCAGTTATGTAAAAAGTATTTGCACATGATTGGGCACTCATAGTGTGTAGGAAATTACTTTTTTTGTTTAGTAAATCATCCCCATGATGATATAGAAAATTATGGCATATAGAAGCACAGTCCACCTATACTGTAAATACAGTGTAGCGGGGTGTCATATTTAGGGGGGAGCATCTGAGTGGTAACTAGGCTCAGATGCACTAATTGTTAGGTTTCATGGACCATTTCTTTCCCTGGGAGATAGTACTGGTGTGCAGTTCCCTGGGGCCTATAGGTGGCGCTGTTGCCATGGGCCCGGGTTGAACCGCAGTACAAGGTTGTGCCTTTTTTGGTCCCCTCTCGGCAGCAGTACGGCGGGGCGGGGAACCTGCTGTGCCTGTCGGGAGAAGATATAAAAGGGGGCGGCCATCTTCCAGAGGGGTCGGTTCTGCGCTCAGGCACCTTAGGCCTGGGTGCGCGTGGGTCATCTCTGGGTGCCCTAGGCCCGGAGGCCTGGTCGGGTTGTTTTTGGGTGCCCAAGACCCCGAGACGGAGCTGCTGTTCCATCCCAGACACCTTCAGTCTGGGGTGAGGTACTTTGGTGAGGGCCCGGAACCCAGCAACCTTTGGCTGGGGTCCACTAAGAATCGAGGCTCCCAGGGATCTGCCTTGCGAGGGGACCCGTATCCAGGACGAGGAGGCCAGGGAGGTGACCCTTTCTGAAGATCCAGCGCAGAGTCGTGGTGACAGAGGGGGCTTCTGGTAACTCTCCGGAGGGATGTTCTTATCCTAAAACAGGGCTAAGTTACTCAAGGAAGGAAGTGCGGGTTCTTTATGTTACAGTCGCAGTGACTCTACGCACATCAGGTCAGTGGCAGTGACTTGCAACTATTCACCCGGTCAGTGGCAGTGACCAACCTCATGGTCCGTGGCAGGGACCGTGCGCTAAGCCTGTTCGTGCAAATCAGAACAGGAGAAACCCTGAATTAAGTTTGTGCCTGGACCTCCTCCCACCTTATCTGACCCATGTTTGTCTCAACCTGTCTGCTCTCAAAGAGACTATTTATTGCCCTTAAGAATAAATAAGAAGTTGGACTTTTCAGTTGGTGTGGACAGTTGCTTACTGGGGAGAACTAAGGACTTGTTTCTGGCTACCCCAGAAACGAGGTCAGCTCTGGAGGTTTTAAACACTGGCTGCAGGCAGGCCCGAGAAACGAACCTCCCCATCCAGGAGGGTACGGGCTTGTGGTGCGGTGTGCCTCAGTCTTTCCTGCGAAGGAGCCAACTATAAGAAAACAGGTAAAGGCTGGGGTAGGTGCGCTACACCAGTATATAGCGGCACGTGAGTCCAGTATAAGGTTCATTGTGTTCTAGTTTACTGTGGAAGTACATTTGCAGCTTCTTCTCCTCATACTAGAACATGTCCTTACAATAGCAGTCTTGAATGGGTGCAGGTTACTGCCTTATACCAGCAGTATAAAACCCTGATGCCTCATGCCATGAGCGGATTTCCTGGTCATGGTGGGGCTGAGGATTATAGACAGAACCCAGCACCGCTCACTAGTGACGTGACTCACACATTCCCGAAAGGATCATGACCAACCTTGATCCTATTTAAACTAGAAGCTTGGAAGTACAGTGAGGAGGGGAATGCTGGATACTTGTGTGTTGGGGGGGATATGTCCCTAAAGACAAGAGACATAAAGGTGAGGTCTGCTGATTGAATATGTACTACCCCGACTGTAAAACAAAAAAAAAACATTTCTTATTATGAGATGTATCTTGTGGGTGTTAATTTCAAAGCATAGAACTGTAATAAAATTTCAGAAATGTTTAATTCTGCTTTTATTACTTCTGCGCTGTCAGAATCGCACACAGCAGCTGAATGAACAATGCCATATTGAAAGAACAATGATTCAGTGTATTTTATTTTCCCTAACAGCAAATAGCATTACATTTTAACTATTTATATAGTAAATGGCATTGTAATAACAGTGCATTTTCCGAAGAATTTTCCCAAGTGCATTTTACCAAGAAAGTGCACTCATTTTTGAACTCCAGCATAAAGGTGAATTTCTATATAGAGATCTGTATGGAGAAGTGGGCTACCAATGTACACAGGCACGGTGCAGTTTCTTTGATACTAGCCTTAGCGTCAGTCACTTGATCTCTGTGTAGCTAGTCATCTCTATTTATTTCAATAGCTTAAAAAGGACAATGCAGTAAAGGCAGAATACTAATTAGCATAGGGCTGATGGCTCTTCATTTCTTGTTTTAAAGTCAGCTATACAATCTGCACACAGAACGTTTTTCTCCTCCCCTGGACGCATATGCTCCAGCGGAGGAAAAAGCAGCATTAAAAACATGCCTAAAGTCGTATTTTGCAAATGCATTTAGGTGCATCAAATGTCTGGGTGTTTATTCATTCCACTGGCCAGAATATTCATTTCAGTGGAATGAACAAATGCTCAAGTGCTAAACGCGGCCAGCGATTTTTGCTGCAAAATGCTCCTCTTCTGACCGCACGGCCACTGAGTTTTTTCCTGCCCTTAAAGCAGAGTTCCACCCAAAAAGGGAACTTCCGCTTTACGTGCAGGTGAGCCCCTGACGTGTCACATTTGGCAAGTCATTTTTTGGGGGGGGGAGCAGTTACCCTCTTTTTAGAGGGATCCAGCTCCCACTTCCTCCCGGGGGAACCGCGGCGCCGGAAGGAAGTTCACCTCTCCCCCTCCCTCTCAGAAATCATCTGGGACATGTCACAGGTCCCAGATGATTGCCCGGCCAGTCACGGTGCGCATCGCTCACGCATGCGCAGTGCGTGCCTGGCTGTGAAGCCACACCTGGGCGCCCTCAGTCACGATACCGGGTCGCCGCAGAGAGGAGGGGGAGAGGAGCGGGGTTTTGTACGCCCGCATCACTGGACCGTGGGACAGTTGAGTGTCTGATTAATAAAAGTCAGCAGCTACACTTTTTGTAGCTGCTGACTTTTATATGAGTGGAACTCCGCATTAAGTGCCTCTAAACGCTTTTGGGTGCAAGGACACATAGGCGGCTAACATAGAGGGGTGTTTTTAAGAAGATTTTTTTTTTTTTTATGTCTCTAACAGACGTATTTTTAATGCTGTGTGCATTATTTATTTATTACAGGTACTTACATAGCGCTGTCAATTTACGCAGCGCTTAACATAAACAGTATATTGAACATTCACATCAGTCCTTGCCCTCAGGGAACTTACAATCTAAGGTTCCCGACTAACTTTCATACATACAAACATACTAGGGCTAATTGAGACAGGAGCCAATTAACCTACAATAATATTAAATAGGTGTGAAATTATAAATTTTTCATATGAAATAATGTTTAACCATTAAAAGACTTTAATTTTCAGGAAATGTTGTCCTATCATCACCTGGAATGGATTCAAATTGTTCTAAAGTCAGAAAGTCTTTCATCTTAATGCATTCTATGCATTAAAGGGTTTGTAAAGAAATGTTTAAAAAAAAAAAAAATAACAAACATGTTATATTTACCTCCACTGTGCAGCTCGTTTTGCACAGAGTGGCCCCGATCCTGGTCTTCTGGGGTCCCTCGGCGGCTGTCACTGCTCCTCCCCGCAATAACTCACCACCTATATGCGAGCTTGCATGGTGGTGAGTGATTGCGGGCGCGCTCCAGTGATACCGCTGTGCTGCTTTCAATCCATCCACTGTAGCCAGTCAATGGCCAGGCTGAACGACGAGGAGGATGTCAGGGGCGAGCGCGGGACTTTCGAGGGCTCAGGTAAGTAAAACAGGGGCTGGGGGGGGGGCGGTATTGTCGGATGTTTTTTCCTTTACAACCCCTTCAAGATAAAAAGCCTTCTGTGTGCAGCAGCCACCCCAGGACACCCTAATACTTACCTGAGCCCCATCTCAATCCAGCGATGTTGCAAAAGATTCTCGGCTGTCCGGGACTCGCCCTCCTCATTGGCTGAAATGGCAGCACAGCGCCGTTGGCTCCTGCTGCTGTCAAAGACAATGAGCCAATAAGGAGGGAGAAGGGGCAGGCCGAACCACGGCTCTGTGTCTGAATGGACACACGGAGCAGCAGCTTGGCTCGGGTGCCCCCATGGCAAGCTGCTTGTTGTGGGGGCACACCGTAGGAGGGAGGGGCCAGAAGCACCAGCGAGGGACCCGAGAAAAAGAAGATACAGGCTGCTCTGTGCAAAACCATTACAGAGAGCAGGTAAGTGTAACATGTTTGTTACTTTTAAAGAAAAAAAACAGTAGGTAGTAAAATCTTTGTAAAATTCGTTTTACATACACTGATCAATTATATAATGTTGATGCAGTAAATTCCGCTGGTCCATGCAATAAAACCTTTGGTGTTTATTTAAAAAAAAAAGCATTTTTAAAATTAAGCACATAATGCATGTTAAAGGGGTTGTAAAGGTAAATGTTTTTTCACCTTAATGCATCCTATGCATTAAGGTGAAAAAACATCCGACAATATCGCCCCCCCCCCCAGCCCCCGTTTTACTTACCTGACCCCTCGAAAGTCCCGCGCTCGCCCCCGTCATCCTCCTCGCCATTCAGCCTGGCCGTTGATTAGCTACAGTGGATGGATTGAAAGCAGATCAGCCATTGGCTGGCGCTGCTGTCAATTACATCCAATGATGCGGCGCGCCGGGGGGCGGGGCCGAGTGATACAGTGAGCGGCAATAGCCGCTGGCTGTATCACTGGAGCGCGCCCGCAATCACCACCATGCGAGCTCGCATATAGGTGGTGAGTGATTGCGGGGAAGAGCCGAGACAGCCGCCGAGGGACCCCAGAAGTAGTGGATCAGGGCCACTCTGTGCAAAACGAGCTGGAGGTAAGTATAACATGTTTGTCATTTTTTTTTCTTCTAATTCTTTACAATCCCTTTATGTACACATGCAGTGGTTTAATAAAGGTACCCATTTTTACGATACAACAACCCATGTCTATAAGTCATCCAAATAATATCAGTGTGAAATGATTCACTGGGGTTGATTTACTAAAGGCAAAAAGACTGTGCGCAGTTGCTCCAGAGCTTAGTAAATGAGCAGACGCTCTGCTAACTTCCATCACCCAATCATGTGCAAGCAAAAAGGCTGTTTTATTTTTCTTTTCCTTGCATGTGATTGGGTACCCCTTGCATAATGAAGCCTTACCTCATTTACTAAGCTCTGGAGCAACTGTACTTGCAGAAGGCAACAGTCTATTTGCCTTTAGTAAATAAACCCCACTGTGTCTGATAACCTTGTTAAAGAGGAACTGCAGTCTGCTCACATAATTTGTAATAAAAACATCTTTGCCTATCTGAAGCTTCCCTCCAACCACTTTGCATATTTTTTTATATATACTGTGATTCTGTACTTGCCAAACATGGTGCAGAAATCTCCCCCCACTGAGTCTGGCTGCATCCATTTTAAATGTGGGCAGCTGAAGCTGTTTACTTCCTGGATTTACACAGCCACACAGAGGCACACCTCCAGCTCTGCAGTCCTCATTGGCCATCTTATGACTCACCCCCCCTCCCTTCCTGGCAAACTCTCACGAGAGTGAGAGAGAGAGCTGTGCATGATGTCATAAGCCTAGGCTTTTTACCAGACAAGAAACAGGAAGTGGGCTGTATGAGGTATTTACTGGCAGAAAAAAAAATGTTTTACTATCCAAAGTTAAAACAACAAGGGCAGAAGATTTAATAGATGGAAAGTTGAAAAAATACTGAAGTTCCGCTTTTAGTAAGTAATTACGTTAGATGCCGTTGTTCCTAATAGCAAATTCATTCTTCCAAAATATTGCTCTTTATGTCATCTTCAACAACGAATTTCTTAACAAAGATGAAACAAAGGATCAATGCCACCAAGATTTAGATGACTAGAGATCATTACAAATAGGTAATTTTTGGTGTCAATTCCTTAAAATAAGAAGTCCCTCTTCTGCCCTTTTACACTATTTGAACAATTAGACCCCATTCACACAGGGGCGACTCAGCCGCCTGACAAGTCACGTTCCGCTCTGTACTATGGAACCGTTCTAACAGGAGCGACTCAAGTCGCTCCGACTTAGAAAAAGGTTCCTGTACTACTTCAAGACGACTTCAGGGTGACTTCCATTGACTTCAATACAGAAGTCATTTTGCAGGTCACCTTTGAAGTCGTGTTAGGATCGCCCGGCAGAGTCGCGGGACAAGTCGTGCCGCCCCTGCGTGAATGGGCTCTAATGTGTGGGTCCCACGCTGATCTGCCACACTTGTTCTACTTTACACTTGATTCTAGCAAGCAAGTAAAACATGGCAAATTTCCTATACTTGCAGAGATGGGAATCTAAACTGGACAAGACACTGGAAACTGGAAATACATGGAGTTCTTTGGTTTGCTCCTCGATCTCCAATTAATACCAAGAATCTGGTATAACTTATTGGGCAGGTGGTACAGAACATCAGCGGTCCTACATAAAAATTTACCTGCAAGTATCTCCACAATGTTAGAGATGTTAGAATCAGAGGGGAACGATCCTCCATATCTTCTAAGGCTGCCCTAAACAAAATTGATTTTGTTAAAAGTGAGCCAAGATAATCATTGTCAGTTTAGGAGATGACCCCATAGTTTATGTACACCCTGACAATTTTCTCTCTAAAAACTCACTCGTAATTTGTTTAATAAATGCAGCAAGAGCGTGTATCCCGACCTGAGGAAGTCAACCCATTTTTCTACAATAGAACAATGGCTTTCCCAGATTAATGAAATCATGCTCAATGAAGACCTCATACTTTCACTTTGTCACCAAGAAGACAAATTCCAGAAGACAAGTTCTATTGGCTGAATTTAATAAATACTACAGTCTACGGCTCTTATAACTCGACACAAGGCTGTTCCAGACCGAATACAAGACAGATTTCTGAAACCATGCTTTTTTACTTTCTTACTCTCTACTCCCTTCTCTTTCTTTCTGCCTCTTCCCTTTCTCCTTCATTTTCCCCCAACCTACTTGTTTCTCCATCCACATCACTAATACCCAATAGATTCTACATCCTTATATTGCCTCATCTAACTTCCCGCACTTACCTACCCTCCGACTATGAAAAACATGATAACCAATGGTTCTCTATCATCTTAGGTTTCCATATCCATACAGTATTCATCTTGTTGCAAAATAACAGCAGAGGGACTGGCAGGATCACCATGTATTTCACACAAAGGAAGCAATACAAAGAAAACAGGATACTTTTTAACACAATTACATGGTACAGCAGGCACATATCAGGAATATAAAATGTTGGGGTAACGCTCACTTTAGGTAGCATTATTACTGTTGTTATTATCATCACCTTAAAACACAGAGGCGATTTGCGGTGGTTTTTAACACTTTCTCGGCCACAAACAGGGGGTAAAGCCGCACCGCTAGTGGCCGAATAGAGCCGCGAAATTGGCGGTAAAGCGCCGCTAAAAATAGCCGCGCTTTACCGCCGACGCACCTCCCGCCCCAGTGTGAAAAAGGTCTAAGGCAAAAACTCTTATAAGGTAAGGTCTAACTTGCTTTAACAGGGAAAAATTATTTCTGATCCCCAAAGGCAGCTGGAACTTCCTGGATCAACATTCTTAAAATGTTATTTCTTATTATTAGTAGTTTCCCTACACATTTAAAGCACTTTCAGTTTTTTGTACTAGCAGCTAGCTACAATTAACTATTGTAAGACCATTTCAACATTTTCACAGCTCTTACAGTAAAGAACCCTTTCTATATACATCCATTTTCTCCCAGGCACATTAGTGCTCCTGTGTTTTTTACATACTTTTTTTTTTTTTTTTTTTTTCATTTTGCAGTTATACTTATCAATAGCTTAAAAAACTATGTTACATATGGCATATTTGATTGTATAACACATTTTAGAAATACAAAACATAAATGTGAATTATAGAAAAGCAGTACTGTTATTATAATTACTGTATTTATTGGCCTATAACACTCACTTTTTTACCCTGAAAATAGAGGGTAAACGCATACGTTATACGCAGGGGGTTGTGGAAAGTTTTTTTACGGAAACTTCCCTCTTAAAGTTAGGGTGCGTGTTATACGCCTGTGCGTGTTATACGCTGATAAATACGGTAATAAATTCTTTCAGTTGAGAAGCTTTGTATACAACTATAGTGCATCTGGAAAGTATTCACAGCTCTTCACATTTCCACACTGTGTTATGTTACAGCCTTATTCCAAAATGGATTAAATTCATTATTTTCCTCATAATTCTACAAACAATACCCCATAATGACAACATGAAAGAAGTTTGTTCGCAATCTTTGCAAATTTATTTAAAATAAAAAACAAAAAAACTCCCATGTGCATAAGTATTCACAGCGTTGGCGCACAGCCATTTTTAGATCACTTCAGAGATGTTCAATCAGATTCAAGTCTGGGCTCTGGCTGGGCCACTCAAGGACATTCACATAGTTGTCCCGTAGCCACTCCTTTATTATATTGGCTTAGGGTTGTTGTCCTGTTGGAAGATGAACCTTCGCCCCAGTCTGACTACCAGAGCGCTCTGTAGCAAGTTTTCATAAAGGATGTCTCTGTACATTGCTGCATTAATCTTTCCCTCAATCCTGACTAGTCTCTCAGATCCTACTGCTGATAAACATCCCCACAGCATGATGCTGCCACCACCATGCTTCACTGTAGGGATGGTATTGGCCAGGTGATGAACGGTGCCTGTTTTCCTCCAGACATATCGCTTGCCATTTAGCTCAAAGAGTTCAATCTTTGTTTCATCAGACCAGAGATTTTGCTTCTGATGGCCTGAGAGTCCTTCACCTGCCTTTTGGCAAACTCCAGGTGGGCTTTCATGTGCAAAAATGGGAATGAAAGACATGCCACACACACTCAACCCACGGAGGGTCAGCAGATGCGTTTCACACTCCTGTGCTTAATCCTTGCAAGGATCCCCCCCCCCCCAAAAAAAAGATGGCGCACCAGCCGCCAATGTCCTCCACTCCCCCGGCAGATGACTCTGGCGGTGAACTGTCCTCCGGCACAGCCCCATTGCAAGGGATCATTTTTTTTGTTGGCCGGTGCTGGGCTTTAACTTGGAGTTATTAATGCCAGGGGTGATTGAAAGCTATACCTAAAATTAGCCAGTTACGTAAAAAAGCAATCTGACCATTTGTTTCAGAATGTCAAATAAACTCCCCATAGGAAGGTGCTTATCTTCATTCACTCAGCAGAGAACAATAAGAACTCAACAATGTTTCTGAGCAGCCAGATGGCTTCTCACAGAAATCAGTTTTTGTACAGTACAGTACAACTCTCCCTTCTAACCCACACAGTAGATTGTGACACAGAAGCTCCAAATTCATTGAAATAACACCTGTATGGCAAGACTGAAGGTGCTCATTAAACAGGACATCAACTATCCTTAAAGTGATACTAAATGCACACGGTTAAATTAACATTGTCTTTTCTATTTCTGTTTATGGATGATGGCACTGTAATTATTTTAATAAAAAAAAAATCTAAGGACCTCTTCCCTAATCAATATACATCTGTCACATGACCCAGATCTTTCCCATCCTGTCTGCAGGGAATTAAAAGCAGGAGGAGTGTCTAGTCCTCTGCTGCTGGTCACATGTTCAAAATAAAAAAACAGCCTTTGGACTACAGAGTAAAAATAAATAATTAATATCAATAAACTGTTTTAAATTGTCATACAAATATATATTTGAAATCAAATCTTTATTATTTTATGGCAAAAACATTGTGTGGGCGGATTTCTGCCAGTCACAGGCTGTGTCATATCCCTCCAGCCTGTGTCTTAGTATAAGAGGGAGGTGACGCCTCCATCAATCTACATGTAATATCCCACCCCCATTGTGTTTAGCTGGTTAGTAGGCATGAAGGAGGAGGGAGGGAGTGGGCTGTATTTTAACAACATGTATACGCCCATATGTGTGACTATAGTCACATGGGCTGCTCAGATATGATAGAGAGGAAATGCTCAGCATAGAAACTCACTGAAAACGGAGCATGTGCAGAGTTGCCACCACAGCTGCAAACTCCCTAGCTGAATTAGGGACATGGACAGAAGGGGGGGGGGGGGGGATAGAGAGCAGCAGGATCAACCAGTTTTTTTTCAGAATACAGAAAACGAATCTCATAGTGACTGAGTGAGTATAAAGAGCATGTAATACACCATTTCTTAATATTTTTTTTATGATGTGGGTTTGGTGACACTTTAAATATGGTTCAGGTATTGCAATTTTTGCATCTTTGATCCAACTTGGCCCAATAGAATTATGTATCCACCATACTTGTGGGATCCCTGTTGAAGCTTGAGAGGGTCTCTCACTCGGTTGGAGATTGTAATGTTACCGCCCCACCTCATCACCACCTCCAATCAGAGAACACTTTGCATTCATTGAGAAATTACAGTGTTCCCTAAATAGTGCCCACACCGAGCACCTGGCCAGAGGAGATCACTGTAGGAGCCGTGCCTCCTACAGTGATTTCCAGCTTCCACTGCGATCCCACAGGTATGGCGCATTCACGTGAAGCACCCTCTACCATAGGTAGGTGCTAGAAGTGAGGATTTTTGTGTGGTAGCTGCCAGGCAGGTAAATTTAGGCTGGCCTATGCTTCAGGCTAGGCCTGCTTGTTTTGATCTGGGGGCAGGGAGTGGTTAGTGTAGCAGTGGGTGTGACCATCTGTGCTTCAGTTCTCGGGCCCCTCCCCTGCTTCCAGGGAGAATGTTCTGGAAGAGGGGCAGGGCCGGGAGCTAGAGTGACAGGTAGCTCATGTGAAGAGCCCTGACCAATCCCCAACTGGAATTGGCAGGGGGCAGGCCTCCTACTTAAGCTCAGGTCCAGCCCACTGGAGGGGAGTGATCGGCTGGGAGACGTGAAGAATAGAGTGCTAGATCACAGCAGGAGGCCCATCCCCATCTGGGGGGTGTGCGCCTCAGCGGAGGAGCCCGGGAGCTGAGAGAGAGCCTCGTCCTTACACGGTCATGGAAGAGGTGTCCTGGAACAGAGGGGCTGGAGAAGTGATTGGAACGCATGTCCGGCTAAGTTCTTCACCATGGACTCAGGGCAGGAAAAGGTTGGTGAGTGAGGCACAGTGGATATCTGGAGGAGGCATGCCAGGGGAGCTGGGTGTGAGGCCAAAGTAGAGACTGTGGGGTTTTGTGTCAAATCGATGTGGCCTGCGGGCACAGGATTTGCAAGTTGGGCTAGCTGGGCTCAGTAGTCCTCTGACAAAGTCAAGCTGCTAAACTACTAGGCCGCAAGAAGGGGTACTGTAGGCCCCTGGCCTATTAACAGTTCAGCAAGTCAGCAAGCATCTAGGACTATTCAGAGTAATCCTAGGTGTAAAGATGAAGATGAAGAGGCGGAAAGACTTATGCCGTGTACACACGATTGGTTTTACCAATGAAAACAGTCCGATGGACTTTTCTCATCGGACAAACCGATTGTGTATGGGTCCCATCAGTCTTTTTTCCATCGGTGAGAAAAAATAGAACATGTTTTAAATTTATCCGATGGGAAAAAAAACGATAGCAAATTCCAATCGTCTGTGTGGAACTCCATCGGACAAAAAACCCACGCATGCTCAGAATCAAGTCGACGCATGCTCAGAAGCATTGAACTTAAATTTTCTCGGCTTGTCGAAGTGTTTTATGTCACAGCGTTTGGGAGGGTCGGATTTTTGACTGATGGTGTGTGGGCAAGACTGATGGAAGTCAGCTTCATCGGATTTCCGATGGAAAAGTCCATCGGATTAGAATCCATAGGAAATCCGATCGTGTGTACAGGGCTTAATAGTTCACAGTGAAGTTTTGTGCAGGAGGAGAAGAGTCCTGGGAGTAACAGTCTGCAGGGGTTGATGCAGAGGAGGAGCCACGGTCTGCAGGAGTTTATGCAGGGGAAGTGACTGTGAATATTAGTTTATCAGTTCTTCAAAAGCTCAATTCATTTAACCAATTCTGTAACCATGATCGCAAAGTGATCTGTTCTATGGGCATACCATATCCCCTTTCCCCAACCAAGTTATATCCCCCAAATAAACAAAAACAAAACAAAGCAAATGACTGTTCATTGTCTCTAAAGAGTAATATACAGTTGAACCTCGGATTACGAGCATAATCCGTTCCAGGAGAATGCTCGTAATCCAAAGAACTTGCATATCAAAGCGAGTTTCCCCGTTGAAGTCAATGGAAACGAAAATAATTTTTTACCGCATTGACTTCAATGGAATGCAATACCCCATGCAGCCAGAAGTGGGGGGGCGCCGGAGAACCTCGGCAAACGTCAGAAAGGCTCGGAAACTGAGTATTTCCGCGTCTTTCCGAGCATTGCCGAACGGCTCTGCTCGGCTCCGGCGCCCCCCGCACCTCAGGCCACATGCGGTACTGCAGGCCCTATTAAGTTGAATTCTGCTCGTCTTGTGAGACAACACACGCAAACCGAGTCAGAATTAAAAAAAAAAAGTTGCTCATAAATCAAAACGCTCGTTAACTGCGTTACTCTTAAACCGAGGTTCCACTGTATATATCTGGCAGCAGGGTGATATGGTGGATGTTGGTAACTAGTAGCAACCATCCGCTACACACGCTTACATTGGTCCAAGCTGAATGTAAAAATTGCCATACCTTGAAATCATTTTTAAACAGTAGCACCAATGACACACTCTTCATTTGCCAGACATGTTCGCCCTACCTACATATTAACCAATTACCAATTTATTCCCAGTAGTATATGCATTTCTGCAATCATTGCCTTTGATGAGAAGTGGGAAGTGCACTGTTAGATTCAACTACAGGGTTTGCACACAGGCCCCAAATTTTGCATTCGTTATTTTTACTTTCTTAGTGTACAAAATGTGAGTTCAGGAAAACAGCACACACCTCATTTTGAATTTAAATCTGTCTGAGGTTTCCCTTGATGATACACAATCCAAATTCTCCTTTACAGTTCAAAGCAAGACACTGTGAGAGCAAACATTATCCAACAGGCAGCCAAACAATCAGATGCACACAAGCAGTACCTGCTGAGTATACACACAACCATACAATCTCAACCAGCTAATGTTTGTACACCTGTCCTACTATAAAGAATATAAAATCAGATAACATTTAGCAAACACATAAAATGGTTGTAGTAACCAACGAACCCAGCCTTTCTCAACTGTATTACCCCAGAGGAACCCCTTAAATAATTTGCAGGTCTCAGGGGAACCCTTACTAAAACAAATTAATTGGGGGGAAATGGCTAAAATTCCACGTCCATAGGTGGGCAGAAGAAAGATTGCCACCCTTACAGACAGTCAGCTAAAAAGTTAATAGTTTTCTTTCTGCCAGCTTTGCCAAGTGACTTTGGCTCCTTGACTATACAGGCACCATAAAGCGTGGCGTATCCATGATGTATGCAGTGCACATGTTGGAATGCTCCTGTTGCCCTTGCTACTGCTTGAGCTTCACATTCCCTGTTTTAGGCCTCCTGCGCATGGGCAAAAAAAGACATGTTTTTTATTTTTATAGGGTTGCGTAGTTTATGGAACAATGCACCGTGTAAAAATCCCTAATACAATGATGTATTTGGAGCTGTAAATAAAGAAGCATTAGTTTTAAGTGCAGTAAATGATGTGCATATGCATGTATAGGCCAGTATATACCAATGTGTAGCGCCCTGCTCCCAATGACTGGGCGCTATGTTCAATTTAGGGGGTATCTGAGCCAGTAGTTAGGCTCAGATGTACATAATTGATGTTAATTTAACCTCTGTTCTGGTTATGGCTGTGTTAGGGGACTTCCCACTGTTTGCCTGTAGGTGGCGTTACCACCTGAGGCTAGTATGGGAGACTGACAAGCCAGAATGTATTGGGTGCCTTCTACCGGGAACAGTTCAGTGGGCGTGGTCTACCTACTGAGCATGCTGGGGAAGGGTACTTAGGGGCAGACGCCAATTTTTGGGGTCCTTCGTACCCTCACGGCCCTCCCGGCATGAGGGGTGTATTGTGTGATTCTTGGCCTCGGAACCATGCTGGTCCGAGGCCGCAACTCGGGCAGACAGGCCCAGTTATGCTGACTGGGTCTGTACTTTGAAGGTGATCCTGTGCTGTCCGTCCTAAGGGAGGAAGCCGCTCAATGGAGGAAACCAGGGGAGGACCTGTCCTGGAAAAGACCAAGCGGGAAGGCTGGTGTCTTGAGGAGGGCCTGGTAATTCTATTGGAGGATGCACCATGACTAAAGTTACATTGCAGTCTGCCGGGTCGGCTTAAAGGCTCTTGACTGCTTGGCTGGAAGTTCGGGCGTTGAATCCTGTGGCAGAGGATCCCGGACTATCCTAATTCTGTGCACCGCCAGTCTGTGGCAGAGACTGGTCCTGACTTATTGTTCGTGCATCATACCGGTTGCTGGGCCAGGTGAGAGGGGCCTATCCGGGTGAGCAATACCCACTCCAGGGAGAGTGGTGAGTGACTGTATTTTGAGGAGTTCTCCCCAGTGATCTGAACCGTGTGCCTGAACCTACCCTTTCCCTTCACCCTTCTTTATGTTTATGCAAAAGGGGAAAAAAAAACCTCACTGCTTAAGGTTTTACATCTTGTGTGGATATTGGAGTTTCTACAGATTTTCTTCCCCTAGACAACGAATACTGAGGTAACGTGCAAGGCCCAAAATTAAACCAGCAGCTCCTGCGGGGGGTGTGCTACAAATGTATACAAATAAATTGCAACATCGGCAGCTAGAAGAACATGAGAAATAATTTTACACATGTATAAGCATATGCACATTTACGCTCCTGTACGCAAAATAATCTTTTACTTACCTAATCCCTCACTTCTATTGGCTCCACACTATAGGGCTACCCCACAGCCTTTACTCTAAGGTGTCCAGGCAGCTGCAGGCACACTAACCACCATTAAGATGGAAATGGACCGCCTGTCCGTTTCCATCCGGCTGTCACCTGGTCCACTTCGCCAGACGGATAGGGATAGGATCCCCATTCTTCTGTTTTTATCAGAAAAGATTGTATCGGATGTCCGTTGACATCTGCCACTCCATAGAGAGCAATGGATGGTCCGATCGTGTCTGCTGGCAAAAACTGATTGGTCTGTCCGTGTGAAAGGTGCCTTAAGTATATGTCAAGCCGAAAATATTCTTCTAGTTTTAGATAGAGTGGGGGAAGTTTAGAATCCCAGTCTGGATTTTTCTGCTATCCAGGGCATGGAGGAATTTTCCCTCCCTTCACCGATTTACGTCAGGTAGTGACACAGACAGAAATAAAAACATGTCAGGGGTTCTCCCTTCCTCTATTGTACTAAAGAAAAAAGTGCTTCTATTTCTGCATTGCTATTGGAGAGTTCTGCTCACTTGGTAAAATGTTGGACAGGAAGTGAGGGGGAATCTCTCTAATGAAGCTCTGGATAGCAGTAAAAAACCAACAGGGGTTCTTATCCTTCCGCAGTCTATCCCTGTATCAGGTGTAATTATGAAACACTCTGGAGTGTTCCCTTCAATCCTAACATACTATTAGTCTCTTGTAAGCCACACTAGCCATAAAATAATTCAGAAAGCACACCTCTTGTCTTATGTCACAGAAATCACTTACAGCTATGTGTCTCTATATCAACTAAAAATTAGGATGCCAATCCACAGCATTGAGGGCTGGTTCACGCCGGATGCAGTCCAGTGCGTTTTTATTCTGCATCAAAAACCCATGGACATTGTTTAACATGGATTTCAATGGTCCTAGTTCCCACCAGTGCAGTGCGTTGAAGTGCAGTCAACAAAAGTAGAACATGTGTTTTTTTTTATAGGTGTGCACAGCCTATTGCATTAGGGTGTGCACCTCAAAGCTCAAACGTGTGTGCATGTATATATACTGTATACTGATGGTGTCAGTAGTGCAGTGAATGGTGTCAGTAGAGCAGTGGATGGTGTCAGTAGAGCAGTGGACAGTGTCAGTAGTTTTTATTTTTATTATTTTATTGTATAATTTTTTACAATTATTATTAAAAAAAAGAAAAAGAAAAATAGGAGCCCTGCTAGGGGGCTTTGGTGAAATATCAGGGGTTTAAACAGGGGGAATCTGCACCACACAGGGTGATTAGGGTGTGCCCAGGCACACCTGGCACACCCTGTGCACACGCCTATGTTTTTTTTCTGTATGGAACACATCTGGAGCGTGGAAAAACACACCACAATTGTCCTCAACTGAGATGAAGAAATTAAAAAAGGGGGAAAAAATGCACCAGAACACATGAAAAAACACACCGGAACCCATGATGTGATGTGAACCAGCCCTCAAAGAAAAAAAAAGGAAGACACTCTTGCATTTTCCTGATCAATTTTAAAACGTTACTGGGGGGAAAACAGCATAATGTAACAAATATACAACTGCTAAGGCCCGGTTCACCGAGTCGCCTGAGGAGTCGCGTCCCGCTCTGTACAATGGAACCATTCTAATAGGAGCGACCTGAGTCGCTCCGACTTAGAAAAAGGTTCCTGTACTACTTTTGGGGGCGACTCGGGATGACTTGCATTGACTTCTATATAGAAGTCATTATGCAAATCGCCTCAGGCGGGCGTCTCAAGTCGTCTTGAGATCGCGCCGCCGAGTCGCCCCCAAAAGTCGTGCCGCCCCTGTGAGAACCGGGCCTTACAGTAATATTTTGAATGTTGACTAAATAAACATAAGAAAGAAAAGTATACAACTAACATACCATTGACAGTTCCAGGAAAATCTGTACCCATAACCCTGCTCATAGACAATAAAGACCACAGGCCGATCATTCTTGGAGAAAAAAATTGATCAGGCAGAATGAAAAACCTGTTCTGCTATATATGGCCTGATCTCCCTCACTCTTTACTATTCCCCTCCCAATAAGAATAAACAGGAGTGCCTGGGTTTGACTTTATAGAAGCACTGGTCAACAAAATGTCTGGAGGTTCGTGCCTGAAGAGCCAACCATCCTGATATATCTAGGTGTCTATAAAATAGCCATAGACAACAAAACTGCACTTTCTAGGCACATTTTAGAACAAAGGTTCCAAGCAAATGACTTCCTCTACAGAGAATTTCTACACTTGCAAAATATGCATGAGATGGTATCAGATAATGCGGAAACATTGCTTCCAGGTACAGGAAATGCGCATGCGTACTGTACGGTCATTTCTAACATTTAAACATACACATGCCAAACATTTGTGCAATGGAAACCACCCGAAACATTCCAAATCCAACCCATTGATCTTTCTAGTTACACTGGTCTGTCACAACCATTGATTTACTAAAAAATGTAGGCGATTTATCTTAGATTAATAAATGACATCAAACTAAAGGTTTATTCAAATGGGTATCTTATGTCTATGGATAAGGGTTCTGCAACCTCTAGAGGTTCATTACTAGTGATGAGCCGAACACCCCCGGGTTCGGTTCGCACCAGAACCCGCGAACGGACCGAAAGTTCGAACGAACATTAGAACCCTATTAAATACAATGGATGCGAACGTTCGAATTCTAAAGTGCTAATTATAACAACTATTATGCATGTTATTGTCCTAAAAAGGGTTTGGGAACCCGGGTTCTGCACCAGGGGACATGTATCAATGCAAAAAGAAGTTTTAAAAACGGTCGTTTTTCGGGAGCAGTCATTTTAATGATGCATAAAGTGAAAAAAAAAAGTCAAATATTCCTTTAAATATCGTACCTGGGGGGTGTCTAAAGTATGCCTGTGAAGTGCCACGTGTTTCCCGTGTTTAGAACTGTCCCTGCACAAAATGACACTTCTAAAGGAAAAAAAAGCCATTTAAAACTGCTTGCGGCTTTAATGTAATGTCTGGTCCCGGTAATATGGATGAAATTCTTTAAGAAAAATGGCATAGCTACCCCATGACCCCCCCCCTACCCCAGCCCATTACCAGCCCCTTTGGGTCTTGTATGGATATTAAGGGGAACCCCGCACATAAAATAAAAAAGGCCCTATATACTCTGAACAGCCCTATACAGGCGGTGCATACAAGACAGGGACTGTAGGTTTGTTCTTATGTAGAGTCTGTTTGTAATTTTGAACAGGTACATTGTTGAAGTGTAGCTCCAGACCAAAAATCTATTTTTAAACTTTTTGGAAAACATAGGTAAGGGTTATCACCCCTGTAACATTTGTTTTGCTGTCTGTGCCCCTGTTCAGAACATTTCACCTCACTTTCCATCCCAATGACAACTGTTTTTGAAATGTGGTGTTTTTCTTGAAACAAGGATTGCTGATAAAGCATCAGTACAGAGGAGACACCTTTCTCCCATATTTATTCTTACAGGAGAGAATTTTCCTTCCTAGTGGTAGATTTCCTCTCACTTCCTGTTGTCTTCTTGCGTTTG
Organism: Rana muscosa; assembly: GCA_029206835.1. Classification (NCBI taxonomy): domain Eukaryota; kingdom Metazoa; phylum Chordata; class Amphibia; order Anura; family Ranidae; genus Rana; species Rana muscosa. Next base: position 847,138,125 of record CM055117.1, read on the forward strand.
CAAGTAGGAGTCGTTTGTAAGTTGGATGTTTGAAAGTAGGGACCTGCCGTATATACTCTGCAGAAATAGGCCCCTTAGTTGTTGGTGTTGGCACAACACTGTAAGCACTCACAGTTACTCTTGGTTGGTGCTGGAACGCCCTGCTGTCAACTATTATATCAGGAATTTTAATTACATATAATTGTTGAACAGTGGTAGTAAAAATTGGGCCTTTGATGGTGGTGCTGGTGCCACAACACTGTAAGCCCTGACAGTTACTCTTGGTGGGTGCAGCAATGGGCCCTGCTGTGAATTATTAGATCAAGAATTGTAATTACATGCCCCTGTTGAACAGGGGCTGAAAAATTGGGCCTTAGGCACTGGTGGCACAACACTGCAACCCCTCACAGCAACTGTACTTGGAGCACAGCAATGAGCCCTGTTGCAAAGTATTGCTTCAAAAATTGTAATGACACGCCCCTGTTAAACAGGGGCTGAAAAATTGGGCCTTAGGCACTGGTGGCACAACACTGCAACTCCTCACAGATACTGTACTTGGAGCACACCAATGAGCCCTGTTGCAAAGTATTGCTTCAAAAATTGTAATGACACGCCCCTGTTAAACAGGGGCTGAAAAATTGGGCCTTAGGCACTGGTGGCACAACACTGCAACTCCTCACAGATACTGTACTTGGAGCACAGCAATGAGCCCTGTTGCAAAGTATTGCTTCAAAAATTGTAATTACACGCCCCTGTTAAACAGGGGCTGAAAAATTGGGCCTTAGGCACTGGTGGCACAACACTGCAACTCCTCACAGATACTGTACTTGGAGCACAGCAATGAGCCCTGTTGCAAAGTATTGCTTCAAAAATTGTAATTACACGCCCCTGTTAAACAGGGGCTGAAAAATTGGGCGTTAGGCACTGGTGGCGGCACCCATAAACAAAAATGATCTTACAAGCTATCATCATCAATCGTATCATTGAGGACTCGGAGGAGGAGGATAGCCAGTCAACATAACAGCACAGGCACTCAGCATCAGCATCAGTCTTGAAGGGATGTGACATGTTAAAATCAATTAGTCTGTTATATCAGCATCAGGTGTGTGGTAGCTGGTGGTGATCCAAGACTGGTTCATCTTGATGAAAGTCAGTCGATCAACCGAGTCGGTGGACAGGCGCACCCTGTGATCCGTGACAAATCCTCCAGCAGCACTGAATGTGCGTTCCGAAAGAACGCTGGATGCAGGACAGGCCAGTAGCTCAATTGCATACTGTGCAAGCTCTGGCCAGTGATCCATCCTCAAGACCCAGTAAGCCAGAGGATTTTCGGTGGGGAAGGTGTCCAAGTCTGACCTTGCCCCTAGATATTCCTGCACCATGTTTATCAGACGCTGGCGATGGTTGCTGGAACCGATCATACTTTGGGGCTGCGGACTAAAGAATTGTCTGAACGCATCGGTCAGACGGCCACCTTCCCCACCGCTCCTTCTTTGACTGGCCGAAGCCTCAGCAACTCGTTGTCCAGGACCAGGAGTTTGCAACCTCCCAGTCTCTGGGAACGCGTTGCACAGACCTTTCTGCAAGGCCTCCCGGAGTTGTCTCATCCTCTGCTCCCTCTGCGACGGTAACATAAGGTCCGCAACCTTACCCTTGTACCGTGGATCAAGGAGAGTGGCCAGCCAGTAATGGTCCCTCTCCTTGATCCGAAGAATACGAGGATCCTTCCGCAGACTTTGCAGGATCAGGGAGGCCATGCAGCGTAGGTTTGCTGAGGCATTCGCTCCGGAGTCCTCTGGGTCACTAAGGACGACATGATCCGCAGCCACCTCCTCCCAGCCACGTACAAGTCCACTGGTTTCTTGGGACTGTAAATCATCCCTAAAAGACTGCTGCTGATGATGCTGAGTGCCAGCCTCCACCTCCATGCTGACACAATCCTCCTCCTCCTCCTCCTCCTCCTCCTCCTCCTCCTCTTCCTGTGCGATGGGTGGGACAGAAGGAACACTGTCTGGGTAAAGGGGGCCTTGAGAGGCAAGGAAGTCCTCCTCTTCCTGCCTCTGTTCTGCCTCAAGTGCCCTGTCCATTATTCCACGCAGCGTGTGCTCCAACAGGTGGACAAGAGGTACAGTGTCACTGATGCATGCACTGTCACTGCTCACCATCCTCGTGGCCTCCTCAAATGGTGCCAGGACAGTGCATGCATCCCTGATCATGCCCCACTGGCGTGGAGAAAAAAAACCAAGCTCCCCTGACCCTGTCCTGGTGCCGTAGTCGCACAGGTACTCATTGATGGCCCTCTGCTGCGTGTGCAGCCGCTGCAGCATGGCCAACGTTGAGTTCCACCTGGTGGGCATGTCACATATAAGGCGGTTCTTGGGCAGGTTCAACTCCTTTTGCAGCTCAGCCAGGCGAGCACTGGCATTATAAGATCTGCGGAAATGCACACAGACTTTCCTGGCCTGCCTCAGGACATCCTGTAAGCCCGGGTACCTGCCCAAGAAGCGCTGCACCACCAGGTTAAGGACGTGAGCCACACAGGGCACATGGGTCAGTTGTCCCTGTCGGAGGGCGGAGAGGAGGTTGGTGCCATTGTCGCAAACCACCATTCCTGGCTTAAGCTGGCGTGGCGTCAACCACCTCTCGGCCTGGCCCTGCAGAGCAGACAGGACCTCTGCCCCAGTGTGGCTTCTGTCCCCCAAACACACCAGCGCAAGCACGGCATGGCATCTTTTTGCCTGCGTACTTGCGTAGCCCCGTGAACGGCTACGGAGCACCGCTGGTTCATAGGACAAACCACAGGAAGAGGCCATGGAGGAAGAAGAAGAGGAGGGGGTGGAGGAGAGAGGTGTGTCACAACCAGTAGTAGCATTTTGGAGGCGTGGCGGTGGGACAACCTCCAACACTACTGCACCTTGTCCTGAATCCTTCCCAGCTGCCAAAAGAGTGACCCAATGGGCCGTGAAAGAAAGGTAACGTCCCTGTCCATGCCTGCTGGACCATGAGTCAGCGGTAATATGCACCTTACCGCTGACCGCCCTGTCCAGCGAGGCCAAGACATTGCCTTCCACATGCCGGTAGAGAGCCGGAATAGCCTTCCGTGAGAAAAAGTGGCGTTTGGGAACCTGCCACTGAGGAACTGCACATTGCACAAACTCACGGAAGGGGGCCGAGTCTACCAACTGAAAAGGCAGCAGTTGAAGCGCTAGCAATTTAGCCAAGCTAGCATTCAACCGCTGGGCATGTGGATGGCTGGGAGTGAACTTCTTTCGACGGTCCAGCAGCTGGGGCAGGGAAATTTGCCTGCTAGAATCGGACGTCGGTGTACTGCTAGCAGAGTGGGCGCAAGTACTTGGCTGTGACACACCTAATTCTACACCTTCATTCCTCTCAGTGCATGTTTCAGAGAGGACTGAAGTTATAGTGGGGTTGGAGATCCCAGCTGATGCGGTGCAAGGAGAGGTCCGCTTTGTTCTTTGGTGTGGGTCTTTCAGGTAGGCTTGCCAACGAGCTGCATGGCAGGTCAACATATGTCTGGTCAGGCATGTGGTACCCAAGCGGCTGATGTTTTGGCCACGCGATATACGCTTGAGACATATGTTGCAAACAGCAGCTGTGCGATCTGATGCACTAGCCTCAAAAAAGGCCCACACCAAAGAACTTTTTGAATGACGGGCAGAGGCAGCGCCCTGCACAGGCGGAGCTCTGCGGTGTGATTCCGTCGGTGTACTGCCCTTACGCTGGCCACCAAAGGGCATCCTGCCTCGTTGGAGATGTGCCTCCTCCTCATCCTCCTCCTCCTCCTCTCTCCTATTAGGCACCCACGTGGAGTCAGTGACCTCATCATCCCCTCCCTCCTCATCACTGGAGCCAATCTGGCAGTATGCTGCAGCTGCTGGAACATGACTGCCAGATTGGTGTCCTTCTTGAGCATCCCCTCTGTCTGCTCTCACGCTACTGCCTTCCTCTAGCTGGGTTTCATCATCAGACCCTTCGAAACGCTGGGCATCCTCCTGGAGCATGTACCCAACACTGTGCTGAAACAGTTCGGGGGACTCCTCAGGAGGAGGACATGGTGGGTCTAGGGAAGGAGTGACTGATGATTTGTCTGACATTGATACCAGGGAAGACGACGCTTTGGCAGCTGCTTTTCCAGTACCCTGAGCCTGGGTGAGAGAGGATGAGGAGGAGGAGGAGGGCTTGGTCATCCACTCTACCAAGTCTTCGGCATGATGTGGCTCAACATGTCCAGCTGCCGAAAAGAAGGACAAGCGTGTCCCATGGCCATGTGCTGATGACAATGCACCGCGTCCACGACCAGCACTGTTGCCCCCAGACACAGAGCCTGCTTGCCCTCTTTTATTGCCTCCTGACTGTCTGCCTCTCCTTGTTTGCCTTCCAGACATTCTAATAGATGGCCTGCAGGGAGATGGGAAAAAAGCAATAAGGGCTACCTTCAGGTGTCCTTCTCTGTCCCTTGAAACAAGGACTTGCAGAGTGAAATAAACTGACACTCTCCCTACCTACAGTTTTCTGTCCCTAGAATAAATGTTTTTTTTAATCACAATATAGCACAAGGACAATTCAGTCACTGTCCTTCCAGGTCCCTGGAAACAAGGACTTGCAGAGTGAAATAAACTGACACTCTCCCTACCTACAGTTTTCTGTCCCTAGAATAAATGTTTTTTTTAAGCACAATATAGCACAAGGACAATTCACTCACTGTCCTTACAGGTCCCTGGAAACAAGGACTTGCAGAGTGAAAGAAAAAAAACACTCTCCCTACCTACAGTTTTCTGTCCCTAGAAAAAATGTTTTTTTTAATCACAATATAACACAAGGACAATTCACTCACTGTCCTTCCAGGTCCCTGGAAACAAGGACTTGCAGAGTGAAATAAACTGACACTCTCCCTACCTACAGTTTTCTGTCCCTAGAATAAATGTTTTTTTTAAGCACAATATAGCACAAGGACAATTCACTCACTGTCCTTACAGGTCCCTGGAAACAAGGACTTGCAGAGTGAAAGAAAAAAAACACTCTCCCTACCTACAGTTTTCTGTCCCTAGAAAAAATGTTTTTTTTAATCACAATATAACACAAGGACAATTCACTCACTGTCCTTCCAGGTCCCTGGAAACAAGGACTTGCAGAGTGAAATAAACTGACACTCTCCCTACCTACAGTTTTCTGTCCCTAGAATAAATGTTTTTTTTAATCACAATATAGCACAAGGACAATTCAGTCACTGTCCTTCCAGGTCCCTGGAAACAAGGACTTGCAGAGTGAAATAAACTGACACTCTCCCTACCTACAGTTTTCTGTCCCTAGAATAAATGTTTTTTTTAATCACAATATAGCACAAGGACAATTCAGTCACTGTCCTTCCAGGTCCCTGGAAACAAGGACTTGCAGAGTGAAATAAACTGACACTCTCCCTACCTACAGTTTTCTGTCCCTAGAATAAATGTTTTTTTTAATCACAATATAGCACAAGGACAATTCAGTCACTGTCCTTCCAGGTCCCTGGAAACAAGGACTTGCAGAGTGAAATAAACTGACACTCTCCCTACCTACAGTTTTCTGTCCCTAGAATAAATGTTTTTTTTAATCACAATATAGCACAAGGACAATTCAGTCACTGTCCTTCCAGGTCCCTGGAAACAAGGACTTGCAGAGTGAAATAAACTGACACTCTCCCTACCTACAGTTTTCTGTCCCTAGAATAAATGTTTTTTTTAATCACAATATAGCACAAGGACAATTCAGTCACTGTCCTTCCAGGTCCCTGGAAACAAGGACTTGCAGAGTGAAATAAACTGACACTCTCCCTACCTACAGTTTTCTGTCCCTAGAATAAATGTTTTTTTTAATCACAATATAGCACAAGGACAATTCAGTCACTGTCCTTCCAGGTCCCTGGAAACAAGGACTTGCAGAGTGAAATAAACTGACACTCTCCCTACCTACAGTTTTCTGTCCCTAGAATAAATGTTTTTTTTAATCACAATATAGCACAAGGACAATTCAGTCACTGTCCTTCCAGGTCCCTGGAAACAAGGACTTGCAGAGTGAAATAAACTGACACTCTCCCTACCTACAGTTTTCTGTCCCTAGAATAAATGTTTTTTTTAATCACAATATAGCACAAGGACAATTCAGTCACTGTCCTTCCAGGTCCCTGGAAACAAGGACTTGCAGAGTGAAATAAACTGACACTCTCCCTACCTACAGTTTTCTGTCCCTAGAATAAATGTTTTTTTTAAGCACAATATAGCACAAGGACAATTCACTCACTGTCCTTACAGGTCCCTGGAAACAAGGACTTGCAGAGTGAAAGAAAAAAAACACTCTCCCTACCTACAGTTTTCTGTCCCTAGAAAAAATGTTTTTTTTAATCACAATATAACACAAGGACAATTCACTCACTGTCCTTCCAGGTCCCTGGAAACAAGGACTTGCAGAGTGAAATAAACTGACACTCTCCCTACCTACAGTTTTCTGTCCCTAGAATAAATGTTTTTTTTAAGCACAATATAGCACAAGGACAATTCACTCACTGTCCTTACAGGTCCCTGGAAACAAGGACTTGCAGAGTGAAAGAAAAAAAACACTCTCCCTACCTACAGTTTTCTGTCCCTAGAAAAAATGTTTTTTTTAATCACAATATAACACAAGGACAATTCACTCACTGTCCTTCCAGGTCCCTGGAAACAAGGACTTGCAGAGTGAAATAAACTGACACTCTCCCTACCTACAGTTTTCTGTCCCTAGAATAAATGTTTTTTTTAATCACAATATAGCACAAGGACAATTCAGTCACTGTCCTTCCAGGTCCCTGGAAACAAGGACTTGCAGAGTGAAATAAACTGACACTCTCCCTACCTACAGTTTTCTGTCCCTAGAATAAATGTTTTTTTTAATCACAATATAGCACAAGGACAATTCAGTCACTGTCCTTCCAGGTCCCTGGAAACAAGGACTTGCAGAGTGAAATAAACTGACACTCTCCCTACCTACAGTTTTCTGTCCCTAGAATAAATGTTTTTTTTAATCACAATATAGCACAAGGACAATTCAGTCACTGTCCTTCCAGGTCCCTGGAAACAAGGACTTGCAGAGTGAAATAAACTGACACTCTCCCTACCTACAGTTTTCTGTCCCTAGAATAAATGTTTTTTTTAATCACAATATAGCACAAGGACAATTCAGTCACTGTCCTTCCAGGTCCCTGGAAACAAGGACTTGCAGAGTGAAATAAACTGACACTCTCCCTACCTACAGTTTTCTGTCCCTAGAATAAATGTTTTTTTTAATCACAATATAGCACAAGGACAATTCAGTCACTGTCCTTCCAGGTCCCTGGAAACAAGGACTTGCAGAGTGAAATAAACTGACACTCTCCCTACCTACAGTTTTCTGTCCCTAGAATAAATGTTTTTTTTAAGCACAATATAGCACAAGGACAATTCACTCACTGTCCTTACAGGTCCCTGGAAACAAGGACTTGCAGAGTGAAAGAAAAAAAACACTCTCCCTACCTACAGTTTTCTGTCCCTAGAAAAAATGTTTTTTTTAATCACAATATAACACAAGGACAATTCACTCACTGTCCTTCCAGGTCCCTGGAAACAAGGACTTGCAGAGTGAAATAAACTGACACTCTCCCTACCTACAGTTTTCTGTCCCTAGAATAAATGTTTTTTTTAAGCACAATATAGCACAAGGACAATTCACTCACTGTCCTTACAGGTCCCTGGAAACAAGGACTTGCAGAGTGAAAGAAAAAAAACACTCTCCCTACCTACAGTTTTCTGTCCCTAGAAAAAATGTTTTTTTTAATCACAATATAACACAAGGACAATTCACTCACTGTCCTTCCAGGTCCCTGGAAACAAGGACTTGCAGAGTGAAATAAACTGACACTCTCCCTACCTACAGTTTTCTGTCCCTAGAATAAATGTTTTTTTTAATCACAATATAGCACAAGGACAATTCAGTCACTGTCCTTCCAGGTCCCTGGAAACAAGGACTTGCAGAGTGAAATAAACTGACACTCTCCCTACCTACAGTTTTCTGTCCCTAGAATAAATGTTTTTTTTAATCACAATATAGCACAAGGACAATTCAGTCACTGTCCTTCCAGGTCCCTGGAAACAAGGACTTGCAGAGTGAAATAAACTGACACTCTCCCTACCTACAGTTTTCTGTCCCTAGAATAAATGTTTTTTTTAATCACAATATAGCACAAGGACAATTCAGTCACTGTCCTTCCAGGTCCCTGGAAACAAGGACTTGCAGAGTGAAATAAACTGACACTCTCCCTACCTACAGTTTTCTGTCCCTAGAATAAATGTTTTTTTTAAGCACAATATAGCACAAGGACAATTCACTCACTGTCCTTCCAGGTCCCTGGAAACAAGGACTTGCAGAGTGAAAGAAACTGACACTCTCCCTACCTACAGTTTTCTGTCCCTAGAATAAATGTTTTTTTAAGCACAATATAGCACAAGGACAATTCACTCACTGTCCTTCCAGGTCCCTGGAAACAAGGACTTGCAGAGTGAAAGAAACTGACACTGTCCCTACCTACAGTTTTCTGTCCCTAGAATAAATGTTTTTTTTAAGCACACTATAGCACAAGCACAAAACACACTGACACTCTCCCTACCTATCCTTCTCTTTCCCTAAACTAAAGGAATCCAGGTTAAGCAAGAAAGAAATAACAGTCACTGTCCCTGCCTATGCTGCTCTATCCCTGCTCCGGAACACACTACACTAGGCCGCCGTGCTGGCGGCCTTTTATAGTGTGGGGCGTGTACTAAACACCCTCAGCAATAATTGGCCACAGGCATCCTGCCTGTGGCCAATCATTGCTCTCCTCGCTGCCGGCGCTGTGATTGGCCAAGCATGCGGGGTCACAGTGCATGCTTGGCCAATCACAGCGCCTGGATGACACTGCGATGGCGTAGTGCATTGTGGGCCGTTCGCGTCACTCGAATTTGGCGCGAACGGCCCAAATCGTTCGATCTTCGTCGAACGATCGAACAGCCGATGTTCGAGTCGAACGTATGTTCGACTCGAACACGAAGCTCATCCCTATTCATTACCTGTGGGAGGAGAACACTGTCTCTGGAGTCCTCAGTTTATCTGGTTAGTTTAGTTTGTTTTGTATGATGAATCAAATAAAAAAAATTGTCTAGTCCCAGAACTCTGCTAAACTAAGGCTCCCTTTACATTAGCGTGTTTCCAAAGTCGCAAGATTTCCAATGCAACTTTGATCTGACTTTACATTTTCTGGACCAAAGTTACATCAAAAGTCAGACCGGTTCCTCCTGAGGTTTCCTTGAGCAATGGAATCAGCAATTCTTACCACTCATGTAAATAACCACTGATAGAATTGATCTTTCTATCTATCTGTAGTATGAGTATTCTTCCCAATTTTTCTTTATTAAAAGTCTTGCAAATGAGTATTCTTCCCACTGATCACCAATGTAAGAAATATTCTTCCCACTGATCACCAATGTAAGAAATATTCTTCCCACTGATCACCAATGTAAGGAGCGTTCTTCCCACTGATCACCAATGTAAGAAACATTCTTCCCACTGATCACCAATGTAAGGAACATTCTTCCCACTGATCACCAATGTAAGAAACATTCTTCCCACTGATCACCAATGTAAGGAACATTCTTCCCACTGATCACCAATGTAAGGAGCATTCTTCCCACTGATCACCAATGTAAGAAACATTCTTCCCACTGACCACCAATGTAAGGAACATTCTTCCCACTGATCACCAATGTAAGGAACATTCTTCCCACTGATCACCAATGTAAGGAGCATTCTTCCCACTGATCACCAATGTAAGGAGCATTCTTCCCACTGATCACCAATGTAAGGAGCATTCTTCCCACTGATCACCAATGTAAGGAGCATTCTTCCCACTGATCACCAATGTAAGGAACATTCTTCTCACTGATCACCAATGTAAGGAGCATTCTTCCCACTGATCACCAATGTGAGGAGCATTCTTCCCACTGATCACCAATGTAAGGAGCATTCTTCCCACTGATCACCAATGTAAGGAGCATTCTTCCCACTGATCACCAATGTAAGGAGCATTCTTCCCACTGATCACCAATGTAAGGAGCATTCTTCCCACTGATCACCAATGTAAGGAGCGTTCTTCCCACTGATCACCAATGTAAGGAACATTCTTGCCACTGATCACCAATGTAAGGAGCATTCTTCCCACTGATCACCAATGTAAGGAGCATTCTTCCCACTGATCACCAATGTAAGGAACATTCTTCCCACTGATCACCAATGTAAGGAGCATTCTTCCCACTGATCACCAATGTAAGGAACATTCTTCCCACTGATCACCAATGTAAGGAGCGTTCTTCCCACTGATCACCAATGTAAGGAACATTCTTCCCACTGATCACCAATGTAAGGAGCATTCTTCCCACTGATCACCAATGTAAGGAACATTCTTCCCACTGATCACCAATGTAAGGAGCATTCTTCCCACTGATCACCAATGTAAGGAACATTCTTCCCACTGATCACCAATGTAAGGAACATTCTTCTCACTGATCACCAATGTAAGGGACATTCTTCCCACTGATCTCCAATGTAAGGGACATTCTTCCCACTGATCACCAATGTAAGGAGCATTCTTCCCACTGATCACCAATGTAAGGAGCATTCTTCCCACTGATCACCAATGTAAGGAACATTCTTCCCACTGATCACCAATGTAAGGAGCATTCTTCCCACTGATCTCCAATGTAAGGGACATTCTTCCCACTGATCACCAATGTAAGGAGCATTCTTCCCACTGATCACCAATGTAAGGAGCATTCTTCCCACTGATCACCAATATAAGGGGCATTCTTCCCACTGATCACCAATGAAAGGAGCATTCTTCCCACTGATCACCAATGTAAGGAACATTCTTCCCACTGATCACCAATGTAAGGAACATTCTTCCCACTGATCACCAATGTAAGGAGCATTCTTCCCACTGATCACCAATGTAAGGAGCATTCTTCCCACTGATCACCAATGTAAGGAGCATTCTTCCCACTGATCACCAATGTAAGGAGCATTCTTCCCACTGATCACCAATGTAAGGAACATTCTTCTCACTGATCACCAATGTAAGGAGCATTCTTCCCACTGATCACCAATGTAAGGAGCATTCTTCCCACTGATCACCAATGTAAGGAGCATTCTTCCCACTGATCACCAATGTAAGGAGCATTCTTCCCACTGATCACCAATGTAAGGAGCATTCTTCCCACTGATCACCAATGTAAGGAGCGTTCTTCCCACTGATCACCAATGTAAGGAGCGTTCTTGCCACTGATCACCAATGTAAGGAGCATTCTTCCCACTGATCACCAATGTAAGGAGCATTCTTCCCACTGATCACCAATGTAAGGAACATTCTTCCCACTGATCACCAATGTAAGGAGCATTCTTCCCACTGATCACCAATGTAAGGAACATTCTTCCCACTGATCACCAATGTAAGGAGCGTTCTTCCCACTGATCACCAATGTAAGGAACATTCTTCCCACTGATCACCAATGTAAGGAGCATTCTTCCCACTGATCACCAATGTAAGGAACATTCTTCCCACTGATCACCAATGTAAGGAGCATTCTTCCCACTGATCACCAATGTAAGGAACATTCTTCCCACTGATCACCAATGTAAGGAACATTCTTCTCACTGATCACCAATGTAAGGGACATTCTTCCCACTGATCTCCAATGTAAGGGACATTCTTCCCACTGATCACCAATGTAAGGAGCATTCTTCCCACTGATCACCAATGTAAGGAACATTCTTCCCACTGATCACCAATGTAAGGAGCGTTCTTCCCACTGATCACCAATGTAAGGAACATTCTTCCCACTGATCACCAATGTAAGGAGCATTCTTCCCACTGATCACCAATGTAAGGGACATTCTTCCCACTGATCACCAATGTAAGGAGCGTTCTTCCCACTGATCACCAATGTAAGGAGCATTCTTCCCACTGATCACCAATGTAAGGAGCGTTCTTCCCACTGATCACCAATGTAAGGAGCATTCTTCCCACTGATCACCAATGTAAGAGACATTCTTCCCACTGACCACCAATGTAAGGAACATTCTTCCCACTGATCACCAATGTAAGGAACATTCTTCCCACTGATTACCAATGTAAGAGACATTCTTCCCACTGACCACCAATGTAAGGAACATTCTTCCCACTGATCACCAATGTAAGGAGCATTCTTCCCACTGATCACCAATGTAAGGAGCGTTCTTCCCACTGATCACCAATGTAAGGAACATTCTTCCCACTGATCACCAATGTAAGGAACATTCTTCCCACTGATCACCAATGTAAGGAATATTCTTCCCACTGATCACCAATGTAAGGAGCGTTCTTCCCACTGACCACCAATGTAAGGAGCATTCTTCCCACTGATCACCAATGTAAGGAACATTCTTCCCACTGATCACCAATGTAAGGAACATTCTTCCCACTGATCACCAATGTAAGGAATATTCTTCCCACTGATCACCAATGTAAGGAACATTCTTCCCACTGATCACCAATGTAAGGAACATTCTTCCCACTGATCACCAATGTAAGGAACATTCTTCCCACTGATCACCAATGTAAGGAGCATTCTTCCCACTGATCACCAATGTAAGGAACATTCTTCCCACTGATCACCAATGTAAGGAACATTCTTCCCACTGATCACCAATGTAAGGAACATTCTTCCCACTGATCACCAATGTAAGGAACATTCTTCCCACTGATCACCAATGTAAGGAACATTCTTCCCACTGATCACCAATGTAAGGAATATTCTTCCCACTGATCACCAATGTAAGGAGCGTTCTTGCCACTGATCACCAATGTAAGGAGCGTTCTTCCCACTGATCACCAATGTAAGGGGCATTCTTCCCACTGACCACCAATGTAAGGAGCATTCTTCCCACTGATCACCAATGTAAGGAGCATTCTTCCCACTGATCACCAATGTAAGGAACATTCTTCCCACTGATCACCAATGTAAGGAGCATTCTTCCCACTGATGACCAATGTAAGGGATATTTCCTCTTCTCCCTACTGACTATTAATGTAAGGTCATGCTTCCCACTGTTCACCAAGGTAAGGAACATTCTTCCCACTGATCACCAATGTAAGGAGCATTCTTCTATTGACCACCAATGTAAGGAACATTCTTCTATTGACCACCAATGTAAGGAACATTCTTCTATTGACCACCAATGTAAGGAACATTCTTCTATTGACCACCAATGTAAGGAACATTCTTCTATTGACCACCAATGTAAGGAACATTCTTCTATTGACCACCAATGTAAGGAACATTCTTCTATTGACCACCAATGTAAGGAACATTCTTCTATTGACCACCAATGTAAGGAACATTCTTCCCACTGATCACTAATGTAAGGAGCATTCTTCCCACTGATCACTAATGTAAGGAGCATTCTTCCCACTGATCACCAATGTAAGGAACATTCTTCCCACTGATCACCAATGTAAGAAACATTCTTCCCACTGATCACCAATGTAAGAAACATTCTTCCCACTGATCACCAATGTAAGGAACATTCTTCCCACTGACCACCAATGTAAGGAGCATTCTTCTATTGACCACCAATGTAAGGAACATTCTTCCCACTGATCACCAATGTAAGGAACATTCTTCCCACTGATCACCAATGTAAGGAGCATTCTTCCCACTGATCACCAATGTAAGGAACATTCTTCCCACTGATCACCAATGTAAGGAGCATTCTTCCCACTGATCACCAATGTAAGGAACATTCTTCCCACTGATCACCAATGTAAGGAGCATTCTTCCCACTGATCACCAATGTAAGGAGCATTCTTCTATTGACCACCAATGTAAGGAACATTCTTCCCACTGATCACTAATGTAAGGAGCATTCTTCCCACTGATCACCAATGTAAGGAGCATTCTTCTATTGACCACCAATGTAAGGAACATTCTTCCCACTGATCACTAATGTAAGGAGCATTCTTCCCATTGACCAATAACGTAAGGAACATTCTTCCCACTGATCACCAATGTAAAAAGCATTCTTTCCACTAATCACCAATGTAAAGAGCACTCTTCCCACTGACCACCAATGTAAGGAGCATACTTTCCACAGACCACCATTATAAGGCACATTCTTCCCACTGACTACCAATGAAAGGAGCGTTCTTTCCAATTACCAGCAATCTAAGGGAGCGTTTCATGGATCACCAACAGTAAATCATTTTGTCATATAGAGCAGCCCTGGGTGTCAAATATGCTACATTCTTTATTCTTTTATCTATTCCTGTATCCCAACCTACACCAATACACTGTGAGCTGTACATATAAGTCTAACTACTAGGTCTGTGACACCTGAAAGTTATTATAATGGTTCCTCCAAATATATTACTATCAGGTGTCATTTTTCAATAAATGACTTAATCTCTTTTTCTCTGTACCTGGGGTATATCAATAAGTTATAAGTGGCGTAATGGATGTGCTTACAATATGTATGTCAAAGTCATTAGGGACTATAAATTCACTCTTTATTTAATAAAGTTACACTAAACATATCTTTATTCTCCAAAAACCAACATTACACATCCAATCTACTTAGTGGCACTTTGATCTATTTGTTTATGACATCATTTTATTGCTGTGTTTTTCTACCTGCTTGCAACATCCTCTGTGAGCTCCCAAAACCTCTCATTTTTCCCCTCACTTTTGTCTGCTTGGAATGAGAATGCAGGTCAGTTGTGGTTTTGTGCTCTGCTCTATACACACTACAAATCCCATAATCTATAGTCCATAGTCCTTAGTCCATCTCAAGAGGGAGCAAGAGAGGGTGGTTGTGTTCCTATGTACAGTGGGACCATTGAGAACAAACGTAGCCACCCTCTAAAAGGAAATTGGATCACAGCAGCAAAAAAGGGGGAAGGCCAAAAGCAATACAAAATACACTTTTGGACATAGAATAAATACTTAAATAGAATGAAGAAAAAAAAAAAGGTTTAGTGTCATTGTATTTACTCAATTAAAAGAAAAACTTTGTTTCACTTAATTAACTTTGTGTGTGTCTGTATTTACAAACAGTGGAAAAGTGCAATATGTAAACGAAAAAGACACACAATATTAAGGTGAAAAATATTGAGTAATTTGATAATTTAAAAAAAATGGAGTCTATAATGAATAAATAATATTGAGTAAATAATTAATTAGAAAAAATGGAGTCATGAGTAAATAAATAAATAAATAAAAATTTTGTAAAAAAAGTAATTAACAAATTAAAAAAATTAATAAATAATTGAACCATTAAAGAATAAATAAAATTGAACAATTAATTAATAAAAAAAAAAAAAGAGGCATTCATAAATAAATAAAATTGAGTATCTAATTACTGTAATAATAAAAAAGTGATTACCGAATAAATAAAATAGATTTATTATTTACAGTAATTGTAAAAATGGAGTCATTAATGAATAAGTAAAATTAAGTAATGAATTACTAAAGAGTGGATGTATAGTCTCTGGTGGGGTTGACCTGCATATTGTAACGCATGTCACATCCATTATGCCACTTGTTTAAAAAGGTAATGAAAGGCTAATAGATAGATAGATAGATGGGTAGGTAGATAGATAGATAGATAGATAGATAGATGGGTGGGTAGATAGATAGATAGATAGATAGATAGATAGATAGATAGATAGATAGATAGATATAGATAGATAGATAGATAGAAATATAGATAGATCGATAGATCAATAGATAGATCGATAGATATATAGATATATAGAAAGATAGATAGATGGATAGATAGATAGGCAGGGATATAGATCGATAGATAGATAGATAGATAGATAGATAGATAGATAGATGGATAGATAGATAGAAATATAGATAGATAGATAGATAGATAGATAGATAGATAGATAGATAGATAGATAGATGGATAATAGATGGATAGATAGAAATATAGATAGATCGATGGATAGATAGATAGATAGATGGGTGGGTAGATAGATAGATAGATAGATAGATAGATAGATAGATAGATAGATAGATAGATATAGATAGATAGATAGATAGAAATATAGATAGATCGATAGATCAATAGATAGATCGATAGATATATAGATATATAGAAAGATAGATAGATGGATAGATAGATAGGCAGGGATATAGATCGATAGATAGATAGATAGATAGATAGATAGATAGATAGATAGATAGATAGATAGATGGATAGATAGATAGATAGATAGATAGATGGATAATAGATGGATAGATAGAAATATAGATAGATCGATGGATAGATAGATAGATAATAGATAGATATATAGATATATAGAAAGATAGATGGATAGATAGATAGGCAGGGATATAGATCGATAGATAGATAGATAGATAGATAGATAGATATATAGATAGATAGATAGATAGATAGATAGATAGATAGATAATAGATGGATAGATAGAAATATAGATAGATCGATGGATAGATAGATAGATAATAGATAGATAGATAGATAGATAGATCGATAGATAGATAAAAATATAGATCGATAGATAGATAGATAGATAGATAGATAGATAGATTAGATAGATAGAAATATAGATAGATCGATAGATAATAGATAGATAAATAGCTAGATAGATAGATAGATAGATAGATAGATAGATAGATAGATAGATAGATAGATAATAGATGGATAGATAGAAATATAGATAGATCGATGGATAGATAGATAGATAATAGATAGATAGATAGATAGATAGATCGATGGATAAATAGATAGATAGAAATATAGATCGATAGATAGATAGATAGATAGATAGATAGATAGATAGATAGATAATAGATGGATAGATAGAAATATAGATAGATCGATGGATAGATAGATAGATAATAGATAGATAGATAGATAGATAGATCGATGGATAAATAGATAGATAGAAATATAGATCGATAGATAGATAGATAGATAGATAGAAATATAGATAGATCGATAGATAATAGATAGATAAATAGCTAGATAGATAGATCGATAGATAGATAGATAGATAGATAGATAGATAGATAGATAGATAGATATGAAGTGCTATCCTCTCCCATAGGTGAACCTGTCCTCAGTAGTGATGTATGGATGATGTATCTAGGTAGGTAGTAGGGCTCTTCTCCAGTGGCCACCTACCTCGGTCATGACCCGGTCGGCCATGGTGTTCTCCTCATCCTTGAAGATGATGTCGGGGTTGTAGTTGAGGACCAGCTCCCTGAACCTGTCGGAGTCCCGGCGGATCTTGCCCTCAGTCTTGCCGCTTGCCCCCAGGGTCTTCTCGGGCACGTTGGGCACGAATTGCTTGTAGCGGAGGGGCACCAACTTGCGCATGTAACGTCTCCGACCCGCCGGCCCCCGGCCAGGTCCGCAGCACCGCACCGGGACCAGGAGGAGCCACAGGCAGGTGAGCAGCACCGCGATCCGGGCAGAGGGCATCTCCCGTCCGCTCACTGCATGCCGGGCACCCCAGGCTGGCACAGCCCCGTATAGGTGGCTGCTCTTGGTGCACCTGTTGTCCAGGTAAGTGCTCCTGCCTCTATGTATGGGGATTAGTAGAAGAGACCGGATCACTGTGTTATGGGACTCCAGGAGGAAGTTAGGAAGTCATCCAGGTAGGTGCCCATGGAGGTGGGAAGGGCAGCCTGTGACAGGTAAGTAGACCCTGCTGTGCACAAGCACCTGACATGTCCTCTCCTGGGTTGCCCCCCTGCTCCTCTATTCCATCTCCCGTCCTCTATGACAGTCCCGGATAATTGCCTCTCCCCGGCCATCGCCAGCTTCATATAGGGACAGGGACAGCAACGTGCACTGCGCCCTCCCCTAGGCACGCCCCCCTACCCAATACTGCAAGACCAGGCGCGCTCCCGGCTACCCTGTGCACGAGCATGTCATTTAGAGGAATTTGGACACTTTTCACAGCTGTTACTTAGCTTCGTTTTGGAAAATGAAAGTATAACTAAAGGCAACATTGTGATTTTAGTTTCGGACAGAATGGAGAGGGATTGGACCCCCATGTCAGATTTTACCATTTAATTATCACTGAGAGTGAAAGAAAATCCCACATTTTCAGTTGGCACCAGACTAGAATAGAGGGAAACCTTCCAATAGGGATATTAGTTCTGGTGACACATTGGGATTCCCTCACTTTGGATGGATTTCTTCCCACTTCCTGTTTTGGCTATGTGACAGGAAGTGAAGGGAAATCTCCCCAATGGGACACAGATAACCAAAAAAACAAAAACTGACAGGGGTTAGAACCCTCTTTTACTTTTTTCTAAATAGTTTTGCCTTTCCCAGATAGCAAGCAATTGTGCTGAAAGTTTTAAAATGACTTGCTAAGCTATTGCTAGACTTGCCAGGCTTCACAAGTTTGTTGCACAATTGCAAGAAAGTCCGCATTGCATGACTCCAGATCAACTTTCTTTGCAAACATTCTGCAAGTCTGCTGCAAGTTCTGGTTCAGTTATGTTGTGCAATAGTCATCCCACCACAGGGGTCACCGTGACTTGCAGAGCTCTTGCTGTAGACTCACCACTTCAACTTTGCTCTTGCAAGAGTCTTGCCAAACAAATTTGCTACAAATTGGAAAAGTGTCAACTAGAACTTGTGCTTCAAGTGCTCTGCGAGGGTACAACTTGCCAGTGATAATGTGCAGCAAGTTAACAGACTTACAATTCAACACTGCCACAAATTTGTGCCAAGTTATCCTTGTGTAGCGGGGTTCTAAATTGCAGGGACCTAGTTGCAAACATAGGGGGCCATCTGAGTGGTCTTTAACTCAGACGTGTGATTTAATTACTCTGTCTTGTCACTTTTGCGTCTGTGTGTAGTTCCCCCTTGGTGGCCTAGGTGGCGCTGTTACCAGCTCTGAGGGTGGAATGGCAGATGCTGAGAGGTGGTGCTTGGATGTCCCTCCACAGCTCCCGTACGGTGGGTTGGTCTTTGGGCCCGCGGCGCATGCTGGGGAGAGGTATTTAAGCGGCAGAGTCCTCGTGTGCGAGGTTTTTCGCGTCCAGGCACCCTCAGCCTGGGTGCGCGCGCTTGGAGCGGAGCAGATGCGGGGCCTTTCCCCCCACCGCGAGGCTACATGCACCCCAGTCTCAGGCACCTTCAGCCCTGGGACTGCATCATTCACCGACCCTGGCAGTTCCAGCCAGAGGCGCTTTAGATGGAAGAAATCTCAGGGATGCTACTTGGGATAAGGTAGAGTGTCCGAGCTGCACTCCGGTTGCCAGCGCATAAACGCCTGTCCGGGTGAGCTATCACCGGCTGCCAGTATTACAAATAGAACTGTCCGGTTTGAGTACCCCCTAGTCGGGACCAAGTGGGGATGGGAACTTTGAATGCCTGAACTCTCTCTCTATCCCTCACACCTATATTTCTCTCCTGCCATTGAGAGAAATAAAGTTCTTGTTTGAAACGTGATTACTGCGTGGAAAGCGGAATTTCTGGGAAGGGAAAGACTCTGTCCCTTATGCATAGGAGACAGAACCCATTTGGAGGGGCACATCACAAGATCCGTTAGAGATAAAAAAAATAACTATCCGCTTCCGCAAACTGGAGGGTATGGATATGGTAGCCACGTCACGCCCACCCTTGTGAGTGAGCCTATAGACAAGAGCTGGGGGAGCGGAGGGCGCTACACTTGCTATCTGGGTAGTTCTACTTTAACCGCTTGCTGACCGTATAACCTAGATATACGGCGGCAAGGCGGCTCTGCTGCACCAGATCACGTACCTAGTACCTGATCTGGCACTTTCAGGTAGGTGGCATGAGCACAGGCCGCAGGCGACCCAACTCTGGTGTGGTTTTACACAGCAGATGCCGATCAGTGGGTGCCGGTCAATAGATTATCGCAGGCACCCGCTGATCGTCCAGAACTCACACAGAGCAGAGCTCTGCCTATATAAACAAGGCACAGCTCTGTCCTCTCAGCGGAGAAGTAATCGATTTTCTTTCCCTGCAAAGCATGACTAGCAAAAGCACAACATTCAGTACACATAAACACTGGCTAGGCACACATTTAACCCTTTGATCACCCTAGATGTTCAACCCCTTCCCAGTCAGTGTCATTAGTACAGTGACAGTGCATATTTTTAGCACTGATCACTGTATTAGTGTCACTGGTTCCCAAAAAGTGCCAAAAGTGTCAGATAGTGTCAGATTGGCCACCGCAATACCACAGTCCCTCTTAAAAAAAAAAAAATAATAATAATTATAACATTCCATAGTTTGTAGATGCTATAACTTTTGCTCAAACCAATCAATTTGCCAAATTTACAAAGCAGAATACATATTGATCTAAATTTATGAAGAAATCTATTTTTATTTTTTTATTTTTAATTGGATATGTTTTATAACAGAAAGTAAAAAATAATGTTTATTTTTTTCCAAAATTGTCGGCCTTTTTTTGTTTATAGCGCAAAAAATAAAAACGCAGAAATGATCAAATACCACCAGAAGAAAGCTCTATTTGTGGGAAAAAATGACATACATTTTATTTGGGTACAGCGTTGCACGACCGCGCAATTGTTAGTTAAAGTAATGCATTGGCCTTTCGCAAAAAATGGCCCGGTCATGAAGGGGAGTAAATCTCTCAGAGGTCAAGTGGTTAAAAGAATAGAGACCTTATTTTTCCACTTTCGGCAGCTGATTTAATCACTTATTGAGTATGCAGCATCTATATCTTTTAACCATCGCCTGGGCTCTAGATTAAATTGATTCTAAAGGTTTTTTATTTTGTCATTCTTACCTGCTCTGTGTGATGATTTTGCAAAGAGCAGCCCCAATCTTCTTCTTCTGGGGTTCCCCGCTGGCAATCCTGGCTCCTTCCCCTTGACCAGTGCCCCCAATAGCAAGCCAGTTGCTGTAGGGGCACTGGTGCGTGCTTGCTCCCAAGCCCTGCTCTATGCATCCATAAGACACCGTGGCTCGGCCCCGTTTCCTGCTCTCTTCTCATTGGCTCACTGACTGTGAATGACAGCAGTGGGAGCCAATGACTCCTGTTGCTGCCAAGGCTCACGTGCACATCGCTGGATCGAGAGGGAGCTCAGGTGAGTATAAGGGGGGGCTGAGGTGGGAGCAGCACACAGAAAGTTTTTTTTTACCTTCATGCATAGAATGCATAAAGGTAAAAAACCTTCAGCCTTTACAACCACTTTAAGCTGGATCCGTGACTGCTGCCCCAGGTGTCTTGTTTCAAGGTGGCTCTATTCTCTAGCATCCTATAGAGCCGCCCTTACATGCAGAGACTAGAGGTCTCCAAGCTAACAGACTGGCTGGAGACTACACTATTTCCTCCTAATTCTTTCCTGTGAAGACCAGAAATTCAGGGAAGCAGCACTGAGAGAGCAGCATTGAAAAATGTTTTAACAAATACTGCAGTTTACTTGGGAATATTTGTTTTATTGTGCTGAATGCGTTAAGCTAAAGTAATTCTTTAATACTACTTTAACTAAAATAATAAAAAGATAGAGTACAGGCAACACAACATGGAAACTTGTTTTTGGTCCTTCAAAGTAAACCTAAAAAATGCTAGTTGCCTGGCTGTTATATTGACCCCCTGTTCCCTCATTCTCAGTCACTGACCTTGAAGTCCCTATTCCTATCTATCTATTGTAGACGTTATAACTTTTGTGCAAACCAATCAATTTACTATTATTGTGATTTTTTTTATCAAAAATATGTAGAAGAATACGTATCAGCCTAAACTGAGAAATAAATTAGTTTTTTTATATATTTTTGGGGATATTTATTATAGCAAAAAGTAGAAAATATTGCTTTTTTTTCTAAAATTTACGCTTTTTTTTTGTTTATAGCGCGAAAAAATTAAAACCGCAGGGTTGATCAAATACCATCAAAAGAAAGCTCTATTTGTGGGAAAAAAGGACGTCAATTTTGTTTGGGTGCCACGTCGCACGACCGCGCAATTGTCAGTTAAAGTGAAGCAGTGCCATATCCAGAGTGTAGCTGGGGATGCTGAAAATCACTGTATTAGTCCGCACTAAAATACAGTGATAGCAGGGTGCTGCTCCAGTTGCTTCACAGGGGGTCACACCTTGTAGATTTTTAAAGTGAATACAAGGCATTCTCTGATTGGACAAGTTGAGGATGAGGGGCAGATGATAATACAATCTCCACCTCGTACAATCAGAGAATGCCTTGTATTAATTAAAAAAAAATACAAGGTGTTTTCTGAATAATGGCCGTGCTGTGAAAATGACCTCTAGTGGTCAGTGTGCAGAGGAGAATCTGCTGGATCCATACCCAAAAGATCACAGGCTATAGAAAGATACAGCATTACAAAACACGTCTCTCATTGTCACTAGACAATAAATAAAATATCAGTTTGAAAAATAAATTACAATGATTTACGGTTATTTATTTTTTAAGGTTTATTCATTTTTTTAATTATATATTTTTTACTATTGTTTTATAACTTTTAACAAATAACTATTTCATAGTAGTTTTTTTCTTTTCAGCTGAGTCCTAATTAAAGTTTGTATGGAACTATGAAAAGCAGGGAGACTGGGAGGATAATTCAGCTTATTTATCTCTATGCATTTTCTGAGCTTCAGTTATTGAGCTCTGTACACAACAGACATTATCAGCAAAACAGTGGTAAATAAACGAGAAG
The DNA here is from genome assembly GCA_029206835.1 of Rana muscosa. Lineage (NCBI taxonomy): Eukaryota > Metazoa > Chordata > Amphibia > Anura > Ranidae > Rana > Rana muscosa. The sequence goes on from CM055117.1 coordinate 847,160,885, forward strand.
GAACTTAGAGCTCCACCTGCTGGATCAAACATTTAACTATAAAAGGTTTATATGCAATATTATACATTTACCAATGAAAATGAATAAATAGTTATATAAATTCTATTTTTCATTCCTGAATAGTGATGAGCCGAACACCCCCGGGTTCGGTTCGCACCAGAACCCGCGAACGGACCGAAAGTTCGTACGAACATTAGAACCCTATTAAATACAATGGATGCGAACGTTCGAATTCTAAAGTGCTAATTATAACAACTATTATGCATGTTATTGTCCTAAAAAGGGTTTGGGAACCCGGGTTCTGCACCAGGGGACATGTATCAATGCAAAAAGAAGTTTTAAAAACGGTCGTTTTTCGGGAGCAGTCATTTTAATGATGCATAAAGTGAAAAAAAAAAGTCAAATATTCCTTTAAATATCGTACCTGGGGGGTGTCTAAAGTATGCCTGTGAAGTGCCATGTGTTTCCCGTGTTTAGAACTGTCCCTGCACAAAATGACACTTCTAAAGGAAAAAAAAGCCATTTAAAACTGCTTGCGGCTTTAATGTAATGTCTGGTCCCGGTAATATGAATGAAAATCTTTAAGAAAAATGGCATAGCTACCCCATGACCCCCCCCCCCCCCTACCCCAGCCCATTACCAGCCCCTTTGGGTCTTGTATGGATATTAAGGGGAACCCCGCACATAAAATAAAAAAGGCCCTATATACTCTGAACAGCCGTATACAGGCGGTGCATACAAGACAGGGACTGTAGGTTTGTTCTTATGTAGAATCTGTTTGTAATTTTGAACAGGTACATTGTTTAAGTGTAGCTCCAGCCCAAAAATCTATTTTTAAACTTTTTGGAAAACATAGGTAAGGGTTATCACCCCTGTAACATTTGTTTTGCTGTCTGTGCCCCTGTTCAGAACATTTCACCTCACTTTCCGTCCCAATGACAACTGTTTTTGAAATGTGGTGTTTTTCTTGAAACAAGGATTGGTGATAAAGCATCAGTACAGAGGAGACCCCTTTCTCCCATATTTATTCTTACAGGAGAGAATTTTCCTTCCTAGGGGTAGATTTCCTCTCACTTCCTGTTGTCTTCTTGCGTTTGCAAGTAGGAGTCGTTTGTAAGTTGGATGTTTGAAAGTAGGGACCTGCCGTATATACTCTGCAGAAATAGGCCCCTTAGTTGTTGGTGTTGGCACAACACTGTAAGCACTCACAGTTACTCTTGGTTGGTGCTGGAACGCCCTGCTGTCAACTATTATATCAGGAATTTTAATTACATATAATTGTTGAACAGTGGTAGTAAAAATTGGGCCTTTGATGGTGGTGCTGGTGCCACAACACTGTAAGCCCTGACAGTTACTCTTGGTGGGTGCAGCAATGGGCCCTGCTGTGAATTATTAGATCAAGAATTGTAATTGCATGCCCCTGTTGAACAGGGGCTGAAAAATTGTGCCTTTCGTGGTGGTGGTGGTGGTGGTGGTGTTGCCACAACACTGTAAGCCCTCAGAGTTACTCTTGGTGGGTGCAGGAATGGGCCCTGCTGTGAATTATTAGATCAAGAATTGTAATTACATGCCCCTTTTGAACAGGGGCTGAAAAATTGGGCCTTTCGTGGTGGTGGTGGTGGTGGCGTTGCCACAACACTGTAAGCCCTCAGAGTTACTCTTGGTGGGTGCAGCAATGGGCCCTGCTGTGAATTATTAGATCAAGAATTGTAATTACATGCCCCTGTTGAACAGGGGCTGAAAAATTGGGCCTTAGGCACTGGTGGCACAACACTACAACCCCTCACATATACTGTACTTGGAGCACAGCAATGAGCCCTGTTGCAAAGTATTGCTTCAAAAATTGTAATGACACGCCCCTGTTAAACAGGGGCTGAAAAATTGGGCCTCAGGCACTAGTGGCACAACACTCCAACCCCTCACAGATACTGTACTTGGAGCACAGCAATGAGCCCTATGGCAAATTATTGCTTCAAAAATTGTAATTACACGCCCCTGTTAAACAGGGGCTGAAAAATTGGGCCTTAGCCACTGGTGGCGGCACCCATAAACAAAAATGATCTTCCAAGCTATCATCATCAATCGTATCATTGAGGACTCGGAGGAGGAGGATAGCCAGTCAACATAACAGCACAGGCACTCAGCATCAGCATCAGTCTTGAAGGGATGTGACATGTTAAAATCAATTAGTGTTATATCAGCATCAGGTGTGTGGTAGCTGGTGGTGATCCAAGACTGGTTCATCTTGATGAAAGTCAGTCGATCAACCGAGTCGGTGGACAGGCGCACCCTGTGATCCGTGACAAATCCTCCAGCAGCACTGAATGTGCGTTCCGAAAGAACGCTGGATGCAGGACAGGCCAGTAGCTCAATTGCATACTGTGCAAGCTCTGGCCAGTGATCCATCCTCAAGACCCAGTAAGCCAGAGGATTTTCGGTGGGGAAGGTGTCCAAGTCTGACCTTGCCCCTAGATATTCCTGCACCATGTTTATCAGACGCTGGCGATGGTTGCTGGAACCGATCATACTTTGGGGCTGCGGACTAAAGAATTGTCTGAACGCATCGGTCAGACGGCCACCTTCCCCACCGCTCCTTCTTTGACTGGCCGAAGCCTCAGCAACTCGTTGTCCAGGACCAGGAGTTTGTAACCTCCCAGTCTCTGGGAACGCGTTGCACAGACCTTTCTGCAAGGCCTCCCGGAGTTGTCTCATCCTCTGCTCCCTCTGCGACGGTAACATAAGGTCCGCAACCTTACCCTTGTACCGTGGATCAAGGAGAGTGGCCAGCCAGTAATGGTCCCTCTCCTTGATCCGAAGAATACGAGGATCCTTCCGCAGACTTTGCAGGATCAGGGAGGCCATGCAGCGTAGGTTTGCTGAGGCATTCGGTCCGGAGTCCTCTGGGTCACTAAGGACGACATGATCCGCAGCCACCTCCTCCCAGCCACGTACAAGTCCACTGGTTTCTTGGGACTGTAAATCATCCCTAAAAGACTGCTGCTGATGATGCTGAGTGCCAGCCTCCACCTCCATGCTGACAAAATCCTCCTCCTCCTCCTCCTCCTCCTCCTCTTCCTGTGCGATGGGTGGGACAGAAGGAACACTGTCTGGGTAAAGGGGGCCTTGAGAGGCAAGGAAGTCCTCCTCTTCCTGCCTCTCTTCTGCCTCAAGTGCCCTGTCCATTATTCCACGCAGCGTGTGCTCCAACAGGTGGACAAGAGGTACAGTATCACTGATGCATGCACTGTCACTGCTCACCATCCTCGTGGCCTCCTCAAATGGTGCCAGGACAGTGCATGCATCCCTGATCATGCCCCACTGGCGTGGAGAAAAAAAACCAAGCTCCCCTGACCCTGTCCTGGTGCCGCAGTCGCACAGGTACTCATTGATGGCCCTCTGCTGCGTGTGCAGCCGCTGCAGCATGGCCAACGTTGAGTTCCACCTGGTGGGCATGTCACATATAAGGCGGTTCTTGGGCAGGTTCAACTCCTTTTGCAGCTCAGCCAGGCGAGCACTGGCATTATAAGATCTGCGGAAATGCACACAGACTTTCCTGGCCTGCCTCAGGACATCCTGTAAGCCCGGGTACCTGCCCAAGAACCGCTGCACCACCAGGTTAAGGACGTGAGCCACACAGGGCACATGGGTCAGTTGTCCCTGTCGGAGGGCGGTGAGGAGGTTGGTGCCATTGTCGCAAACCACCATTCCTGGCTTAAGCTGGCGTGGCGTCAACCACCTCTCGGCCTGGCCCTGCAGAGCAGACAGGACCTCTGCCCCAGTGTGGCTTCTGTCCCCCAAACACACCAGCGCAAGCACGGCATGGCATCTTTTTGCCTGCGTACTTTCGTAGCCCCTTGAACGGCTACGGAGCACCGCTGGTTCAGAGGACAAAGCACAGGAAGAGGCCATGGAGGAAGAAGAAGAGGAGGGGATGGAGGAGAGAGGTGTGTCACAACCAGTAGTAGCATTTTGGAGGCGTGGCGGTGGAACAACCTCCAACACTACTGCACCTTGTCCTGCATCCTTCCCAGCTGCCAAAAGAGTGACCCAATGGGCCGTGAAAGAAAGGTAACGTCCCTGTCCATGCCTGCTGGACCATGAGTCAGCGGTAATATGCACCTTACCGCTGACCGCCCTGTCCAGCGAGGCCAAGACATTGCCTTCCACATGCTGGTAGAGAGCCGGAATAGCCTTCCGTGAGAAAAAGTGGCGTTTGGGAACCTGCCACTGAGGAACCGCACATTGCACAAACTCACGGAAGGGGGCCGAGTCTACCAACTGAAAAGGCAGCAGTTGAAGCGCTAGCAATTTAGCCAAGCTAGCATTCAACCGCTGGGCATGTGGATGGCTGGGAGTGAACTTCTTTCGACGGTCCAGCAGCTGGGGCAGGGAAATTTGCCTGCTAGAATCGGACGTCGGTGTACTGCTAGCAGAGTGGCCGCAAGTACTTGGCTGTGACACACCTAATTCTACACCTTCATTCCTCTCAGTGCATGTTTCAGAGAGGACTGAAGTTATAGTGGGGTTGGAGATCCCAGCTGATGCGGTGCAAGGAGAGGTCCGCTTTGTTCTTTGGTGTGGGTCTTTGAGGTAGGCTTGCCAACGAGCTGCATGGCAGGTCAACATATGTCTGGTCAGGCATGTGGTACCCAAGCGGCTGATGTTTTGGCCACGCGATATACGCTTGAGACATATGTTGCAAACAGCAGCTGTGCGATCTGATGCACTAGCCTCAAAAAAGGCCCACACCAAAGAACTTTTTGAATGACAGGCAGAGGCAGCGCCCTGCACAGGCGGAGCTCTGCGGTGTGATTCCGTCGGTGTACTGCCCTTACGCTGGCCACCAAAGGGCATCCTGCCTCGTTGGAGATGTGCCTCCTCCTCATCCTCCTCCTCCTCCTCTCTCCTATTAGGCACCCACGTGGAGTCAGTGACCTCATCATCCCCTCCCTCCTCATCACTGGAGCCAATCTGGCAGTATGCTGCAGCTGCTGGAACATGACTGCCAGATTGGTGTCCTTCTTGAGCATCCCCTCTGTCTGCTCTCACGCTACTGCCTTCCTGTAGCTGGGTTTCATCATCAGACCCTTCGAAACGCTGGGCATCCTCCTGGAGCATGTACCCAACACTGTGCTCAAACAGTTCGGGGGACTCCTCAGGAGGAGGACATGGTGGGTCTAGGGAAGGAGTGACTGATGATGAGTCTGACATTGATACCAGGGAAGAGGACGCTTTGGCAGCTGCTTTGCCAGTACCCTGAGCCTGGGTGAGAGAGGATGAGGAGGAGGAGGAGGGCTTGGTCATCCACTCTACCAAGTCTTCGGCATGATGTGGCTCAACATGTCCAGCTGCCGAAAAGAAGGACAAGCGTGTCCCATGGCCATGTGCTGATGACAATGCACCGCGTCCACGACCAGCACTGTTGCCCCCAGACACAGAGCCTGCTTGCCCTCTTTTATTGCCTCCTGACTGTCTGCCTCTCCTTGTTTGCCTTCCAGACATTCTAATAGATGGCCTGCAGGGAGATGGGAAAAAAGCAATAAGGGCTACCTTCATGTGTCCTTCTCTGTCCCTTTACTTAAGGATTTCTAAATATGGTTGAGGATGATTGCTTTCGCACAGAATAGCACAACGACAATTTCCCTGACTGTCCAAAAAACAAGGATTTCAAAGATGGTTGATGAGGAATGCTTTAGCACAGTATAGCACAAGGAGAATTTCCCTCACTGTCCTTCCCTGTCCCTAGAAACAAGGATTATCACAGTGAAAGAAACTGACACTCTTCCTACCTATAGTTTTCTGTCCCTAGAAAAAATGTTTTTTTAAAGATGGTTGATGATCAATGCTTTAGCACACTATAGCACAAGGAGAATTTCCCTCACTGTCCTTCCCTGTCCCTAGAAACAAGGATTATCACAGTAAAAGAAACTGACACTCTTCCTACCTATAGTTTTCTGTCCCTAGAAAAAATGTTTTTTTAAAGATGGTTGATGATCAATGCTTTAGCACAGTATAGCACAAGGAGCATTTCCCTCACTGTCCTTCCCTGTCCCTAGAAACAAGGATTATCACAGTGAAAGAAACTGACACTCTTCCTACCTATAGTTTTCTGTCCCTAGAAAAAATGTTTTTTTAAAGATGGTTGATGATCAATGCTTTAGCACAGTATAGCACAAGGAGAATTCCCCTCACTGTCCTTCCCTGTCCCTAGAAACAAGGATTATCACAGTAAAAGAAACTGACACTCTTCCTACCTATAGTTTTCTGTCCCTAGAAAAAATGTTTTTTTAAAGATGGTTGATGATCAATGCTTTAGCACAGTATAGCACAAGGAGCATTTCCCTCACTGTCCTTCCCTGTCCCTAGAAACAAGGATTATCACAGTGAAAGAAACTGACACTCTTCCTACCTATAGTTTTCTGTCCCTAGAAAAAATGTTTTTTTAAAGATGGTTGATGATCAATGCTTTAGCACAGTATAGCACAAGGAGAATTTCCCTCACTGTCCTTCCCTGTCCCTAGAAACAAGGATTATCACAGTGAAAGAAACTGACACTCTCCCTACCTATAGTTTTCTGTCCCTAGAAAAAATGTTTTTTTAAAGATGGTTGATGATCAATGCTTTAGCACACTATAGCACAAGGAGAATTTCCCTCACTGTCCTTCCCTGTCCCTAGAAACAAGGATTAGCACAGTGAAAGAAACTGACACTCTCCCTACCTATAGTTTTCTGTCCCTAGAAAAAATGTTTTTTTAAAGATGGTTGATGATCAATGCTTTAGCACACTATAGCACAAGGAGAATTTCCCTCACTGTCCTTCCCTGTCCCTAGAAACAAGGATTATCACAGTGAAAGAAACTGACACTCTTCCTACCTATAGTTTTCTGTCCCTAGAAAAAATGTTTTTTTAAAGATGGTTGATGATCAATGCTTTAGCACAGTATAGCACAAGGAGAATTTCCCTCACTGTCCTTCCCTGTCCCTAGAAACAAGGATTATCACAGTGAAAGAAACTGACACTCTCCCTACCTATAGTTTTCTGTCCCTAGAAAAAATGTTTTTTTAAAGATGGTTGATGATCAATGCTTTAGCACACTATAGCACAAGGAGAATTTCCCTCACTGTCCTTCCCTGTCCCTAGAAACAAGGATTAGCACAGTGAAAGAAACTGACACTCTCCCTACCTATAGTTTTCTGTCCCTAGAAAAAATGTTTTTTTAAAGATGGTTGATGATCAATGCTTTAGCACACTATAGCACAGGGAAAATTTCCCTCACTGTCCTTCCCTGTCCCTAGAAACAAGGATTATCACAGTGAAAGAAACTGACACTCTTCCTACCTATAGTTTTCTGTCCCTAGAAAAAATGTTTTTTTAAAGATGGTTGATGATCAATGCTTTAGCACAGTATAGCACAAGGAGAATTTCCCTCACTGTCCTTCCCTGTCCCTAGAAACAAGGATTATCACAGTGAAAGAAACTGACACTCTTCCTACCTATAGTTTTCTGTCCCTAGAAAAAATGTTTTTTTAAAGATGGTTGATGATCAATGCTTTAGCACAGTATAGCACAAGGAGAATTTCCCTCACTGTCCTTCCCTGTCCCTAGAAACAAGGATTATCACAGTGAAAGAAACTGACACTCTTCCTACCTATAGTTTTCTGTCCCTAGAAAAAATGTTTTTTTAAAGATGGTTGATGATCAATGCTTTAGCACAGTATAGCACAAGGAGAATTTCCCTCACTGTCCTTCCCTGTCCCTAGAAACAAGGATTATCACAGTGAAAGAAACTGACACTCTCCCTACCTATAGTTTTCTGTCCCTAGAAAAAATGTTTTTTTAAAGATGGTTGATGATCAATGCTTTAGCACACTATAGCACAAGGAGAATTTCCCTCACTGTCCTTCCCTGTCCCTAGAAACAAGGATTAGCACAGTGAAAGAAACTGACACTCTCCCTACCTATAGTTTTCTGTCCCTAGTAAAAATGTTTTTTTAAAGATGGTTGATGATCAATGCTTTAGCACACTATAGCACAAGGAGAATTTCCCTCACTGTCCTTCCCTGTCCCTAGAAACAAGGATTAACACAGTGAAAGAAACTGACACTCTTCCTACCTATAGTTTTCTGTCCCTAGAAAAAATGTTTTTTTAAAGATGGTTGATGATCAATGCTTTAGCACAGTATAGCACAAGGAGAATTTCCCTCACTGTCCTTCCCTGTCCCTAGAAACAAGGATTATCACAGTGAAAGAAACTGACACTCTCCCTACCTATAGTTTTCTGTCCCTAGAAAAAATGTTTTTTTAAAGATGGTTGATGATCAATGCTTTAGCACACTATAGCACAAGGAGAATTTCCCTCACTGTCCTTCCCTGTCCCTAGAAACAAGGATTAGCACAGTGAAAGAAACTGACACTCTCCCTACCTATAGTTTTCTGTCCCTAGAAAAAATGTTTTTTTAAAGATGGTTGATGATCAATGCTTTAGCACAGTATAGCACAAGGAGAATTTCCCTCACTGTCCTTCCCTGTCCCTAGAAACAAGGATTATCACAGTGAAAGAAACTGACACTCTCCCTACCTATAGTTTTCTGTCCCTAGAAAAAATGTTTTTTTTAAAGATGGTTGATGATCAATGCTTTAGCACACTATAGCACAAGGAGAATTTCCCTCACTGTCCTTCCCTGTCCCTAGAAACAAGGATTAGCACAGTGAAAGAAACTGACACTCTCCCTACCTATAGTTTTCTGTCCCTAGAAAAAATGTTTTTTTTAAAGATGGTTGATGATCAATGCTTTAGCACAGTATAGCACAAGGAGAATTTCCCTCACTGTCCTTCCCTGTCCCTAGAAACAAGGATTATCACAGTGAAAGAAACTGACACTCTTCCTACCTATAGTTTTCTGTCCCTAGAAAAAATGTTTTTTTAAAGATGGTTGATGATCAATGCTTTAGCACAGTATAGCACAAGGAGAATTTCCCTCACTGTCCTTCCCTGTCCCTAGAAACAAGGATTAGCACAGTGAAAGAAACTGACACTCTCCCTACCTATAGTTTTCCGTCCCTAGAAAAAATGTTTTTTTAAAGATGGTTGATGATCAATGCTTTAGCACAGTATAGCACAAGGAGAATTTCCCTCACTGTCCTTCCCTGTCCCTAGAAACAAGGATTAGCACAGTGAAAGAAACTGACACTCTCCCTACCTATAGTTTTCTGTCCCTAGAAAAAATGTTTTTTTAAAGATGGTTGATGATCAATGCTTTAGCACACTATAGCACAAGGAGAATTTCCCTCACTGTCCTTCCCTGTCCCTAGAAACAAGGATTATCACAGTAAAACACACTGACTCTCTCCCTACCTATAGTTTTCTGTCCCTAGAAAAAATGATTTTTTAAAGATGGTTGATGATCAATGCTTTAGCACACTATAGCACAAGGAGAATTTCCCTCACTGTCCTTCCCTGTCCCTAGAAACAAGGATTCGCACAGTAAAACACACTGACACTCTCCCTACCTATCCTTCTCTTTCCCTAAACTAAAGGAATCCAGGTTAAGCAAGAAAAAAAAATGTCACTGTCCCTGCCTATGCTTCTCTTTCCCTGCTCCGGAACACACTACACTAGGCCGCCGTGCTGGCGGCCTTTTATAGTGTGGGGCGTGTACTAAACACCCTCAGCAATAATTGGCCACAGGCATCCTGCCTGTGGCCAATCATTGCTCTCCTCGCTGCCGGCGCTGTGATTGGCCAAGCATGCGGGGTCACAGTGCATGCTTGGCCAATCACAGCGCCTGGATGACACTGCGATGGCGTAGTGCATTGTGGGCCGTTCGCGTCACTCGAATTAGGCGCGAACGGCCCAAATCGTTCGATCTTCGTCGAACGATCGAACAGCCGATGTTCGAGTCGAACGTATGTTCGACTCGAACACCGAGCTCATCCCTATTCCTGAACATAATAAAGAAATATATAAGGATAAAAAATTATACAATTTTGATGGAGAATATCATATTATATACCTCAAAGTGAAAATAAATAAATACTGTACACCCCTTCTCCGCAGGCTTCCTGAATTAGGTGTTTTAAAGAGATTTTTTCTCTTCTATTTCAGCGTATTGCCTTTAGGCCCCATTTACATATGTGCAGAATGTTAACATGCGTTGCATTAAAACAGCCCATCTAAGCACTGGTAAGGTGCAATATATATGTATATATATTTTTGTTTTGGGGTTTAGATACGTGTTAAACGTGTGTATACACCTTTCTTGGGTGTGGTATGATGTAAATATATGTGGAAGTATTCTCTTTCGGTTACAGCACCTCATGCCAACTATTGATCTGAAACATCATGCTTTTTGGACTTTTGTTAATGAATAAAGGGTAGACATGTGTGGTTCGTTACGTTCTGAATTCATATTCGGACAAAATTTTTGAAATTCGGAGATTCGGATATATCCGAATACCCAAATTACAGTGTAAGCGAAGTTTACTGAATTCTCTGAATAATTAAATTTTACATCGAATTCCATTCGAATTCAAACTATAAACATACTTCTGAAATCAAAGACTGTGTGTGTTATTAGAGTACCATTTCTAAATAATGCTTTTTAAGCCAAAGGTGATTTAAAGAGTCATTGCAATCATTTGATGAAGATTTTTCTTTTGTTTGTTCACTTTGCCACATTAGAATTGAAAAAAATATATAACATTTTCATTTCGACCGATTCGAAATTTATCGGTTTGAACGTTTCGAATCGAAAAAATCTGTAAATTCTAAGAAAATTAGAAAAATTCCAAATACGAATTCCGAATACGAATTGAACGAATCAACCGAATTTACCTAAACTAAATAACTAGATTAAGGAATCTAAACGAAAGGAAACACATTTTTTCGTCATGCATATGTCTAATAAAGGACTAAACACAGTTTAGCCCCATGAGTTGCTCTTTTCTTTGATAATCTTTACTCAGACTACAGATCCTGAGATAAATAGTGTGCTCCTGCTCAAAAAGTCACTTACAGTCCTAGGTAGATGGGCCGCGATTGGTGAAATCTTGCTTATTGCATGAATCCTGGGTCATGTTATTATTCTTCACATATGTTGCAATTGGACACCTGTTTGTACCAATGGAAAACAGGGGGAAGGTACAGGAATTATGGAAATTGGGGACATTCATGAATTGGAAACATTCCAGATGTGTCCAGAAGTTAGATTTGCAGATGTAGACAAAAAAAAACCCTATCATGTATTTTTTTTCTTTTTTGCTGTCTGTTTGATACTGGAGGGATTCCCTTTACTTCCTGTCTTGGAGTCACATGAGAGGAAGTCTCCTTAAAGTGGAACTTCATTTGAAAGGTGAAGTACTAAATATTCCCTCCCTTCCCCCAGCCTGTAACTGAGCTTTAGGATTTTTCTTTGGGGGGGGGGGGGCAGTACTGTTTTTTATCAGTACCCACTCCCACTTCCTCAATTCCAAACTAGGTGAGGATGATGTCACTCACCCCGTCCTCTTCCCACCCACACCCTCCTAGTATACATCACAGGTTCTAGCAGGCTGCAACAAAAAACAAACAACAGAAGGCGCACCAGCCTAGTGTATTATCCCAATAGAGATTTAATAGAGGTAAATAAAAACATACTCACAAACAGTGGAGGTAAACAGCATGTCAAACAACTGCCTCATGGTACAGTGGTAGGTGAGACCCAAAGTGACCCAATGTCACAGAGACGCTGTCCAGGACCCACAAGGTGGCTTACACGTTTCGAGGGCAAGCCCTCTTTCTCAGAGCCAAGGGATTGGGATCCACCTCTTATATCTGATGTAAGAGATGGATCACAATCCCTTGGCTCTGAAGAAGAGGGTTTGCCCTCGAAACACGTAAAGCCACCTTGTGGGTCCCAGACGGCGTCTCCTTGGAGATGGGTAACTTTGGGTCTCACCTACCACTGCAGCATCATCTTGAATATATGAGCTGTCTGTGACTTCCTGCTGAATTATAGCCGACTCCCAAACACAAGATGGCAGTGCCGGGGACCAGAAGCTATACGAAAAATCAGCTGCAGGAAGACAGTGCTGGAATCCATGGCCTGATATGTCAGCAGCTACATTACTTATCATTTTAAAATGATTGAAGTGATAAAATGAAATATAATTAGAGACAGAGACCATGAAAAGCAAGAGATGAGTTTTAGGGGATACTGAAGACACCAGCTGTAGGATTCCTTTAAAACTTCTTATGTGACAGATTCCAGTGCTACCTATTACCGTTGCTTTAAGAGCCTGTTGCTATGGCTGTGACAGATTCAAAAATAATTGCTGCCAGTTTAAAAATTTAGGAAATGGGTGGTAATTTGATCAACTCGGAGCTGGCATACAGAGAGACACCAGGGCTTAGAGTGGGGCATGTATATGCTGGGAAGCTGTCATGAATGGAGCAGCTTCCTGCATAGGGCTCGTGTGAATTTGCTAGGAAACTGGCACATGCTGGCATCCTAGCAACCAATGGCTCAATGGAGGCAGTGTAGTTCAGTAGGAGGATGGAGGAGAGTGCTCAGTCTGATCACTGACTTATGGCAGAGGATTGCACAGTGAGCCATAGCTGCCATATAGCCCAGTTTTGGCTGTGGAATCTGCCTACTGCCATCTACTGTCAATCACAAGGGAAGTGGAGCTTGGAGACTGATCCCCCACCAGATTTGCCTGTCTTTTGATTGACAGTGGACGGAAGTGGGTTGATTCCATAGCCACTATTTAGTCCAATAGCAGCTATGGAATCCAACTACTGTGTTTTTCTGTCATTCACATAGGAGGGGACCTGATGAGGAACTAATCTTTCATCAGGATCCACCCACCTCACAACAAAACTCCTCATCAATGCGCCTGTCTGGCAAAGCAGGGAGGTCAGTGACACTGAGCCGGTGAGATTTTCTTAGGCTCAGCATACTGAGCTGTGCTAAAGATGGAGTGTACAGTATGGAGACTCTGGCCCCCTCACAAACTGTTAGCACTATAAAAATCCTGATTAATAATAATACAAGAAATAGAGTTGTGTTGTCTTTGGGGCAGGAAGGCAGCTACAGCAATGAGAACAAGTTCTAACCTTTCCCTATTCTACCAAGAATGTGTTTTTGGCTAGCCATACATTTCGGCCTTGTTGGCATTCTCCTGCCCAACATCCTTTGATCCGAAAATTGAAGAAGCAAGGTAAAAAAATTGTCAGCTGAACAGCGGATGCATCTATATCAGATGCATCCACCATTTGGTTATTCTGACAGCCAGTGTTGGCTGTCTGAATACATTACATTACAAGAGAGGTAGGGAAGCAATAGATATATCTTGTTTAGCTCCTGGGGCTAAACGAGTGAAATCTTATAGCGTATGGCCAACAGTAGTTGCAAGTAAAATACCAAGCAAGCATAATTGAAAGTAATTATATGACTGTTTACTAACTGTGTATATGTTGCTTAATTTTGTTACTGTTTCTACTGTTCTGGTGATAAGATTTCATGGCTTTTTTTTTCAACCGGAATGTGATGTTCTACCACCTCTGGCACTGCCCCGTCCTCTCCCACTTGTTAGTTGTCTCTGATAAACACAGAAGCCAGTAGAGGAAGTTTTCTCCACTACTTACTTCCTCTGCTGGCTTCTGTGTTTACCAGTGTCAGTGTGTCTCTTCAGAAGATCATTCTCGCTGCTCTTCTGGCAGCCCTCAGCAAGGATTTGTTCCTGGCAGTCTTGGGAGTGGTGGGAGAGGTCTGTACTGTATTTGTTTTTTGTGTTTTTTAGGCCTCATACACACGGACGTTTTAACAGCGGCTTTTTTTAGCTTTTTTTGCTGCTTAAGAACGCCGCTCCATGTTATTCAATGGGCTCATACACACCATGGCGTTTTTGAGCTGTAACAGACATGGTCGTTTTTAAGCTCCAAAAAAACCCAAGGACCAGCGCGTTCTGAGGCTCCAGCGCTAGAGCTGTTTTGACGCTGACGCCGGAAAAAGCTCAGAAAAGTGAATTAGCGCTATACCGACATTTTTTAGCGTCAGCGTTTTTAAGCTGTAAAATGTTTATTATGTGATATCGCAGTAATTTGGAAGTGGAAAATAGCAGAGGGATATTTTTTTTGAAAAAACGCGCCTTAGCGATAACGCTTACAAACGACATTTAACGCGCATTGACGCCAAGTCAAAACGCTAATAAAATCGCGTTTTTAACGCCGCTTTTTTTCCAGGCGTCGTTACTAGCTTTACAGCCCGATTTTTAAAACGTCCGTGTGTATGAGGCCTTAAAGTTGGCAGGAGGATGTAAGTACTTGCACTTGTAGCTATAGAAAAAAGCCCTGGAAATATTTGAATAAGATAGAAGCACTGTTTGTCTTCTTTCTTCAATTTTTATATTATTTCAGAGTTTAACAATAATAAAACTTTAGTGAATAGCAATAATGTAATAAATTATTAGATCACTATAGATCATGTTGATAATCTGCAGTGCAGAAATGAAGAAATAAGTGCACAAAACCAATTCCAAGCAGAGTCTGCAGCAATGAACTAACAGTGTTTTGTAGTCATCTCCATTGGACTTTCATGTTTTGTACTATTATATCCTTAAAATAAAAAATGTAAAGCTGAACTCCAATTGACAATAAAAAATACGATGTTGTGTAGCGCCTTTCTGACACGTTAAAGCAAATCTCTCACCAAAATAAAAATGAATAATCAACTAAACGATAAAAACTTTTTTTTTTTTTGCAACATTCCTTTTCAATTCAGAGCTATCATTTGCAGTACTTTTTCTCTGCCACAAGCGTAAGCTAAAAATACTTACCCCTTTAGCAAACTCTTACTAACTTCTGTATATGCATGTACTGTGGAGTAATTCATCCTAAAGTTTAAAACAGAAGCACCAAAGTTGTTTAAGACCATTTCTGAGCAACTCAGTTTGAAGACCAGCATCATTGAACCCACTTCCTCTGAGTCCAGACTGCCCTGGACCTGCCCCAGTCTGTGATTAGGCAGTGAAAGCAGGAACAGTACAGCGATGAGCTCTTGTCTCTGTCACTCTGCTCCTTTCCCCATCAGTTTTCTGCTTTTTCAACACATTAGCTTTCAACACACTCAAGCCTTTCTGAACACAGACTGCAAATGGCTGATACCAGGTCCTATTTAGGTACTTACACTGCATGCATTAAACATATACATTTAATGATGTTTTAATAATTACAGCACGTCAGCACTACATTAATTTGTGTCTATTATATCTACCTAGAGATCAGCTTTAAATGTTGGCTCAGTTTTAGGGGATAAAGGGTAAGCTGAAAATACTTAATCTCTTTAGCAAGCTCTTACTAACTTCTGTAGCTGCAGGTATGGTGGAACAATTCATTCTCAAAGTTCAAAACAGAAGCACTGAAGTTGTTCAAGACAATTTCTGAGCAGCTCAGCTCACTCTGTGGGCTGCCAAGTCACTGATAATGACATGCATGTTGATTATTGGAGGAGTAACTTTGCCAGCTCATGTCATGTAACTCTGACAGCTCATGACAGTAGGCTTTCTATACATTTTTACTACTGTCCTACCTTGTAAAGCATTGTGGTAATTTATAAATGTGTGATGCTGTCCAGGGCCAATCACTTGCAGGTCGGCATGAGCACCACATCAGTAGCCAGCAGCTTTCCATTGCTTTCAATGGGGCTGCCTCATGCAGCTAGTTGCCTGCACCCTTGGTTGGCATTCTCAGATGTAAACTCTGTTTGGAATATTTGCAAGTGTGAATGTAGCCTTACTCCTTTCCTTTCCATCTACCTTAAAGTGAACTGTTCCTCCATTTCAATAAAAATCACGTCAGCATGCAGTTCTGCGTGCTAATATAAAATGATCTTACATTCATTAGTTAACCACTTAAGGACCACCGCCTGTACATTTACGTCGGCAGAGTGGCACGGATAGGCATAAGCACATACCTGTGCGTCCTCTTTAAGATGCCGCCGTGTGGTCGTGCGCGCGCCGCCGGCAGGGTGCTCGCGACCTGACGCTTTCTCCGTGAGCCCGACCGTGGATCCCGCGGACTCGATCGCCGCGGGGATACCCGCGATCATGTCACGGAGAGATAGAGCGGGGAGATGCTAGTGTAAACAAGCATCTCTCCGCTCTGCCTAGTGACAATGACACTGATCTCTGCTCTGTGTAGTCGGAGCGGAGATCAGTGTCATGTCACACACAGCCCATCCCCCCTACAGTAAGAAGCACTCCCTAGGAAACACTTAACACCTACAGCGCCACCTTTTGGTTAACCCCTTCACTGCCAGTGCCTTTTTCACAGTAATCAGTGCATTTTTATAGCACTGATCGCTGTAAAAATTACAATGGTCCCAAAAATGTATCAAAAGTGTCCGATGTGTCTGCCATAATGCCGCAGTCATGATAAAAATCGCTGATCGCCGCCATAACTAGTAAAAAAAAAAAAATATTAATAAAAATGCCATAAAACAGTCCCCTATTTTGTAGAAGCTATAACTTTTGTGCAAACCAATCAATAAACGCTTATTGCAATTTTTTTTACCAAAAATATGTAGAAGAATACGTATCGGCCTAAACTGTGGGAAAAAAACGTTTTTTTTATAAATTTTTTGGGCATATTTATTAAAGCAAAAAGTAAAAAATATAGATTTTTTGCCAAAATTGTTGCTCTATTTTTATTTATAGCGCAAAAAATAAAAACCGCAGAGATGATCAAATATCACCAAAAGAAAGCTCTATTTGTGGGGAAAAAAGGACGTCAATTTTGTTTGGGACCCAATTTGCACGACCACGCAATTGTCAGTTAAAGCGACGCAGTGTCGAATCGCAAAAAGTGGCCTGGTCTTTGACCAGCAAAATGGTCCGGGGCTGAAGTGGTTAAACAAACATTTTTTGCTTTTACTTACAATAAGGCCCCTTTCACATGGGCGGCTGTTCTGCCGCAGTTAAAAGCATGTTTCTTTCTTTTGAAATTCAAGACCCCAGGCACAGCGATCAGCTGCATTTGTACACTGCGATTAGCTGCGTTTACGTGCGTTTACATGCGGCTGCGTTTAGCTGCGATTGGCCATTATTGTCATCCCCATAGCAACCGTTTTTATTTTGATGTGCTTCCTGTTGTTTTTTTCTTTTGTTCACGCTGCTGTCCGCAGCTGACACAGTGCACTGCGATTACCTGCAGTTATGTGCAGGTAGCTGCGCTACATCGCACCTGGACGCATTCAATTCTATTTTTTCTCGCACCGAACCGCATGTAACGAAATCGCAGCTAAACGCTGTGTGTGAATGGGGCCATAGGAAAGCATTGTGTGCTTTTAGCTGCGGTAGAAAACTAGAAAATCCACAGCTAAAAGCACCATTCTATCCGTCCGTGTGAAAGGGGCCTTACTGTTTTTCCACTTCCTAATTGAGTGAGGCACTGGTGATGTAGCCCTGACCTCACATCTGCATCCTAGGAAAGCTACAACAAGCTCGCCTTCACAAAACCCCAGGGGAAGACATTTTTACCACCTGGTTTAACCCCTAAAAACCCACACCACCATGCCACAACCATGGCCCCATTCAGAATAGCCCACTGAACACAACGGGATAAGTTTTGTCGCATCGCAATGCAAAGCATCACGGGTGCAGAATTTGTACATGCCCGCCCACTGCCTTTGTCCCACAAGTGTAAACCTAGTGTAGGTAAAAATAAAACTTTTTTTTTTTCTTTTTTCGTTTTGAATACAGTAAGAAGGGGATAGTTCCTCTGCCCTTTATTACTGTCTGTGACCACTTAATGTGTCATAATGTGGCGCCGCCAATATGTGGATGCTGTTCTCTTCATCATTCTCCTATGAGCCCAGGGCGGCCTGATTTCCTACATTGAGTGGTGAGGTCGGTGTCCTTGATGCCCTGGGCTCTCAGTAAGTGGGTAAATGACGCTGGCGACCATTCAACCTGGGAGAGGACCCATGGCCAGGACAGATGGAGGACACAGAGCGCAGCATGCAGGTGGTGGGTATTTCTTTGGAACTTTTTTTTAAAGGGAAAGAGTAAAGGGTTTTAAAAAAATAATTATTTTTCACTGGAGTTGGGCTTTTAGCCTCTTTTTTATTTCGCTTTACGTTTGTTACATTCTTTTATTGCCTGCAAGCTATCAAGAAATCGGTTCATTGACAAAGATTTCAGAAATAAAAAAGCCAGTCCCTTTTATTTTATTAACTTTCTACATTGTAATAGAGATCACAGACATACTGTATAACAATAATCACAAAGAAATGTGTCAATTTTGCAGTTGTAATGTAGTAAATGATACATTACCTTTTTTTTGTTAACATATTATACAACTTTACACATTTCTGTTACATTCTGCACCATTCTAATAGGACAATGTTGCTGCCTGTCATTCACATCCATCTTCTGGTGTTTTATCATATTCCTGTGAATGCAGTCCTGTTATCAGCAAACACAGACAAATCTCAGCATTACAGTCTCAAAAAGACAAAGGTGATTAGGGTGGTTAGAGCAAGGCAGGTGATAGACTGTGGGGGATAGAATCTCAAGTTGGTAAACAAATTCCCATTGAAAAAAAAAGTCAGAGGTTGGGCCAAGAGATAAGAGGTAAAATCAAGTGGTGTTGTAAAAAAAAAAAAATGATATCCTGTTCCCCGTGGTACAAGGTCATCACCAGAGCACCAAATTCCCGTGGTCAGTTTGTTATTCTTCGGTTCTATTAACAGAAATAGCATAAAAAGTCTCTTATATAATATTTTTTGGGATATACTGTACCTTGAGATACACAGCTTGCGAGTTTGAAATGCCTGTTTTATTGATAGAGAACAATTGGAAAGCCATGTGCATTCCTTCACTATATCAGTAAAAAACCAACTGCTCATCACACTACAACTCAACAGGCTGGAATACTGCTCAGTGTCTTAGGATGCTGACAGCAATGCCTTAAAATGTCGCACAAAATGTTAGACATATCGATTGTGACAAGAAAGACATGGTATGTGTGATGTACAAGTGGCCGGTGAACATAGTTAGAATGGTTTGTTGAGCATCAGAACTTAAAAAAACTCAAAACAACCTCCACGGAGTCACCACACTTTAATATTTGAGCTATCCTTCGGTTTCGGTAAGTACCAGCTTCGGTTCAGTGATAATGTTGACCCATTCTTCACTAAAAATTTGTGTGACATTTTTTAGCAGACTAAAATTGGCTTTCTTAAACAACTCAATAGAGGGCACTTACACCCCCTTCCTGCCCAGGCCATTTTTCAGCTTTCAGCGCTGTCACACTCTGAATGACAATTGCGCGGTCATGCTACACTGTAACCATGTGATTTTTTTTTAGAATTTTCTTCACACAAATAGAGCTTTCTTTTGGTGGTATTTAATCACTGCTGGGTTTCTTATTTTTTCCTAAAAAAAGAAGAAAAAAAAAGACCGAAGATTTTGAAAAAAAAAATGTTTTTCTTCGTTTCTGTCAGTAAATTTTGTAAATAAGTAATTTTTCTCCTTCACTGATGGGCGCTGATGAGGCAGCACTGATGGGCACTGATGAGGCGGCACTTATGGGCACTGATTAGGTGGCACTGATGAGGAGGCATATATATCCTGCACTTATGGGCACTTATAGGTGGCACTGATTTGTGGCACTGATGATCACTGATAGGTGGCACTGATAGGCATCACTGGTGGGCACAGATAGGCGGCACTGGTGGGTGGCACTGATAGGCACAGATAGGCGGCATGGATAGGCGGCATTGATGGGCATTGATGGGTGGCAGTGATGGGCATTGATGGGCAGCTGTAATGGGCAGCACTGATAGCCAGCACTGACTGGCATTACTAATGGCCACTGATTGCTGGCAGTGGTGGGCACTGATTGCTAGCAGTGGTGGGCACTCATTGCTGGCAGCGGTGGGCACTTAATTGTAATCAGGGCACTGATGATCAGTGCCCTGATTACATACCTAGATGTCCCCCTGTGAGGAGATGTCACTGATCAACTCTCCTCTCCTCACACACTGTCAGTGTGAGGCGAGGAGTGCCGATTACCGGCATCTCCGTGTTTACACATGATTAAAGAGCACGCGGTCATGGCTCTTTACAGAGATCAGGACGTCATATGACGTCCACCCAGAACGAGATTCTGTGATTGGACACAGCCTATCACATGATTAAAGAGCACGCGGCCATAGCTCTGTACAGAGATCTGGGTCGTGCCGTGTCCTAGCCATCATATGACGTCCACCCAGAACGAGAGCCGCACTGCCCAGCCGTCATTTATGTATTGTGTATTGCCCACCATCCACATCATCACTTTGCACTTGGGCCAGAAATTACTATTTGGGTCTTATCTGGCCAAAACACCTTTCCTCACATTCCAACCTCAACCAATACACCCCCAAGCCTCTTTGAAACATTTAAATGTCTTTTTATTTTTTCACTTTCTTTATGTCCTCCAATACAGCACAGTGTTTACTATATATAGTACTGTAGAATGGTGCACCCAGGGCCGTTTGAAGGAATTTGGGGGCCCCAAGCCGATTGAGTGTTAGGGGGGGTACGGCCGATCGTGGGAGGAGTGGACGTCTATCGGGAGTGGGCAATGGTGAGCAATGCATTTGACTTGCCTTGACTTGCATTTGACTTGCCTCTGACGCTGCCTGAGTGCCTGGCTGGACAGTGGACTCGAGGACAGACAGATACAGGGAGCAGAAGTCGGGAGGAGGTGGGTGGAGCTAGCTAGATGATCTTCCTGATTCCACAGTCCTCCGCTGTGATAGGCACAACTCTGTCTCTCTCCACTCCTGCTCCACTTGTGACGTCACTGGTTGCTACGCGCCAAGCGGGCGTCAAGTAGCAACCAGCACAGACAGTGCCAGCTAGGCTAGGGGGCTCCTAGGTCAAATCAATCATGCACCAGGGCAGAAATCACAGACAGTGACAGGCAGCAGGCAGGGGTCCCAGGCCAGCTCGGGCCCCAAGCAGTTGCTTGGTTTGCCTGTCCTGTTCCGACGGGCCTGGGTGCACCTTTACTCAAGCCCAAGCTACTAAACTTGGCAGATCTCTCAAAATTCTTGTTGGCCTCTCTGTGGTTTTCTCACAATTATTTATTTAGTTCAGGTACTTAAATAGTGCTGTCAATTTACACAGCGCTTCACACATATATTGCACATTCACATCAGTCCCTGCTCTCAAGGAGCTTACAATCTAAGGTCCCTAACTCACATTCATATATATATACATAATAGCGCCAATTTTGACAGGAGCAAATTAACCTACAAGCATGTCTTTGGCATGTGTGAGAAAACCCATGCAGGCACAGGGAGAATAGGAATACTTCAGACAAGTAGTGCCATGGTTGGAATTCGAACCGACAACCCTGGTGCTGCTAGGTGAAAGTGCTAACCACTTAGCCACTGTGCTGCCTACAAGTCTCCTTATTGTCACATTAATGTCTGAACCGCTGGCAACAAAAGTGAGTACACCCCTAAGTGAAAATGTCTAAATTGGAACCAAAGTGTCAATATTTTGTGTGGCCACCATTTTTTCCAGCACTGCCTTAACCCTCTTGGGCATGGAGTTCACCAGAGCTTCACAGGTTGCCACTGGAGTCCTCTTCTACTCCTCCATGACAACATCACTGAGCTGGTGGATGTTAGAGACCTTGCGCTCCTCCACCTTCCGTTTGAGGATGCCCCACGGATGCTCAATAGGGTTTAGGTCTGGAGACATGCTTGGCCAGTCCATCACCTACCCTCCCAGATAGCAAGGATAACACATGTGTGGCAGTATTGAATTGTAATGCCTCGTACACACGACCATTTTTCCCGGCAGGAAAAAAACTGTCATTTCATTGGATTCCTGTCAGGCCTGCCTTGCATACACACGTTCAGGCCAAATACCGCTGAACTTTTAAATTTCAAGATTGCGGTGACGTCAAAGACTCCAACGAGCCGACAAAAATGATGTTCTATGCTTCCGCGCATGGGTCGAATTTGTTTACGACCATGCGCGGTATTTTTCCCCTCAGGAATTTTTCCAGTATTTTTCCTGATAGGAAAATAGTGAACAAGTTCACATTATTTTTCCTGCAGTTTTCCTGCCATGGAGCATACACACGGCCATTTTTCCTGCCAAAAAGCTGTCATGGGAGTTTTCCTGCCAGGAAAACTGGTCGTGTGTACGAGGCATAAGTCTTGTCAACTTGTTGCAAATCTTTCCTGGCAAGTTGTACACTTGGAGAGAAAAGGAAAAAGATAGTAGAGTGTGGCGCTGTTCTATGTGATACCATCAATCAGTAAATAATTCTAAAATGTGTAATGACACAGACATCATGCGGTGTAAAAGATAGATGAATAACAATATATATGGTCCAGACTTTAAAAAGTACATACGTGCTTGGTGCAAATAATGCAAGTGAACAATAGATATAAATTAGTGCTTCTGTGCAGTAAATAAACTAATATGCAAACAAAAACAGAAAAAATTAATTAAAACACTGTCAAAAATTATAAATCGCTGCAATCAATGCAAAACAGCTGGTGCAAGTATATTAAAGTGCATTTGTGATCCTGTATGTCAAAATGGCTGTAAACAAGTCCATTTATGGTAGGTGAAAACACAAATCCTGGAAAGATAATTTACCTCGTGCTGGATGCTTTTTGATGCGTGCTTGGTGCTTAGTGAAAGTGACACTTCTATTCTCAGTGGGTGGTCACTGCACTCTGTGCCCCTGTAAAGCCTGCACTCACCAGATATACACCCCCTCTTGAGAAGTTGAACCTTCACAGTGTCAGTCACTGTGTCACTCTCTGGCAATCAGTCCGACCTTTATTGCTGCTTTGGTTTCTCCAATCCAGCTCCTCTGCTACAGCTTCCAACAATGTCTCCTCTCAGTTGTACACTTGCAGAGCACTTGAAGCACAAGTTCTAGTTGACACATTTCCAATTTGTAGCAAATTTACGTGGCAAGTCTCTTGCAAGAGTGAAGTTGCAGTGGTGAGTCTACAGCAAGAGCCCGCAAGTCCCAGCAAGAGCTCCGCAAGTCTACATCAAGAGCCCCGCAAGCAGTGGCGGTGCGTCCATAGAGGGTGCCGGAGCACCGCCCCCTCCCTCTCCTGCACCGCCACTGAAAAACAATACATAGGTTCATGCATTGCATGAACTTATGTATTGTCGCTGCTGCCGCCCACTATTCAGATGGCTGGCCCCCTGGTGAGCGCCGGCCATCTGAATTAGAGCGGTGGCCGGCGGTGGGTGTGTTCTGGAAATGTCTATCAGAGCTAGCGCCACTGATAGGCTTTCCGATTACAGCCCTCAGGCTATACTCGGCACCCAAATAGTTCACCGAGGGACGCACGGGGGGTGCATTCCTTGGTGAACACTGACAGGCGTTTCAGCCAATCAGGTTCACCGGATCTGGTTACCCGTAACCTGAATGACTGAAGCGACATCGAGGGCAGGAGAAGACAAGAAGGACGGCGCTGACCCAAGGAAGGTAAGTGTAGGGCTGGGGGGGGACTGGCTGCATTTGGGGACACACTGGCTGTATATGGGGGACACACTGGCTGTATATGGGGGACACACTGGCTGTATATGGGGGACACACTGGCTGTATATGGGGACACACTGGCTGTATATGGGGGACACACTGGCTGTATATGGGGACACACTGGCTGTATATGGGGGACACACTGGCTGTATATGGGGACACACTGGCTGTATATGGGGGACACACTGGCTGTATATGGGGGACACACTGGCTGCATTTGGGGACACACTGGCTGTATATGGGGGACACACTGGCTGTATATGGGGACACACTGGTTGTATATGGGGGACACACTGGCTATATATGGGGGACACACTGGCTGCATTTGGGGACACACTGGCTGTATATGGGGACACACCGGCTGCATTTGGGGACAAACTGGCTGCATTTGGGGGGGAAACTGGCTGTATACGGCGACAAACTGGCTGCATTTGGGGGGAAACTGGCTGCATTTGGGGGCAAACTGGCTGCATTTGAGGGGGAAAACTGGCTGCATTTGAGGGGGCAAACTGGTGGGGTTTGGGCACAGTGGCTGTGTTTAATGGGCACAGTGGCGGCAATTAATGTTTTTAAAGTCTACATCAAGAGCCCCGCAAGTCTACAGCAAGAGCCCTGCAAGTCTACAACAAGAGCCCCGCAAGTCTACATCAAGAGCCCCGCAAGTCTCAGTTTTTGTCAAGAAAAAAGAAGCAAGCAGCGCAAATCTATAATCCCACAATCTAGTGAAAGTGAACCCACTGCTATTAATCTAACCCCTTACTGTACGCTTGTGAAACACTTTCACTCCAACAATCATATATAATGATAAACCCTGTGTCATTGCAGAAAATAATTAATCTATCATACAAAAATTACATTAAAACAATCCCAGACAGCAGGTAATTGTGCTGCAGCAAGTCCACATTGCATGACTCCAGATCATCTTTCTTTGCAAACATTCTGCAAGTTCTGGTTCAGTTATGTTGTGTAATAGTTATCCCACCCATTGCAGGGGTCACTGTGCCTGAATCTTCATCATTGCTCCCTGTTGTGTGTAAGCTTTTTCTTTAATTGATGCTGGGGCAGCCATAGAATCACTTTGTGAGTGGTGTGCAGGTGAGTAGTAACCATGAGATCTGATATGGAGTGCATGGAGGTAGAAATCAAGGAGTGACTAACCTGAATATCTCATTGGTGTAGCACAATTTGGAATATTTAATTTTTCCTTGTTTAAGCCCTGGTTCACACTGGTGCGATTTGACATGCGATTTGACATGTCAAATCGGCGAAATTTGCCGCAAACTGCGGGCAATGGCACCGTCCTAATCGGTGCGACGCCGCATCTGCGGCGCTGCACCGATTTCAAAAAGTAGTTTCTGTACTACTTTTTGCGATTTCAGCCACGATTTACATTGACATCTGTGTCAGATGTCTCTGTAATCGAGCTGAAATCGGGACTGACAGGCAGGAGTGAAATCGTGTGAGTTCAGCTGAACTCGCACGGCTTCACTCCCGCAGTCCCAGTGTGAACCTGGGCTATATGCTGAGATTTAGCAGAAAATGTGTGTATTTAACGAAAGGTGGAAACAGAAACCTCTAAGAGGACTACAAATCCCAGCAATACAGTAACAATGCAGAATACCACCAGCTATAGGGGGTGTATATGGAGAGTCATGCATTGTATATAGAGAGATCCATGTACTGTACTGTATACAGAGAGACTCATGAATTGTGCTGTATACAGAGAGATCCCTTTCATGGAAAATAGAAAAAGGTGCATACTTTTGTCACCATCTATACCGATCTCACCTCACTCTACAGAGGTCTCAGGTCACATGACCTTTCTGGTCTATAAATGGCTAGATTTGTCTCCTACATTGTGTGCAACGTCTACCATTTCCCTCTTACATTCTATTGATGTCTTCTGTAGCTTTATTCCTGGCTGGCTATTCTCTGCAATCTCTGTATTTATGCATCTGTTGTCCCTCGATCTGAAAACACAGTGATTCCCATCATGGGATGCCCTGTGTATTTGTGTATATGTAATAATAATAAGAAGAAGAAGAAATGGTGCGCTATTTCAAGAAGCTATGTAGCAAAAATAGATAAATATGCAGGAATGACTATCCCTAATAAAAACAAATAAAAATGCAGTAATATGCGATAATGTTGTGAAACAGTGATAAAGTGCACTAATTCAATAAGCTATGCAGCAAAAATAAACAAATATGCATGAATGACTATCCCTCATTTAAAAAAAAAAAACATAAAATGCGATAATATGCAATAATAAGTAAAACCATGATGAAGTGCGCTAATTCCGTATGGAACAGCACAACGGCTGATTTTTTTAACGATCAGCTGTTGTGACCGTGAGACGGTGCCTGCGCAATATAGCCGACGGAAGACATTTTTCTGTCAGATTGTCCTGCGTGCTGCCAAGGTGTGTTCATGTCAGGGAGGGGCGGATTTGTAAATTATGGGCAGTGCTGCAAAGATGGGGGTGGATTTTTAAATGATGGCTTATGTCGGTGAGGGCCGGATTTGTACATGTTGGCGACAGATTTTTTAAAGATGGGCACGCCCCGCAAGCGTCCAGGAAAAATTGCAGAAAAAAATGTGTTTTGCAGCACTGGGCATCTTTTAAAAATCCGCCCCCAACATGTACAAATCCGTCCCTCACCGACATGAACACACCTCGGCAGCGCGCTGCACAATCTGACAGAAAAATGCGCAGTACATCCCGGGCACTTCTCGATAGCGGGCACTATTCGATAGAACACCTGCAGCACTCATACAGGTGCAGACCATGACACTCCCACCACCATGCTTGACTGTAGGCAAGACACACTTGTCTTTGTACTCCACACCTGGTTGTCGCTGCACACACTTGACACCATCTGAACCAAATAAGTTTATCTTGGTCTCCTCAGACCACAGGACATGGTTCCAGCAATCCATGTCCTTAGTCTGATTGTCTTCAGAAAACTGTTTGCGGGCTTTCTTGTGCATCATCTTTAGAAGAGGCTTCTTTCTGGAAAGGCAGCTAAGCAGACAAATTTGATGCAGTGTGCGGCGTATGGTCTGAGCACTGACAGGCTGACCCCCCACCCTATTAACCTCTGCAGCAATGCTGGCAGCACTCATATGTCTTTTTCCCAAAGACAACCTCTGTATATGATGCTGAGCAGCACGTGCACGCAACTTATTTGGTCGACCATGGAAAGGCCTGTCCTGTTAAACCGCTGTATGGTCTTGGCCACCATGCTGCAGCTCAGTTTCAGGGTCTCATCAATCTTCTTATAGACTAGGCCATCTTTATGTAGAGCAACAATTCTTTTTTTCAGATCCTCAGACAGTTCTTTGCCATGAGGTGCCATGTTGAACTTCCAGTGACCAGTATGAGAGAGTGAGAGTGATAACACCAAATTTAACACACCTGCTCCCCATTCAAACCTGAGACCTTGTAACACTAACGAGTCACATGACAGCGGGAGGGAAAAAGGCTAATTGGGCCCAATTTGGACATTTTCACTTAGGGGTGTACTCACTTTTGTTGCCAGTGGTTTAGACATTAATGGCTGTGTGTTGAGTTATTTTGAGGGGACAGCAAATTGACACTGTTATACAAGCTTGTCACATGAAAAGATATAATAAGATATTTACAAAAATGTGAGGGGTGTACTCACTTTTGCCAGCTTTAGGGGAGAGGAGAGAGCAGCGACAAAGGCTGCAGAGCCTGGGCGGTGACATCACACATAGACTTACTGTCATGGATATGCATTAATGTCTGTCTGCCATCTTACCTTCCTCCTCATGTGTTCATCTAGAGACCAGACCTCCTTCACCTGGCTTCCTTTATAATCTCCTCCCAGCCTGACTCCACCCCAGGCCCTATCACTGAACACTATATTAACCTGTGCACTGCAAGCCTGCTTTGCTGATCAACGTGTTTGTTAGGCATTGTGTGTTTGGGTTCCTGCCTGCCGTGTGCTACGTCTGTCTCTCTGTTACGTTATTGGCTTGTCCCCGACCATCCCTGTCTGCTCGTGACCCTTGACCTTCGGCTCGTTCTTCGTTATCCTTGTCTGCTTGTGGCCCCTGACCTTCGGCTTGTTATTCGGTTCTCTCTATCGTGTGCTGCTGCTTCCCCTTATCCTACGGGGCGTGAGCTAGGAAACTCCAGGGGCCGCGACCTGGTCCCAGCCTGCAGCGTAACATCCTCACCACTAGAGGCCCTGGAGAAGACCAGCTGGGTCTTAGACTCCGCGCCCTGGGGAATCTTGGCTCTCGCTTCCGTTGGGATCCCGGTTGTGCTCCTCTGGTCCCGCTTTCCACAACCACCCAGTTTCCTATCCACAGAAGCCAGCCATAGGGTTCACTACCTCGCGGTGCACTCCTGTCCCCCTACGGTGTGCATCTGTCACCTGGCCACAGGTGACCCTGACAGTTTGATCAGCCATGAACCCGGCTGACATCCCGCTTCCCGCGGATGATCCATTGCAGGGCATAGTTCGCAGACTTGAGACCCAGGAATCAAATCAGACCCAGGTGATGCGATTCCTCCAGGATCTGGCTTCTCGATTCGAGCAGCTTCAGGTCTCCTTGGGAACCCCGAATCCGCAACCCCAAGTACAACCAGCGGCTGTACCTATCGCACCAGTCGCAGCCTCACACTCACTAAGATTGCCAGCTCCGTTCCGTTTCTCTGGGGACTCCAAGGCCTGCAGGGGGTTTCTCAGCCAATGCACTATTCATTTTGAGCTTCAGCCTCAAAGCTTCCTATCTGACCGGGCTAAGGTAGCCTATATCATTTCCCTCCTCTCCGGTGAAGCTTTGGCCTGGGCTGCCCCCCTGTGGGAGAGGAACGATCCGGTGGTTTCCAGTCTGTCCGAATTCTTGAAGCTCTTTCGTAATATCTTCGAAGAGCCGGCTCGGGCTTCTTCAGCGGCTAGTGCTGTCTTACGTCTTCGCCAAGAATCTAGTTCAGTGGGGCAATATGCTCTTCAGTTCCGTATCCACACAGCTGAATTGAGCTGGAATAATGAGGCCCTGGTCGCTACCTTTTTACATGGCCTCTCTGACCGAGTGAAAGACGAATTAGCGGGAAGAGCCATTCCCGTCGGTCTGGACGATGTAATTTCATTATGCAACCAGATCGACATTCGTTTTCAAGAGAGGTCCTTAGAAAAAAGACGCCAGCACTCTCTGGGTCCTAGCCAGTCTGAGCTCCCCTCCCTTCATTCCGTGGAGCATCCTCTACCTGCTGAAGAACCTATGCAGCTGGGCCGGACCAGACTAACCCCCGAAGAACGTGCTAGGCGCAGAACTCTGGGCTTGTGCCTCTATTGTGGGGGCAAGGGTCATTTTCGTGACTCCTGCTCGCTTCGTCCGGGAAACGCTCGGGTCTAATACATTTGGAAGGTGGAGTATTGGACCCAGAAACATCACCTTCTCGCCTGCTCTTGCCGGTGTCCCTTCATGTAGGCACTTCTCCTCAGTCAACCCTTGCATACCTGGATTCCGGGGCTGCCGGCAATTTCATGGATTGGAGAACTGCTTCTTCTATGAAGCTTACCCTTTCACCTCTCACTACCCCATTGGTAGTCTCGGCAATTGATGGCACTGTTCTCCCAGGGGGCCCTATTCGCTTCCAGACGCTACCCATTAGGATGTCGGTAGGGATTCTCCACCAGGAGTGGATATCCTTTCTTATTCTACCGAAGGCCTCTACCCCAGTTGTATTGGGCCTCCCTTGGCTACAGCTCCACTCTCCACATGTGGACTGGGTCTCTGGGCAGATCCTGGCCTGGGGTTCCTCATGTTTCTCGTCGTGTCTTCTCAAGGTGACCCCCAAGGAGAGTCTTCCGGTTGCTGCCACTTCTGTTTCTTCTGATCTTCCCGCCGCATACAGCGATTACCGGGATGTGTTCTGTAAAAAATCAGCTGAGGTGCTTCCTCCCCACAGGTCTTTTGACTGTGCTATTGATCTTGTCCCCGGAGCAACTCTACCCAGGGGTCGTACCTACCCTCTGTCCATCCCAGAGACCCAGGCCATGTCGGAGTATGTAGCAGAGAATCTGGAGAGAGGGTTCATCCGGAAATCCTCATCGCCTGCAGGGGCAGGGTTCTTTTTTGTTGCCAAAAAGGATGGTACCTTAAGACCCTGCATCGATTATCGGGGTTTAAATGCGGTTACTATTAAAAATCGATACCCCTTACCCTTAATATCTGAGCTATTCGATAGGTTGAAGGGTGCCTCCATTTTCACCAAGTTGGATCTCAGAGGCGCGTACAATCTCATTCGAATACGGGAGGGTGACGAATGGAAGACTGCATTTAACACTAGAGACGGGCATTACGAATATCTGGTGATGCCTTTTGGTCTGTGTAATGCTCCAGCCGTGTTTCAAAACTTTGTCAATGAAATCTTCAGAGATCTGCTGTACCAGTTTGTTGTCATCTATCTGGATGACATTCTGATCTTTTCTGAAAATCTGCTCGTCCACAGAAACCATGTCCGCACTGTACTTCAACGTCTTAGAGAGAACAATCTCTATGCCAAGCTGGAGAAATGTTCCTTTGAATGTTCTGAGGTCCTGTTTTTGGGGTGCTTTGTCTCATGTTCGGGGCTTCGTATGGACCCTGGGAAGGTCTTGGCTATCACCAACTGGCCTCTTCCTGCTAGCCTCAAGGCCACACAGCGCTTTCTTGGCTTCACTAATTATTATAGGCAGTTCATAAGGAATTACTCTTCCATTGCCGCGCCTATTATCGCTTTGACCAAGAAGGGTGTGAATGCCAGAGACTGGCCTCCCGAAGCTGTCTCTGCATTTCACAACCTGAAACAGGCCTTTGTTTCTGGCCCCCTCTTGAGGAGACCAAATCCTGGGAATGCATTTTTTATTGAAGTGGACGCTTCCTCAATGGGGGTGGGAGCTGTGCTTCTTCAAATCTTTGAGAAGAGACGCCAACCATGTGCGTTCTTCTCCAAAAAATTTTCTCAGGCAGAGAGGAATTATGCCATCGGTGATCGGGAACTTCTCGCAATTAAATTGGCGTTAGAGGAGTGGCGTCATCTCTTGGAGGGTTCCCCTCACTCCATAACGATCTTTACCGATCACAAGAATTTACAGTATCTACAGAATGCTAAACGTCTGAATCCTAGACAGGCCAGGTGGAGTCTCTTCTTTGCCCGTTTTAATTTCACGATTACCTACAAACCTGGTTCCTGCAACGGTCGGGCTGATGCGCTCTCTAGGTCATTTGACACTTTGGACGAGGAGTCCGCCCCTGAACCTGAGCCGATCATTCCCACCTCATGCATTGTTGCCCACTCTACCACCCTGAAGTCTAAAATTCCGCCTGGTAAGACCTTTGTCCCCACTGGGCTAAGAGCTAAGATCCTTCGTTGGGGACATGATTCCAAGGTGGCAGGGCATTCTGGATTCCTCCGATCCTTCCTACTCATCAGTCGTCACTACTGGTGGCCTAATCTCCGCTCAGACGTCAAAGACTACGTTAAAGCTTGTCATGTCTGTGCTCAGTCCAAATCCTCCACACAAGCTCCTGCTGGTCTCCTCATGCCCTTGCCTATTCCTAAGGAACCCTGGGCCCATATTGCCATGGATTTTATCACCGATCTCCCACTGTCTGAGAATAATACAGTCATTTGGGTGGTAATCGATCGATTCTCCAAGATGGCTCATTTTGTTCCTCTTCCTGGTCTTCCTTCTGCCCCTGCCTTGGTTCCCATTTTCATTCGAGAAATTCTCCGCCTACATGGGGTCCCTTCTCATATTGTTTCCGACAGGGGAGTCCAATTCACGTCTCGTTTTTGGAGAGCCTTTTGCAAATCCCTCAATATTGTCTTGGATTTTTCTTCTTCTTACCATCCCCAATCCAATGGACAGACTGAGAGGGTTAATCAGGAGTTAGAGGTCTTTCTTCGCACCTTTGTGTCTTCTCACCATGACGATTGGTCCTCTCTACTCCCGTGGGCAGAATTCTCCCATAACAATCATGTGAATACCAGTTCGCAGAAGACACCCTTTTTCACAGTTTATGGAAAACACCCTCAACTTCCTCTTCCTATGATCTGTTCTCCAGACATTCCAGCTTTGGCTTCGGTTCAGGAGTCTCTCAATTCCGTTTGGGGTCACGTTCATGATTCCCTCCGGGCAGCTGCTGAAAAATTCAAAGGCTTTGCCGACCGCCGCAGGCGTAAACCGCCTTCTCTTCAGCCAGGGGACAAAGTCTGGCTCTCTACCAGGAACATCAAGCTCCGAGTTCCTTCTCTGAAGTTTGCTCCACGATTCATCGGTCCATACACGGTAACTGCTAAACTGAATCCGGTTTGTTTCAAACTCCAGATTCCTAAGAGCCTTAAAATCACTAACTCCTTTCATGTTGCTCTTCTAAAGCCTTTAGTCCTCAATAAATTCTCTCGTCCTCTTCCTACCGTGGCGCCTGTCTCTGAGGATAATCAGGAGTACGAGATCAGTCAAATTCTGGACTCCCGACTCTGTAAAGGCGTTCTTCAGTACCTCGTTCATTGGAAAGGGTTTGGTCCTGAGGAGAGGTCTTGGATCACTGCATCTGAGGTCTTTGCACCTCGTCTGTTAAAGGAGTTTCATCTGAAGTTTCCCTCTAAACCTGGGCCCAGGCGGGGAAGGGGGAGGCCTCGTAAGAGGGAGGGTACTGTCATGGATATGCATTAATGTCTGTCTGCCATCTTACCTTCCTCCTCATGTGTTCATCTAGAGACCAGACCTCCTTCACCTGGCTTCCTTTATAATCTCCTCCCAGCCTGACTCCACCCCAGGCCCTATCACTGAACACTATATTAACCTGTGCACTGCAAGCCTGCTTTGCTGATCAACGTGTTTGTTAGGCATTGTGTGTTTGGGTTCCTGCCTGCCGTGTGCTACGTCTGTCTCTCTGTTACGTTATTGGCTTGTCCCCGACCATCCCTGTCTGCTCGTGACCCTTGACCTTCGGCTCGTTCTTCGTTATCCTTGTCTGCTTGTGGCCCCTGACCTTCGGCTTGTTATTCGGTTCTCTCTATCGTGTGCTGCTGCTTCCCCTTATCCTACGGGGCGTGAGCTAGGAAACTCCAGGGGCCGCGACCTGGTCCCAGCCTGCAGCGTAACATCCTCACCACTAGAGGCCCTGGAGAAGACCAGCTGGGTCTTAGACTCCGCGCCCTGGGGAATCTTGGCTCTCGCTTCCGTTGGGATCCCGGTTGTGCTCCTCTGGTCCCGCTTTCCACAACCACCCAGTTTCCTATCCACAGAAGCCAGCCATAGGGTTCACTACCTCGCGGTGCACTCCTGTCCCCCTACGGTGTGCATCTGTCACCTGGCCACAGGTGACCCTGACACTTACTATGAGGAATCCATTGTCCACTACTGTCTCTCCTCTTCACTGAAGACAGCGCGCTGTGACCCATACATGTGACTGGACCAGAGTGTCCTAAGATTAGGTAAGTATACACATCTTTCCTTTACAGGTAGTTAGCATAGGGCTTAGGATAGGGGTGGGAGTAGGTTTAAGCTTAGCCAGGTTTTGACTGGACTTCTTCTTTAAAAGGATTGTAAAGGTAAATTAATAAAAAATAACAAACATCTTTATACTTACCTGTTCTGTGCAATGGAATTGCACAGAGTGGCAATGAACCTCCTCTTCTCGGGTCCAGCACAGGCGCTCCTGGCCCCTCCTCTCTCTCCGGTGCCCCCATGGGAAGCTGAGCCCCGCTGCTGCGTCCATTGACACAGACAGCGGGACTCAGCCCCGCCCCGCCCCCTACCCCCTCATCACTGGCTTTGATTGACAGCACTGGGAGCCAATGGCTCCTGGTGCCTCAGCAAAGCCAGGAAGACCTGTAAGTGATGGGAGAGAAGAGCTGCAGATGTGCAGAGCACTGGATCAAATGAGGACTCAGGTACATGAAGGGGGGGGGGGGGTGAAGAGGGATGCTGATGCCTAAACATTTTTTACCTTAATGCAACTTTGTGTAAAAAAAAAAAATATTTTTTTTTTTGCATTTTAAAACTTTTGGCAAACAAAATGAAGCCTTCAAAAGACTCACAATGCTGCTTTAAATGCCTTGTTTACTCACCAAAATGTGGTAAGTTTGTGGGTATTTCCACTGTCTCTGTGCCCCAGGGCTTTCAAAAATGTGATAGCTAGTCAGGATATTAGATATTTAATTTATTCCCTTAGAAAGTCTGAAGGTGCTTCTTGGATTTTGGGTCCCCTTGTGTGGCTAGGCTGTGAAAAAGTTTTATGCATGTGGTATTGCCACACTCAGGAGTATCAGAATGTGTTTTGGGGTGTATTTCTAGGTATGCCTATGAAGTGTATTAGAAATATCTTATTGATTGACAACTTCTTGTGTAAAAATACATTTTCATTTTCTTTCCTGCTTCTTCCCCAAACTTGTGGCAAAAAATGAAATTTCCAAAGAACTTAAGCCTTTCAAAGGCCTTTCAGAAATTACCTTGGACTATTTGTTTTCCAAAATGGGTTTATTTTTTTTCCATTGTCCTGGTGCTCCAGGGCCTCCAAAAATGTGATAGGTAGTCAGAAACTAGATGCGTAATTTATGCCCCTGAAGTGGTTCCTTAAATTGTGGGCCCCTCTATGCTTCTAGAATCTAGATTGTGAAAAAGTCTCACACATGTGGTATCCCTATACTCAGGAGGCATAGCAGAATGTGTTTTGGGCTGTAAAGGTAAGTATGCCCATTCTGTGTGTGAGGAATAACTTAAAATGACAACTTTGTAAAAAACAAAAAGAAAATTATATTTATTTTCTTTATTTTCCCAAAAATTGGACAAAAAAAAAATACACCTTAAAACAACTTACCATGCCTCTTAGGGCTCAATTACGCTTGCTTTGACTTCAACACACATTAAAGCGCCTACCACTTCGACATGCTTTTTTGATGTGTTTTTGATGCTTCTGCAATGCTTCAGTGGTGCTTCGATGATGCTTCGGTGGTGCTTTTTTGAAGTTTTAATGAAGCTTGGCAGATGCCCTGTATGTGTGTTGATATCTCCTACCTGCAATACCTCCAAAACAAAACGAAGCTAAAGCTGAATAAAAGCCTCTCAAAAGCTTCAGGTGCTTCAAGCAAGCTTTGTCATAGACTTCTATGGAGGCTTTGAAGATGATTTGAAGCACCACTAAAGCGACATGGGGTATAATTTTTAAAGCAAAGTCGAAGCAAAGCAAAAACAAGGTGTAAGCAGCACTGTAAGCTAATCATTTTATTTAGTAACAGGGGCTTTGAGTGAGAGAGCTTTAAAAAAGCGTGTCCAAAGCCTTGTTTTGAAACAAATTTGGGGGGTATTCGTACTATCCTGGCATTTTAGGGCTCAGTGCAGTCAGTGCATCAGGACTCGCCAATTTTCAAACATACACTATATACCATAGTTTGTAGACTCTGTAACTACTTGGTACATTCAGCCTGCCCACACACAGTTTCGAATCTTGGCCAGTTCCTGCTGAACCGGACGAGATTTGAACCCTCTATATGTTTTGTTTAACTTTGTTTTTTGTTTTTTTTTAAACACTGTTAGTATGTATTTCCTTTTTCAGAAATTGTTTTGCTTTAACTCTGAGCTGTATTATTATCATTATTTTTATACAGGATTTGAATAGCGCAACGTTTTACAACATGAGGGCAGACAGTACAGTTACAATGCAATTCAATACAGGAGCAATCAGAGGGCCCTGCTAATTCTGTATAAGTTTTAGCTGTATCTGTATCTGAAGAAGTATTTAGTGTTTTGCCTGAAGCTGGTCCCATAAATTGCTGGAAAGGTGCAGTAGATATGACTTATGCGAGTCAAGATGGTATTGAACACATACAAGTGAAATGCATGCTCAATTGGGTTGAGATCAGGTGATTGACTCAGCCATTGCAGAATATTCCACTTCTTTTCCTTCAAAAGCTCCTGGGTTGCTTTTGCATTGTGTTTAGGATCATTGTCTATTTTTACTGTGAAGCGCTGTCCAATCAACTTTGCTGCATTTGGCTGAATCTGGGCTGACAGCATATCTCTAAACACTGCAGAATTCATCCGGCTGCTTCTGTTTTCTTTCAAATCAGCATAAAACACCAATGACCCAGTGCCACTGGAAGCCATCACACTGCCTCCACCATGTTTTACAGATGACGTTGTGTGCCTTGGATCATGAGCTGTTCCAAGCCTTCTCTACACTTTTTTCTTTCCATCATTCTGGTACAGATTATTCTTATTTTTATCCGTCCAAAGAATGCTTTTCCAGAACTGGGCTGCCTTTTTTAGATGTTTTTTGGCAAAGCCTAGTCTGGCCTTCTTATTCTTCAGGCTTATGAATGGTTTGCACCTTGTGGTGAACCCTCTGTATTTGCTCTTGTGAAGTCTTCTCTTGATTGTAGACTTTGACAATGATACGCCACCTCCTGGTGAGTGTCCTCCACTTGTCTGGATGTTGTGAATGGGTTTTTCTTTACCATAGAGAGGGTCCTGCGATTATCCACCAGTGTTATCTTCCGTGGATGTCCAGGCATTTTTATGTTGCTGAGCTCACAAGTGCGTCTTTCTTTCCTCAGAGGCTGTTGATTTGGCCACTCCTAATGTTGCTGCTATCTCACTGATGGATTTGTTTCATTTTTGAAGCATTACAATGATCTGTTTCACTTATGGATAGCACCTTTGAACGCATGATGTAGGTTCACAGCAATAGATTCCAAATGCAAATACCACACTTAAAATCAACTCCAGACTTTTTGCCTGCTTAATTGATGAAGAAATAACTAGAGTTGAGCGGGTAGCTGGATATTCGGGTCCGGCGGGTTCGGCCGAACTTCGGAAAAAAGTTCGGATTCGGGACCGAACTTTAACCCGAACCCGGACCCGGACCCGGACCCCATTGAAGTCAATGGGGACCCGGACTTCTGACGACTAAAAAGGCTCTAAAAAAGTAATGGAAAGGGCTAGAGGGCTGCAAATGGCAGCAAAATGTTGTTAAGAACATGGCAAGTGCTCTGCAAACAAATGTGGATAGGAAATAACTTAAAAGAACATAAAAAAAATAAAAAATAAAAAAATATGCTGGAGGCCCCCTTTTCAGCAGAAGAGGTACAGGAAGTCATTAAGAACCTCAGAAACTCAACGGCACGATGCCACACATATGGTGGGAATGCCCCAGAATACGCCCTTTCTGGAATAAAGGGATTTTTATAACAGCTTACCTGTAAAATCCTTTTCTTGGAGTACATCACGGGACACAGAGCGACTTAGTCATTACTAATGGGTTATATAGATTACCTTCAGGTGTTGGCACTGGCCAATTCCAAACCGGAAGTACCCTCCCCTATATAAGCCCCTCCCACCCGGGAGCACCTCAGTTTTGTAGCCAAGCAATAAGTGTCCCAAAAAGAGGGGTGGGAGCTCTGTGTCCCGTGATGTACTCCAAGAAAAGGATTTTACAGGTAAGCTGTTATAAAAATCCCTTTTTCTTTTTCGTACATCACGGGACACAGAGCGACTTAGTCATTACTAATGGGACGTCCCAAAGCAATGCCAAATGAGGGGAGGGATACATAAGCTGGGCGCCATCAGGCATGAGGATCTTTTGCGGCCTGCAACACACTGCGCCCAAAGGCGACATCCTCCTGACTTCTAACGTCTACCTGGTAGAATCTAGTAAACGTGTGTACCGAAGACCATGTTGCGGCCTTACATACTTGAGCCAGGGAGGCCTGGTGATGCACTGCCCATGAAGTTCCAACTGCTCTTGTGGAGTGCGCCCTAACTTTGAACGGAGGCGGTCTCTTTCTCAAGCCATAGGCTTGTATTATGACCTGTCGAATCCACTTGGCTAAAGTAGATTTTGATGCTGCCTGACCCTTTCTGGGGCCTTCCGGCAGAACAAACAAAGAATACGTTCTGCGAATCTGAGCAGTGGCTTTCAGATAAGCTTTAACTGCTCTTACTACATCCAAAGAATGTAATAACTTTTCCTCTACCGAGCTAGGTTTGGGGAAAAAAGAAGGAAGAACCACATCTTGGTTCAAATGAAACCTCGATACCACCTTAGGAAGAAAGGCTGGATGAGGACGTAATACTACTCTGTCCTTATGGACAACCAGATATGGCTCCTTACAGGACAAGGCGGCTAGTTCCGATACTCTTTTAGCCGAACAAACGGCTACTAAGAAAAACAATTTCCTGGTGAGAAGAACCAAGGAAATGTGTTGCAATGGTTCAAACGGTTGTTTCTGTAGAACAGACAGAACCAGGATTAAGTCCCAAGGACATATGGGAATACTAACCGGAGGGCTAATACGCATCACTCCTTGTATAAAGGCTTTGACTAGTGAATGCGAAGCCAAGGACCTTTGAAAAAATATTGACAAGGCCGAAATCTGACCCTTGATAGTACTCAAGGCCAGCTTCCTATCTACAGCCCACTGTAGGAAGTCCAAAATCCTCCCTATCACGTACCTACGTGGATGCCATTTCTTGGCCTCACACCACGTAATGTACGCTTTCCAGATCCTATAATAGATCTGCCTGGATACCGGCTTCCTGGCATTGATCATGGTAGATACCACAGAATTAGAGAGCCCTCTCTTTTTCAGAATGTGGGCTTCAATAGCCAGGCCGTCAAACCTAGGGCTGGTAAGGAAGGGTGGTATATCGGTCCCTGCGACAGCAGGTCCGAACGATGTGGGAGGGTCCAAGGACTCCTCACTGACATTTTTACAATCTCCGCGTACCATGCCCTTCGGGGCCACGCTGGAGCCACCAGAATCACTGGTTTCTTTTCTACCCTGATTCTGCGGAGTAATCGCGGTAACAATTGTGGCGGTGGGAATGCATATATCAGCTTGAACTGATCCCAAGGGAACACTAGGGCATCCGAGCCGCAAGCTAGGGGATCCCTTGTGCGAGACACAAATCTGTCCACCTTTGCGTTGAATCTGGATGCTAGCAGATCTACATCCGGTGTTCCCCACCGCTGGCATATTGCCTGGAAAACCTCGGGGTGAAGACCATTCCCCCGGGCATAATTGTTGGCGACTTAGAAAGTCCGCTCTCCAATTTTCCACTCCTGGGATGAAAACCGCGGATATGACTGGGACATATCTTTCTGCCCACTCCAGGATGCAATTTGCTTCCCTCTGGGCTGCACGACTCTTGGTGCCACCCTGGTGATTGATATATGCCACTGCCGTGGCATTGTCTGATTGAATTCTGACAGGGGACCCTTGGAGTTTGGATGTCCATGCTACTAGGGCATACCGGGCTGCTCGTATCTCTAAGAGATTGATGGGCAGGGCCTTTTCTGCTTCTGACCACTTGCCCTGGAGAGACCATTGCTCCAGTACTGCCCCCCAGCCTATGAGGCTGGCATCTGTAGTGACCACCTTCCAAGAAACCGGACTGAAGGGTTTCCCTCTTTCCAGATTCTGGGGCACCAACCACCAATGGAGGCTCTTGCGAACGGAAGGGGACAGGGACATTGGTAAGTCTAAAGCCTGAACTTTTTTGTTCCAGGCTGACAGTATGGCCCTTTGCAAATTCCTTGAATGGAATTGACCGTAGGGTACCGCTTCGAATGAAGCCACCATCTTTCCCAGCAGCCTCATGCAGAGGCGTATGGATGGTTTTCTTTTTGTACCCACTAAGTGGGTCAAATCTTTTAAAGACGACACCTTCTCTGGAGGTAAGAAAATCTTTCTCTGATTTGAATCCAGCCTTAGCCCTAAGTATTCCAGACTTTTGACTGGTCTTAGAGCTGACTTGTCCCGGTTGATAATCCAACCGTGATATTCCAGATACTTGATTGTCTTGTGAATAGCTACTTCCAGCTTTTCCACTGAGTGGTCTATTAGTAGCAGGTCGTCTAGATATGCCATTATCGTTACACCCTGTGTTCTTAGATTGGCCAATAATGGGGCCAGAATTTTTGTGAACACTCGTGGTGCTGTGGCCAGACCGAAAGGTAAGGCTCTGAACTGAAAATGGCGCCCTTCTACTGCAAAGCGTAGAAATTTCTGGTGGGCCGGAAAGATGGGAATATGCAGATAAGCATCCTTTATGTCGATCGAGGCTAACCATTCCTGCCCTTGTAGGGCGGTGGCCACCGATCGGATCGACTCCATCCGAAAAGTCCTGATATTTAGGAACTTGTTTAGCCCTTTTAGATTTAATATGGGCCTCACGTCCCCATTTGGTTTGGGGACTGTGAAAAGGTTCGAGTAAAACCCGAATCCGCTTTCTTCCAGGGGAACCTTCATGATTACACCTTGGAGCAATAGTTGTTCTAGTGCCAGAAGGAGGGATCCTCTCTTTTGGGGATCTCTTGGCACGTTTGACCTCATAAATTGGGCAGGAGGAGTGCCTTTTAACTCCAGCTTGTATCCCAGACTTACTGCGGAGAGCACCCATCTGTCTCTGATGGTGTCCCGCCAGGTCTCTGTGAACAACTGAAGTCTTCCCCCCACCCCGATTGAGTGGGGGCAACGCTTCATGCCTTGGGGGGAGGTTTTGTACCTCTCTTGATCCAGGGCTTCTTGTTACCCTGTGATTGTCCCTGATTTCTGCCCCCTGAATTTGACCGCGGAGGCCGTCGGAACTGCTTCACAGCCGATGTGCCCGGGACTGGAGAAGTAGGCCTCTTAAAAGAAGGACTTCTACCCTTGTTCTTAACCGGTAAGAGTGTACTTTTACCGGCAGAAATTTTCTGGATATATTTGTCCAGATCTTCTCCAAATAAGCGTTCTCCATGAAATGGGAAGCTAACCAGCAGTTTTTTACAGGGAGCTTCAGCAGACCAGTTTTTGAGCCACAGAAGCCTACGCATATGTACTATAGACAGCGTAAAGCGGGAGGCCTGTTGGATTGTATCCTTTATGGCGTCCACCGCAAAACACAAGGCTCTAGGCAGGTCAGCTAGGGCAAGAGCCTGCTGATCTGGTAAGTCCCTTAAGACTTGTTTCAACTGATCTTTCACTGCTTGGCAGACTCCAATCGCTGCTACCGCAGGTTGTGTCACCATGCTTGCTGTAGAGAAAGCAGATTTTAGTAAAGACTCCAATTTTTTATCTATTGGGTATTTGAACATTGGAACATTATCTACTGGACATGTCAGTGATTTGTTAACAGAAGAGATGGCTGCGTCCACTGTAGGGACCCTCCATTTTTTTATGAACTTATCCTCCATGGGATAGATCACCGGAAATCTCTTGGGGGGAGCAAATATTTTATCAGGATGCTCCCAATCCTGGTAAATAAGCCCTTCTAATAAAGGGTGGATTGGGAAGGAACAGACAGCCTGGGGAGCTTTTAGCGACCCCAGCGAGGAAACCGTAGTGGATGGTGGTTCCGCCAGAGGCATTTTAAATGCTGATCGGACCATATTAGTCAGAGACTGAACCCATAATCTTTCAGCCTGAGATGCTGAGAAAGGTTCTTCCACTGTTGATTCCTCCATAACTGAATCAACCTCATCCTGATCCCCTTCAGGTAGGTCGATCTCTGTGTGGGGCTGTTCCTCCACTAACAGGCACTCTGAAGGAGGAGACGGAGATCGGACGCGCTTTTCCTGAGACAGGGAAGCAGCGATCAATGCTGTTAATCTCTCTTCCAATCCTCCCAGAGTTGAGGATAAAACCTCCTCTGTTATATATACAGGAGCAGGTGGACTGGGGACAGCCGCAGCACCAGGCATTCCTGCGGGGTTTCTACGGCTACTGACCTCTGAATTCTCAGGGGAGATTGGTGCAGTACAAGCATGCCCAATATCCTCAGAGCCCGATGGAGACCCCTTTGGCTTCCTGGAAGATCTATTTCCGGAGCGTCTGGACGACATATCCTTTAAGCACAAAGCTGAGGTATTCCCGTCGTCATACACCAATTTTGCTGGTAATAGTCTAACACAGGTGCTGCTATATACCAGCTGGTGTCCACTAAAGTGCCTTTCTATGGGGATGCCTGCATCAACCGCCTCTGTGTGCCACTGTTTGTTGCTAGCTCTGTTTGCATCCAGCTGACACTTGTACTGTGTCTTTTAACCATGCTGGGACGCCCGCACATGTGCAGAAGCGCCGCGGCGCGCATCGAGCGTCATCCACCCGCCCCGCCCCTTTTTTTCATAGGAGGCGCGTGCACGCGCCCGCGCGCGCGCCCGTGCGCCATTGGCGCCCTTTTCGAAATCAAACAGGGGACTAGGAGCCAGGGCCCTTTTTGCCGGAGGGCCTGTGCGGTGGATGAGCGCAGCAACAGGGCAGAGGAAGTGGATTCCCACAGAGAAACTTACCAGCTGCCTGGATCTTTTGACTTGAGAAAACCAAAGATCCACATGACAAGAAAAATGGACTACAGCGGCCTCTAGTGGTTTAACACAGGTACCGCGGTCCCTTTTTTTTTTTTTTTTCTTGACTACTATTAAAATTTTACATTTTCAGTAGTTACAGGCAAACACAGATATTTAGCGGGAATACCGTTAGGTAACAGACAGAAAGACAAATTAGGCTTGGGGGTCCCCCAATAGAACCA
This sequence comes from Rana muscosa, assembly GCA_029206835.1. NCBI lineage: Eukaryota > Metazoa > Chordata > Amphibia > Anura > Ranidae > Rana > Rana muscosa. The sequence goes on from CM055117.1 coordinate 847,202,982, forward strand.
AGTTCCTGGGGGCCCCCACTTACCTGATCCCCACCGCAGGACTTTGTTTGGTCCACAGAAGTCCAAACTTCACCTATCACGGCAGGCATTGTAATTAAACCTTCAGGGACCGGGTTCCCAAGGATTCCACTCCCCTGGACCTGTATAGCACCCTGCACAGACAACATCTTGGTCGTGGGTATGACCAGAGCTCTGGATCCCAGGGTCCAGCCCTCCTAAGAGAAGCATTACAGGCAAAACCTTGCTCTTCTGCTGCAAGGCCCGGGTACCGACCGTTTAGCTATGAAGCTTTTTTGGTGGGATCCGGAACAGCTTACTAAGGCCCAAAAGAACCTGTACGCAAGCCCAGTGAAAACACATGTTACTCTTTGGCCAACACCTTAGACACTGGCAAAAAACTGAGGTGCTCCCGGGTGGGAGGGGCTTATATAGGGGAGGGTACTTCCGGTTTGGAATTGGCCAGTGCCAACACCTGAAGGTAATCTATATAACCCATTAGTAATGACTAAGTCGCTCTGTGTCCCGTGATGTACGAAAAAGAAAAATTATTTAATTTAATGGATAAGCTAGTGGGAAAATAAAATACTTTGAAATAAAAATGTAGCGGGGTGCTAAATTTAAGGAAAGTGTTTGAGTGGTAAATAGGCTCAAATACCCTAATTCTGTAGGATTCATGGACCATTTTGTCCTCGGGGGACAGTATTGGTGTGCAGTTCCCTGCGGCCTACAGGTGGCGCCTTTTGTGTCCCCTCTTGGCAGTAGTACAGCGGGGCGGGGAACCTGCTGTGCATGCCGGGAGAGCATATAAAAGGGGCAGACCTTTGGCCTGGGGGCTGATGTCCAGTGGGGTCCGCGCCCAGGTGCCTTCGGCCTGGGTGCATGTGTTCCTGTTCCATCTCGGGCACCTTTAGCCCGGGGTGAGGTACTATCCTGGAGTTCTTGCTGCCCTGGGTATGGAGGCCTAGGGGCGGGAGTAAAGCCTGGAGTCCAGAGCCGCCTCGTGTAGGGGACCCTGTTCCAGGGAAGGGAGGATCATTCTGATGGACCGATGCGGGAGTCACGGTGAAGGAATGGTCTGTTGACTCCCTGGAGAGATGTCTTCCCCTTGATATGGGCTAGGTTCGTAGAAGGAGAAGCTCAAGGTCACCTTGGCTGTATCAGAGGCCTTATTCAACCGGCCCGTGGCAGGGGCCTTATACACCCTGGTCTGTGGCTGAGACCAAAGTTCTCCAGGCCCGTGGCAGGGGCCTTGTACACCTGGTCTGTGGCAGAGACCAACCTCAATGTCTGTGGCAGAGACCGTGCGCCAAAAACTGTTTGAGAAACCTAAGCAGTGAAGTGAATGTGCTACGTTTGTGCCTGGACCTCCTCCACACCTTAAGCTGTCCTGTTTCTTTGCTCTAACCTTTTCTATCTGAGTACAGTTTATTTTGCCATGAGAGAATAAGAGTTGGAGTTTCAGCTGGTGTGGACATTGACTTTACTGGCAATTAAAGGACTTGCCTCTACCTACAGTAGAGGTGAGAATCATCCTCTGGAGCAGTTTTGACTCCGGCTGTGGACACGGCCCGTCAAGTACACCGCTCAACCTCTTTATATAGGAGGATACGGGCTGGTAGTGCGGTGTGCCTTTCTCCCTCCTGCGAAGAGCCAACAACATAAAGGCAGGTAAGGGGGAAAGGATCTGTGCGCTACAAAAAAGTAAAATAAAAATTTTAATCTTGGCCTAGCAGGACGAGGTCCATATGGAGTAGGAGGTTGAGGTGGCGGTGGATGTGGCTGTGTAGGTGGAAGCGGCGGTGGAGGAGGACGAGGTAGCCAACACTGGTTCAAAAATACAACAATGGCTGGGTAAGGCCGGTGATGTGTCGAATTCTGTCCCCTGTCGAATAGTGTCCGCCCTGTACTGCGCTTGCTGAGTATGTAGGACAAGGGGATTTCAAAAATCTCCCAAGACTAACGGCGCCTGCGTGTTGAGTTCAGGTGAAGGCCACACCATCCGTGGTTCAAGCCGAGCCAAGCAAGGCCGCGATCGAAGCGAGCCCGTGAGGGGCCCTGTTACTATGTGCTACCGTATGTCCTCTTGGATGGTGGGGCTTGAACCTGCACTCACAGCGCAGGCGCCGTTCATCTTCGGAGATTTTGTGAATCTCCTTGTCCTCTGTACTGCGCAAGCGCTGCGCCTGCGCAGTACGGGCCGGGCACAATCCGATGGCCGGACAGTTTTTGTCACAACACCGGTATACATGTCTATTCTGCACAAGGTACGGACAAGTCCTGTGGGATCCATGCCTGGTTCATTTTAATGAACGTGAGCTTGTCCACATTGGCTCTGGACAGGCGGCTGCGCTTGTCTGTGATAACGCCCCCTGCCGTGCTAAATACACGTTCAGATAATACACTGGCTGCAGGGCAGGCCAGCACCTCCAAGGCATAAACGGCAAGCTCAGGCCATGTGCCCAATTTGGAGACCCAGAAGTTAAAGGGGGCAGACCCGTCATCCAGTACGTGTAGGCCTGTGGACACATACTGCTCAACCATGTTGGTGAAATGCTGCCTCCTGCTAAGACGTTCCATCTCAGCTGGTGGTGCTGGTTGTTGTGGCGTGCTGACAAAGCTTTTCCACATTTCGGCCATGCTAACCCTGCCTTCTGAGGTGCTGCCGGTGCCCCGGCTGCGTTGGCGACCTCTTCCTCCTCCTCTGCCTTCGCCTTGTGCTTCCACCGTACGCCCGCTGTCAGGTGGGAATGCCACCAGCAGCGCGTCTACCAGCGTGCGCTTGTACTCGCGCATCTTACGATCCCGCTCCAGTGAGGGAATTAAGGACGGTACGTTGTCCTTGTAACGGGGATCCAGCAGGGTGGCCACCCAGTAATCAGCACCAGTTAAAATGTGGGCAACTCGGCTGTCGTTGCGGAAACACTGCAGCATGTAATCGCTCATGTGTGCCAGGCTGCCCAGAGGCAAAGAAAAGCTGTCCTCTGTGGGAGGTGTATCGTCTGTGTCCTCTGTATCCCCCCAGCCACGCACCAGTAATGGCCACGAGCTGGTCTGAGTGCCACCCTGCTGTGAACATGGCTCCTCCTCCTCCTCCTCCTCCTCCATCTCCTCCTCCACCTCGTCATCCTCCAGAACTGTGCCCTTTCTGCCGGACAATTGTGTACCTGGCGTTTGTTGGTGCAGGAACCCACCCTCGTAGCCACTTGTGAAAGACTGCCCTGAAAGCCTTTGAAATGATCCCGCTTCCTCCTCCTCCTCCTCATCCTCCTGTGCCACATCCTCTTCCATCATCGCACGAAGCGTTTTTTCAAGGAGGCATAGAACTGGGATAGTAACGCTGAGAACGGCGTCATTGGCACTGGCCATGTTGGTGGAGTACTCGAAACAGCGCAACAAGGCACACAGGTCTCGCATGGAGGCCCAGTTATTGGTGGTGAAGTGGTGCTGTTCCGCAGAGCGACTCACGCGTGATTGCTGCAGCTGAAACTCCACTATTGCCTGCTGCTGCTCGCACAGTCTGGCCAGCATGTGCAAGGTGGAGTTCCACCTTGTGGGCACGTCACATATGAGGCGGTGAGCTGGAAGGCCGAAGTTACGCTGCAGTGCTGACAGGCGAGCAGCAGCAGGGTGAGAACGCCGAAAGTGCGCACAGACAGCCCGCACTTTCTGCAGCAGCTCTGGCATATTGGGGTAATTTTTAAGGAACCTCTGGACCACCAAGTTCAGCACATGCGCCAGGCAAGGGATGTGCGTCAAACCGGCTAGACCCAGAGCTGCTACGAGATTTCGCCCATTATCGCACACCACCAGGCCGGGCTTGAGGCTCACTGACAGCAACCACTCATCGGTCTGTTGTTCCATGTCCCTCCACAACTCCTGCGCGGTGTGGGGATTTTCCCCCAAACAGGAAAGTTTTAAAACTGCCTGCTGTCGTTTACCCCTGGCTGTGCTGAAGTTGGTGGTGAAGGTGTTACGCTGAATGGATGAGGAGGCGGTAGAGGATGAGGAAGCGGAGAAGGAGGAGTTAGCAACAGGAGGCAAACTGAAGCGCCCTGCAATCCTCGGTGGTGGAAGGACATGCGCCAAACCGCTATCTGCCTCAGGCCCAGCAGCCACTGCATTTACCCAGTGTGCTGTTAGGGAGATATAACGTCCCTGACCGTGCTTACTGGTCCACGCATCCGTAGTTAGGTGGACCTTGCCACAGATGGCGTTGCGCAGTGCACACCTGATTTTGTCCCCCACCTGGTTGTGCAGGGAAGGGATGGCTCGCCTGGAAAAGTAGTGGCGGCTGGGCACGACGTACTGCGGGACAGCCAATGCCATCAGGCTTTTAAAACTCTGCGTCTCCACCAGACGGAATGACAGCATTTCAAAGGCCAGGAATTTTGAAATGCTGGCATTCAGGGCCAGGGATCGCGGGTGGCTAGGGGGGTACTTCCTCTTCCGCTCCAATGTTTGGGAGATAGAGAGCTGAACGCTTCCATGGGACATTGTGGAGATGGTCGGTGACCCAGGTGGTAGTGTTGCTGGCAGATCCTCTGTTTGCGGGGTGACAGGTGCCACTGTCACTACAGAGGTGGATGAAGAGGCCGAGACTGCAGCAGAAGAGGAAGCAGGAGGAGCCAGAGACCTTTCTTGGTTTCTGAGGTGTCTACTCCACTGCAGCTCGTGCTTTGCACTTAGATGCCTGGTCATGCAGGTTGTGCTCAGGTTGAGAACGTTTATGCCTCGCTTCAGGCTCTGATTGCACAGCGTGCAAACCACTCGTGTCTTGTCATCAACACACTGTGTGAAGAACTGCCACGCTAGGGAAGTCCTTGGACCTGGCTTTGGTGTGCTCGGTCCCTTGCTGCGTTGGGCAGTAGCAGATGTACTGTCTAGGGGACGAATGCTCCGTTTTTGCACCCTGCTCCCTCTTCTGCTGTGCTGGTGGCTCTGTGCGACCACCGCCTCTTCCTCCGAACTACACTGGTCACCTGCATAACGTTGATTCCATGTGGGGTCGAGGACCTCATCGTCCTCCACATCATCTTCCACCCAGTCTTCACCCCTGCCCTCCATGTCTGTCTGCACAATTGCGAAAGCAGCAGCAGTTGGCACCTGTGTTTCGTCATCATCCGAGACGTGCTGCGATGGTCCTCCCATGTACCCATCATGAAACATAAGTGGTTGGGCATCGGTGCACTCAATCTCTTCCACTTCTGGGGCAGGGCTAGGTGGATGGCCCTGGGAAACCCTGCTAACAGAGTCATCGAAAAGCAGAAGAGACTGCTGCATGATTTGGGGCTCAGACTGCTTGGCTGATTTGCAAGGGGGTGAGGTGAAAGACTGATGGACATGGGCTTCAGGTGCCAACTCTGATCTTTCAGCAGAAGAGTGGGTGGGAGACAATGTGAAGGAACCCGAGGCACTGTCAGCAACCCAATCTACTATCGCCTGTACTTGTCCTGGCCTAAACATTGGTACAGCCTCATTAGGCGCGACAAAATACCGCCGCAGGCTCGGTCGCCTACTCGCACCTGAGGAAGGTGTTTCACTTGTGCGTGTAGCTGGCACAGATCCACCACGTCCTCTCCCTGCAACAGGAGCTCCACCAGCAGCACCACGACCGGGGCCACCACGTCCCTTTGACCTTCCCCTCATATTTTCCAAATTTAGGATCTTGCCCTAAATGGCGTTTTTTGGAAGACCACAACACACCCACAGTACGTAATGGCTGAAACGCACATCTACAGAACTGCAGAAAATGCTATTAAAAAAAAAAAAGGTTGTTTTTTTTAGTATAGCACAGTACAAGGAAAATATATAGAAATTGTTTTTTTACACACACCTCCAGATGTGTATTTCACACTGCAAAATATTTTCTGTGGCCCTAAATGGCGTTTTTTGCCAGACCACAACACACCCACAGCACGTAACCGCTGAATCGCACAGCTACAGAAAATGCTATTCAAAAAAAAAGGTTGTTTTTTTTAGTATAGCACAGTACAAGGAAAATATATAGAAATTGTTTTTTTACACACACCTCCAGATGTGTATTTCACACTGCAAAATATTTTCTGTGGCCCTAAATGGCGTTTTTTTGCAAGAGCACAACACAACCACAGTATTTAACCACTGAATCGCACAGCTACAGAAAATGCTATTCAAAAAAAAAGGTTGTTTTTTTTAGTATAGCACAGTACAAGGAAAATATATAGAAATTGTTTTTTTACACACACCTCCAGATGTGTATTTCACATTGCAAAATATTTTCTATGGCCCTAAATGGCGTTTTTTTGCAAGAGCACAACACAACCACAGTATTTAACCACTGAATCGCACAGCTACAGAAAATGCTATTCAAAAAAAAGGTTGTTTTTTTTAGTATAGCACAGTACAAGGAAAATATATAGAAATTGTTTTTTTACACACACCTCCAGATGTGTATTTCACACTGCAAAATATTTTCTGTGGCCCTAAATGGCGTTTTTTGCCAGACCACAACACACCCACAGCACGTAACCGCTGAATCGCACAGCTACAGAAAATGCTATTCAAAAAAAAAGGTTGTTTTTTTTAGTATAGCACAGTACAAGGAAAATATATAGAAATTGTTTTTTTACACACACCTCCAGATGTGTATTTCACACTGCAAAATATTTTCTGTGGCCCTAAATGGCGTTTTTTGGAAGAGCACAACACAACCACAGTATTTAACCACTGAATCGCACAGCTATAGAAGTGCAGAGAATGCTATTCAAAAAAAATGTTGTTTTTTTTAGTATAGCACTGTACAATATATAGAAATTGTTTATTTTACACACCTCCACATGTGTATTTCACACTGCAAAATATTTTCTGTGGCCCTAAATGGCGTTTTTTTGCAAGAGCACAACACAACCACAGTATTTAACCACTGAATCGCACAGCTATAGAAGTGCAGAGAATGCTATTCAAAAAAAATTTTGTTTTTTTTAGTATAGCACTGTACAATATATAGAAATTGTTTATTTTACACACCTCTACATGTGTATTTCACACTGCAAAATATTTTCTGTGGCCCTAAATGGCGTTTTTTGCAAGAGCACAACACAACCACAGTATTTAACCACTGAATCGCACAGCTATAGAAGTGCAGAGAATGCTATTCAAAAAAAATTTTTTTTTTTTAGTATAGCACTGTACAATATATAGAAATTGTTTATTTTACACACCTCCACATGTGTATTTCACACTGCAATTTATTTTCTGTGGCCCTAAATGGCGTTTTTTGCAAGAGCACAACACAACCACAGTATTTAACCACTGAATCGCACAGCTATAGAAGTGCAGAGAATGCTATTCAAAAAAAATGTTGTTTTTTTTAGTATAGCACTGTACAATATATAGAAATTGTTTATTTTACACACCTCCACATGTGTATTTCACACTGCAAAATATTTTCTGTGGCCCTAAATGGCGTTTTTTGCAAGAGCACAACACAACCACAGTATTTAACCACTGAATCGCACAGCTATAGAAGTGCAGAGAATGCTATTCAAAAAAAATTTTGTTTTTTTTTAGTATAGCACTGTACAATATATAGAAATTGTTTATTTTACACACCTCCACATGTGTATTTCACACTGCAATTTATTTTCTGTGGCCCTAAATGGCGTTTTTTGCAAGAGCACAACACAACCACAGTATTTAACCACTGAATCGCACAGCTATAGAAGTGCAGAGAATGCTATTCAAAAAAATTTTGTTTTTTTTAGTATAGCACTGTACAATATATAGAAATTGTTTATTTTACACACCTCCACATGTGTATTTCACACTGCAATTTATTTTCTGTGGCCCTAAATGGCGTTTTTTGCAAGAGCACAACACAACCACAGTATTTAACCACTGAATCGCACAGCTATAGAAGTGCAGAGAATGCTATTCAAAAAAAATGTTGTTTTTTTTAGTATAGCACTGTACAATATATAGAAATTGTTTATTTTACACACCTCCACATGTGTATTTCACACTGCAATTTATTTTCTGTGGCCCTAAATGGCGTTTTTTGCAAGAGCACAACACAACCACAGTATTTAACCACTGAATCGCACAGCTATAGAAGTGCAGAGAATGCTATTCAAAAAAAATGTTGTTTTTTTTAGTATAGCACTGTACAATATATAGAAATTGTTTATTTTACACACCTCCACATGTGTATTTCACACTGCAAAATATTTTCGGTGGCCCTAAATGGCGTTTTTTGCAAGAGCACAACACAACCACAGTATTTAAAGGAGTTGTAAAGGTTCGTTTTTTATTTTCTAAATAGGTTCCTTTAAGCTAGTGCATTGTTGGTTCACTTACCTTTTCCTTAGATTTCCCTTCTAAATATTTTTTTTCTTTGTTTTCTTTGTCTGAATTTCTCACTTCCTGTTTATCCTCAGTAAGCTGTTCAGTAAGCTGTTCTGGATGACTCCACACCACTCGGATGATGGTGTGGAGTTCAGTGAGGAGAAACAGGAAGTGAGAAATTCAGACAAAGAAAACAAACCTTTAGAAGGTAAATCAAAGGAAAAGGTAAGTGAAGCAACAATGCACTAGCTTAAAGGAACCTATTTAGAAAATAAAAAATGTACCTTTACAACTCCTTCAACCACTGAATCGCACAGCTATAGAAGTGCAGAGAATGCTATTCAAAAAAAATGTTGTTTTTTTTAGTATAGCACTGTACAATATATAGAAATTGTTTATTTTACACACCTCCACATGTGTATTTCACACTGCAATTTATTTTCTGTGGCCCTAAATGGCGTTTTTTGCAAGAGCACAACACAACCACAGTATTTAACCACTGAATCGCACAGCTATAGAAGTGCAGAGAATGCTATTCAAAAAAAATGTTTTTTTTTTTAGTATAGCACTGTACAATATATAGAAATTGTTTATTTTACACACCTCCACATGTGTATTTCACACTGCAATTTATTTTCCGTGGCCCTAAATGGCGTTTTTTGCAAGAGCACAACACAACCACAGTATTTAACCACTGAATCGCACAGCTATAGAAGTGCAGAGAATGCTATTCAAAAAAAATGTTTTTTTTTTTAGTATAACACTGTACAATATATAGAAATTGTTTATTTTACACACCTCCACATGTTTATTTCACACTGCAAAATATTTTCTGTGGCCCTAAATGGCGTTTTTTGGAAGAGCACAACACAACCACAGTATATAACCGCTGAATCGCACAGCTGCAGAGAATGCTATTCAAAAAAAAGTTTTTTGTTTTTTTTTAGTATAGCATAGTACAAGAAAAATATATAGAAATTGAGATATACACTGCAAAATATTTTTTTTTGCCCAAAAATAGGTCTTTTTTGCGCACAACAAAGTGCCTTTTTTTTTTTGCAACAGCACAATAAAGTGCCTTTTTTTTGGGGGGGGGGGCCCAAAAATGGGTCTTTTTAGCAAAAGTACAATAAAGTGCCTTTTTTTTTTTCTGACCGAAATAGGTCTTTTAGCAAGAGCACAATACAGCCACAGTATGGAATAGGTGTATCACTCAACCTAATGCAGTGCTGGTGCACTGAGCTTGCAACACAAACAGATAAACCTATGCAGATCGCTGAGCTATTATATCTCTCAATCTGGACTCCTATCTAAATCTCTCTCCCTGAAAGCACAAACAGGATCCTGCCCCTACACTACACTACACTACACTGTCTCCCTATCTTTTCTATCAGTAGATTGCAGAATCAGGACTAACTCCTATCATATAATTCTCTCCCTCACAGCAACAGCAGCCAGGATCCTTTCCCTACACTGTCTAAAAGCAGAGTGACGATCTGTGCTGTGTGCCTCTTTCTTATATAGAAGCTGGTCACATGCTGGGTCACATGTTGCACTGACCAATCACAGCCATGCCATTAGTAGGCATGGCTATGATGGCTTCTAAGGGCACACCAGCTAATCAAATGGTGATTGGCTGGCCCCTGAAGCATTTCTAACTGCGCCATTAAATTCCCGAATCCGGACCCGAACCCGGACTTTAGCGCAAAATCCGGGTCCGGGTCCGGGGTCGGGAAAACGCCAAAATTCGGTACGGACCCGAACTTTACAGTTCGGGTCCGCTCAACACTAGAAATAATAGGATTTTTATAACAGCTTACCTGTAAAATCCTTTTCTTGGAGTACATCACGGGACACAGAGCGACATAGTCATTACTAATGGGTTATATAGATACCGTCAGGTGCTGGCACTGGCAACTTCCAAAACCGGAAGTACCCTCCCCTATATAAGCCCCTCCCATCCGGGAGCACCTCAGTTTTGTAGCAAAGCAATAAGTGTCCCCAAAGAGGGGCGGGAGCTCTGTGTCCCGTGATGTACTCCAAGAAAAGGATTTTACAGGTAAGCTGTTATAAAAATCCTATTTTCTTTCTCGTACATCACGGGACACAGAGCGACATAGTCATTACTAATGGGATGTCCTAAAGCAATGCCCAATGAGGGGGGGGATACACCATATATAAGCTGAGCGCTATCAGACATGAGGATCTTTTGCGGCCTGCAACACACTGCGCCCAAAGGCGACATCCTCCTGACTTCTAACGTCTACCTGGTAGAATCTAGTAAACGTGTGTACCGAAGACCATGTTGCGGCCTTACATACTTGAGCCAGGGAGGCCTGGTGATGCACTGCCCATGAAGTTCCAACTGCTCTCGTGGAGTGCGCTCTAACTTTGAACGGAGGCGGTCTCCTTCTCAAGCCATAGGCTTGTATTATGACCTGTCGAATCCACTTGGCTAAAGTAGATTTTGACGCTGCCTGACCCTTTCTGGGGCCTTCCGGCAGAATAACCAAAGTATCCGTTCTGCGAATCTGAGCAGTGGCCTTTAGATAAGCTTTAACTGCTCTTACTACATCCAAAGAATGCAATAACTTTTCCTCTACCGAAGTAGGTTTGGGGAAAAAAGAAGGAAGAACCACATCTTGGTTCAAATGAAACCTCGATACCACCCTAGGAAGAAAGGCTGGATGAGGACGTAACACTACTCTATCCTTATGGATAACCAGATATGGCTCCTTACAGGACATAGCTGCTAATTCCAACACTCTTTTAGCCGAACAAATGGCTACTAGAAAAATCAATTTCCTGGTGAGAAGCACCAAAGAAATATGCTGTAATGGTTCAAATGGTTGTTTCTGTAGAACCGACAGAACCAAGTTTAGATCCCATGGACATATGGGAATATTAACCGGAGGACTAATACGCATCACTCCTTGTATAAAGGCTTTGACTAGTGAATGCGAAGCCAAGGGCCTTTGAAAAAATATTGACAAGGCCGAAATCTGACCATTGATAGTACTCAAGGCAAGCTTCCTATCTACAGCCCATTGTAGGAAGTCCAGAATCCTACCTATTACGTACTTATGTGGATGCCATTTCTTGGCCTCACACCACGCGATGTACGCCTTCCAGATTCTATATTAGATCTGCCTGGATACCGGCTTCCTGGCATTGATCATGGTAGATACCACAGGATTAGAGAGCCCTCTCTTTTTTAGAATGTGGGCTTCCATAGCCAGGTCGTCAAACCTAGGGCTGGTAAGGAAGGGTGGTATATCGGTCCTTGCGAAAGCAGGTCCGGACGACGTGGGAGAGTCCAAGGACTCCCCACTGAAATTTTACAATCTCCGCGTACCACGCTCTTCGGGGCCACGCTGGAGCCACCGGAATCACTGGTTTCTTTTCTACCCTGATTCTGCGGAGTAATCGAGGTAACCATTGTGGCGGTGTGAATGCATATATCAGCTTGAACTGATCCCAAGGGAACACTAGGGCATCCGAGCCGCAAGCTAGGGGATCCCTTGTCCGAGAGACAAACCTGTCCCCCTTTGCGTTGAATCTGGATGCTAGAAGATCTACATCCGATGTTCCCCACCGCTGACATATTGTCCAGAAAACCTTGGGGTGAAGGGACCCTTCCTCTGGGCCTAATTGCTGGCGACTTAGAAAGTCCGCCTTCCAATTCTCCACTCCTGGAATGAATACCGCAGATATGGCTGGGACATATTTTTCTGCCCATTTCAGGATGTAATTTACTTCCCTCTGGGCTGCACGACTCCTGGTGCCCCCCTGATGATTGATATATGCCACTGCCGTGGCATTGTCTGATTGAATTCTGACAAGGGACCCTTGGAGTTTGGATGTCCATGCTACTAGGGCATACCGGGCTGCTCGTATCTCTAAGAGATTGATGGGCAGGGCCTTTTCTGCATCCGACCATCTGCCCTGGAGAGACTATTGCTCCAGTACTGCTCCCCAGCCTATAAGGCTGGCATCTGTAGTGACCACCTTCCAAGAAATCAGACTGAAGGATTTCCCTTTTTCCAGATTCTGGGGAACCAACCACTAACGGAGGCTCTTGCGAACGGAAGGGGACAAGGACATTGTAAGTCTAGGGCCTGAACTTTTTTGTTCCAGGCTGACAGTATGGCCCCCTGCAAATTCCTTGAATGGAATTGACCGTAGGGTACTGCTTCGAATGATGCCACCATTTTTCCCAGCAGCCTTATGCACAGGCGTATGGACGGCTGTCTTTTTTGTACCCACTAAGTGTATCAAATCTTTCAAAGACAACACCTTTCCTCGAGGCAAGAATATTTTTCTCTGGCCTGAATCCAACCTTAGCCCCAAGTATTCCAGACTTTTGACTGGTTTTTAGGGCTGACTTTTCTCGGTTGATAATCCAACCGTGAGATTCCAGATACTTGATTGTCTTGTGAACGACCACTTCTAGTTTTTTCACTGAGTGGTCTATCAGCAACAAGTCATCTAGATATGCCATTATCATTACACCTTGTGTTCTTAGATTGGCCAATAAAGGGCCAGAATTTTTGTAAACACTCGTGGTGCTGTGGCCAAACCGAAGGGTAAGGCTCTGAACTGAAAATGGCGCCCTTCTACTGCAAAGCGTAGAAACTTTTGGTAGACTGGAAAGATGGGAATGTGCAGATAAGCATCTTTGATGTCGATCGCGGCTAACCAATCCTCCCCTTGTAGGGCAGTGGCCACCGATCGGATCGACTTCATCGGAAAGTCCTGATATACAGGAATTTGTATAGCCCTTTTAGAATTAATATGGGCCTCCCGTCCGCGTTTGCTTCGGGACTGTAGAGAGGTTTGAGTAAAACCCGAACCCTCATTCTTCCAGGGGAACCTCCATAATTACTCCTTGGAGCAATAGTTGTTCTAGTGCCAACAGGAGGGATCCTCTCTTCCGGGGATCCCTTGGCACGTTTGACCTCAAAAATGGGAAGGAGGAGAGTCTCTTAACTCCAATCTGTATCCCCAACATACTGCGGAGAGCACCTATCTGTCTTGATCGCGTCCCGCCAGGTCTCTTGTGAACAACTGGAGTCCTCCCCCCACCCGACTGAGTGGGGGCAACCCTTCAATGAATTTTACTTTGGGGGAGGTTTTGTACCTCCCCTGACCCAGGGTTTCTCATTACCCTGCTATTGTCCCTGTTTTTTACCCCCGGGAATTGACCGAGGAGGCCGTCGGAACTGTTACACAGCCGATGCCCCAGGGACTGGAGAAGCAGGCCTCTTAAAGAGGGACCTCTAACTCTGTTTTTAACCGGCAAGAGCGTATTTTTACCGCTGGAAATTTTCTGGATATATTTGTCCAGGTTTTCCCTGAATAAGCGTTCACCATGAAATGGGACGCTAACCAGCCATTCCTTACAGGGAGCTTCAGCAGACCAGTTTTTGAGCCATAGAAGCCTGCGCATATGTACTCTAGACAGCGTAAGGCGGGAGGCCTGATGGACTGAATCCTTTATGGCGTCAACCGCAAAGCCTAAGGCTCTAGGTAGATCAGCTAGGGCAAGGCCTGCTGATCTGTCAAGTCCCTCAAGACCTGTTTTAACTGATCCTTCACTGCTTAGCAGACCCCAATAGCTGCTACTGCTGGTTGTGTCACCAAGCTTGCTGTAGAAAGAAGCAGACTTTCATAAGGACTCCAATCTTTTATCTATTGGGTTCTTGAACATTTGGACATTATCCACTGGACATGTCAGTGATTTATACATACAAGAGATGGCTGCGTCCACTGTAGGGACCTTCCATTTTTTTTTTTTTTTTGATGAACTTATCCTCCATGGGATAGACCACCGGAAATCTCTTGGGGGAATAATATTTTCTCAGGACGTTCCCAATCCTGGTAAATAAGCCCTTTCAGTAAAAGGGTGAAGTGGAAAAGAACAGACAGTCTGGGGGCTTCTAGCGACCCCAACGAGGATACAGTAGTGGTTGATGGTTCCGCAAGGTGCATTTTTAATGCCGATCGGACCATGTTAGTCAGAGACTGAACCCATAATCTTTCAGCTTGAGCTGCTGAGAAAGGTTCCTCCACTGTTGATTCCTCTATAACAGAATCAACCTCATCCTGATCCCCTTCAGGCAGGTCGATCCCTGTATGGGACTGTTGCTCTGCTAACAGGCACTCTGAAGGAGGAGACGGAGATCGGCGTGCTTTCCCTGACAGGGAGGCAGCGATCAATGTTGACAATCTCTCTCTAATCCTCCCAGAGCTGAGGAAAAAACCTCCTCTGTTACATACACAGGAGCAGGTGACTGAGGACAGCCACAGTACCAAGTACCCCTGCGGGGTCTCTATGGTCACTTACCTCTGAACTTCAGGGGAGACTGGTGCAGCAGAAGCATGCCCACCTCAGAGCCCGATGAGACCCCCTTCGCTTCCTGGAAGATTCAGTTCCGGAGCTTCTGGACGGCATATTCTTAAGCCTAAAGCTGAGGTATTCCAGCCGTAATACACCACTTTTACTGAGAATAGTCTAGCACAATTGCTGCTATATCACAGTTGGTGTCTACTAAAGTGCCTTTCTAGGGGATGCCTGCATCAACCGCCTCTGTGTGCCTTTATCTGTTGCTAGCTCTGTCTGTGCATTCAATAGCCAGCTATAATGTGCTTTAAAACACGCTGGACGCCCGCACATGCGCAGTAGCGCCGTGGCGCACACCTGAGCGTCATCCACCCGCTCCGCCCCTTTTTTCAGATCGCCTCTATGAATAGAGGCGCGTGCACGCGCACGCGCGCGGGCACGTGCGCCTTCGGCGCCCTTTTTTAAAAACAATAAGGAGCTAGACGGGAGCCAGGGCCCCCTTTGCCGCAGGGCCCGGGGATGGATGAGCGCAGCAACAGGGCAGAGGAGACAGCTTCCCAGCAGAGAACATACCAACTGCCTGGATTTGATTCTGGAAGAAAAAAATCCACATTACAAGAAAAAGAACCATAGCGGCCTCTAGTGTCTAACACAGGTACCGCGGTCTTACATTTTTTTTCTTTTTTTTTTTCTTGCCTACTATTAAAATTTTTACATTTTCTCAGTAGTAACAGGCATACACAGAATATTAGCGGGAATACCTTAGGTAACAGGCAGAAAGACAAAATAGGCTTGGGGGTCCCTCAATAGAACCAAGTTCCTGAGGGCCCCCACTTACCTTTTCCTCGCCGCAGGACTTTGTTTGGTCCACAGAAGCCCAAACTTCACCTATCACGGCAGGCATTGTAATCAAACCTTCAGGGACCGGGTTCCCAAGGATTCCACTCCCCTGGACCTGTATAGCACCCTGCACAGAAAACATCTTGGTCGTGGGTATGACCAGAGCTCTGGATCCCAGGGTCCAGCTCTCCTAAGAGAAGCATTACAGGCAAAACCTTGCTCTTCTCTGCAAGGCCCGGGTACCGACCGTTTAGCTATGAAGCTTTTTTGGTCGGATCCGGAATAGCTTACTGAGGCCCAAAAGAACCTGTACGCAAGCTCAGTGAAAAACACATGTTTCTTCTTGGCCAACACCTTAGACACTGGCAAAAAACTGAGGTGCTCCCGGATGGGAGGGGCTTATATAGGGGAGGGTACTTCCGGTTTTGGAAGTTGCCAGTGCCAGCACCTGACGGTATCTATATAACCCATTAGTAATGACTATGTCGCTCTGTGTCCCGTGATGTACGAGAAAGAAAACGAAGGAGTAAATGGGGAAATATTGAATGCTATGGGTAGCAATGGTAAAGTGGTTAAGCATGCTCTAATCAGCTGAATTTACTACTGTAGGCAGAATTCCTTAGCAGTGAAAGACATTCTTAAAACAGAAGGCATTCACATGTCTCATTCCATCACATATACAAAAAATAAGAGGATTATTTCTCATATCAGCACAGTGGACAGAGCCATGCAAATCATTCCTTTATGCCCCAACAGCTAGATGCACATCTAAAATCGCTGGTGTATAGTGCAATTATAGCCTAATATTATAGAGCCATTTATTCCAAACTGCATACAACTGTTTTATGCTTTTTGATCAACAGCAATACAGTGTTTTTGGAATATGTGATGGATGAGACATGTGCATACCTTTTGCTCTAAGAAGGCTTTACTGGGCTATGCTTGGACCCGGTTGGAGGGCTTTTTGATTCATTTAGTCCCTTCTCACCATAGCCTATATGGCGATACGCTCTGGTTAAGAATTATTTAGTACCAAGTGAGTTTGGTTTGTATTAAGAAGTTCTCAGATTTTCCAAGATTGCTTTGTTGTTCCTGTGGAAGTTAATACACGGATCTTTTGAAACTCCATTGATGAGTGCTAGTATATCTGTAGTGATAGACTTTAGACCATAGATAGAAGTAAAACAACAGAGGGACAAGATGAAAAGGGGAATTTCGAAGGTTTCGAGTGTCCTCTCAACTTAGACATACTGTAATTGGGTATTTGAATGTTGTTTGGGGAATGACTTTGCAGATTCGGCTAAGAATATAGTACTTTTTTTTTTTTTTAAAGAAAGACCTTCTAAACCTATTTTGTAACCTGGGAAAATTGCCTATCATCATTGAATAAGACTTCAGTTAAAGAAAATTCATAATCCATTTCCAAATTTGATTGAAGATTTCTGTAAAGCTAGCCAAAACCAGCTAGAATTATATTCAAAAATAGTCATTTTCCAAAAGTCCATTTGATTTTCTAATGGTAAATGAGAATAATTTGACAATTGTTTTTGACTAAAGTGACAAGAAAAATCGAATGTGAAAGATGAAAAGTATTTCTTTGCGTGTGCTAGGTAGAGTTTGATCTGGAAGTAGAACTTTCGTTGTCTGTCACAAACATTCATTTCTTTTATATATGATGTATATGTGGTAGGGTTGTGGTGTATATGGTGTATATAGAATGTGGTAGGGTTATTGGCATAAACATTTTATGACTTCTATGTATCTGCTGAATTTAACATTAAAATTCCAAATCTTGGCATGGCAATCAAAGGGACTTCTATGGAAATCTGTCAAGTCACTGATGGTAGTATCACATGTTCTGATGAAGGAATCATCGCAATATTCGTATGAACATTGCAACATAATTCTACCAGTGTATAACTAACTACCCAAGTTTGTATAAGGTTGTCACGAAAATAAGGAAGTCATTCAAATAAGGATCATTGAGATTCCAGTGCCCCACTATGACCTTTGCCTTTGTAAAATTGCATTTAACCAGTGAGAGGGCTATAAGCTGCCAAAGCGGCCTATTCCATCTGCTCCAGGACATCAGTTACTACTTCCCTAGCCCCACCATCATGCACGGAGGAGTCCCCCGAACTGTTCGACCACAGTGTTGGGTACATGCTGCAGGAGGATGCGCAGCGTTTTGAAGGCTCAGATGATGGTACCCAGCTTGAGGAAGGCAGTAACGTGAGCCCAGAGAGAGGGGGTGCCCAAGAAGGGCAACAAACTGGCAGTCATGTTCCCCCAGCTGCAGCATACTGCCAGGTTTGCTCCAGTGACGAGGAGGGAGGGGATGATGAGGTCACTGACTCTACATGGGTGCCTGATAGGAGAGAAGAGGAGGAGGAGGAGGAGGCACATCTCCAATGAACAGTAGTAAAAAGAACCAGACAGCGCAAAACCAACCTATCACAATGCTGCTGAACACTGAAGGTCAATATAAAAAAATCCTTAAATGAAACGTATATGAAAAAAGCAGTGCAGCGCTAAAATCGCATTATAATAATAATTTGTACCGCTGTCATGGCGACGGCGGATCACGTGGGGAGCGCCTACCCGGAAGTAATTCGAATGGGAGGTGTTATCCCCTGTGTACTCGCCGATGATAGGCACAGTGGTTGATCAGATGGAGGCTTCCTCCTGGAAGCACTCTGTATCCCATATGCCCTTAAGCCAATTGTGGTCAGCCTATGTCTTTTGGCTCATCTGATAATATCCAATGGGGGCGCTTGTCTCATAATCCTTATAGAAGGGGCGGGATATTATTCCCATTTTTTAGATATTGCACACACCTGGTATATGGCTTATATAAAGAGACTGATATGCTGGCTCCATTACATTTCGCTGAGGAAGTCCTTGCCTACGACCGATACGCGTGCGAGGGGCCATATGTCGTCACGACAACCATCTACCTGGTTTTATACCTTTGTTACATGAACATCAGCTTGGCACAGGGCTATCTGTGCATTGCTTGTGAGTAACCAATTTTTATTCAATAAATCAAGTGTTTTATATGGAGAGCACTATGTATTTCTTTTGGAATTTTGCATGTAACTACGCTAACGTATGAGTTCGTTTTGGATATTACTGAGTGAGTGAGGACTGTGATTGAAGGATCGTATGAGGACTACCCTCTCATCTTTATTATTACCCTTGTTAAGGGACTGCAGTTTTGACCTTCTGGTAAAACAGAGGTCCATGCTTTAAGGTGAGCGGCCTGTACACCTGGTGGCGGTTATACACGGAAGTGACTTCACTTATGATCATTATCAATCACCCTGTTTCACGATTAGAGGATCCTTCTATCTTCTTGATGTTCCACTCATCAATATTTTCCTATAAATTCTGAACTCTTGTACTGTTTGGACGTTTTTATTATAATGCGATTTTAGCGCTGCACTGCTTTTTTCATATACGTTTCATTTAAGGATTTTTTTAGATTGACCTTCAGTGTTCAGCAGCATTGTGATAGGTTGGTTTTGCGCTGTCTGGTTCTTTTTACTACTGTTCTGTTTTTCAATATATTACAGTCTAGCAGCATTACCATGGAAATTTTCCAATATTTGGAAAAGAGGGAGGTTAAAATTGGAGATATTTTCTCTAGGAATCAAACTACTGGGGAAGGAAATGAACTCACCCACACCTTTAGAAAACTAGGGCACGTTTTTGAAAAAAAGGTTAAGACTTGGTGGGATATCATTACCTTTGAACAATACCTAGTAGCGAAAATTATCCTGAGACGTCTGCGGTGGGATGTCCCACCTAACGATGGTCTTATGGATGATGAGGCCAACACAGAATGGGGGAATTTCTTCATCAAAAAAGGTTTGGAATTATTAGAATTTTTGTTATTAAGAAAACAAAGAAAAATGAAAATGCTAGAGGCCCAAATTAGGGACCTGAGGACTACCTTGGAACCTTTCAAGGAGTCTGAGGAGTTCGTGAGATTATCTACGGACTTGAAAAATAGATTAGTCAAATGGGACACCGAGATTTAAAACAAAAAGAAGAAAAAGTTCATTAGAGACCTAGATGACTTTGGGAAAAATAGTGTGTTTAAGTGGCAAGTGCTATCCACAGATATAAATTCCACACAGGTGAATCCTGACCCTTCTAATGTGGATATGGCCGACACCCCACTCCCTACTCCCAGGGGGGGGTGAGGTCTATATCTATGACAATTTGGAACATCCGGGTGCAGGAACTCCCATTAATGATGGTCAGTACCAAGAAGCCTTCAATAACAAAAAGGGCAAAAACAAAAGAGGACGGGGTAAGAGAGGCGGCTACCATCATTCCCCATATCGGCAACAGGCATATAATGCACCTCCAAGGGGGAGTGATACTTATGGTGGCTACCAGCAACAGCAGCCTAATTACTCATATATGAGTGAGGGTAACGGTCCCTATGTGGATAGAGGTAATCGATCTTACCCTTATCAGAATGGTTATGCACAGAATAATCATGATACTTTCTCCTATGGAGGTCTCGTTCCGTCACAACACACTAACCAAGTACCTATACATAATCGCTTCTCGCCCCTGGCATACAGGGGTCCCCGTGGGAGAGGGGATTTTCGCGGACCCCCGAGAGGTACAGGAAGGGGTGCCCCCTTCATTCCTCCCAATCCGGGAGGCTGGCGGGGGACTCAATCCCAACAACCCACTCAGGAAGGGGTGCCCCTGCGAAAAAGAAAAGCAAGAGAGGAAGGAGAGGAGGCAGGCGAACTCAAAAGAGTAAAGCCCCAATAGGTGCAGGGATATTCAATTTAAGTGGAACACCCCTTAATGAAGATGAAATTAAAGTATTGGATAAGGGTCTTAAATATGCCCCTACCCGCAATTTAAACAAATTTCAAACGTATGTTAACTTGCAGAAATGTATCCGTAGTTTGAACATTAAGAAGTACTTCCTCAATACTCCTTCCACTAGGACGCTTAGTGCGCCAATTAGCCAGACTGGTCATCATTCTTCTTTGCGGAATAAATCCGTTTTCAATCCACCTACCTCAGACACCAAGCATATTGAGGTGTTTAAGAATATGGTGGCGAGGGATTTAGAGGCGTTAAAAATCCGTAAAGCGAACGATCCTGTCTATATCCAGAACGGTATACAATCACTGACGGAGAGAAAGGACCTAGTTATACGACCTGCTGACAAGGGGGGGGGGGGGCTTGTGGTATTAAGCAAGGCTTACTACAAGAATGAAATGGACAATCTCCTTAGTGATACCAACACTTATAGCATTATGTCTAGAGATCCTATGCTGGAATTTAAAGGAGAACTCCACTTTCTAGTAGAGAGGGGGAAACATATAGGAGTGTTAACTATAAAAGAGGCACTCTACCTGGATCCTCTTTTTTGCCGTACACCAATCATTTATTTTCTTCCAAAGGTCCACAAAGACAGTATTAATCCCCCCGGAAGACCCATAGTGAATGGGATAGACTCTGTCACCTCCAGACTTGGTCACTATATAGATACCTTTCTCCAACCGTTGGTGACAAAGACGAACTCATTTCTCAAATATACCAAACATGTTATACAAATTTTGGAGTCTCTAACCATTACGTCCTCTTGCCTTCTGATTTCGGCCGACGTCAGTTCATTGTATACGATTATCAGCCATGAGGATGCTTTATCCTTGGTTAATTGGGCATTAGCATCTTCTGGTTTGTCCAGACGACATCAGAATTTTCTGATTGATAGTCTTACCTTTTGTCTATCAAAGAACTACTTTTGGTACAACAGGCAACTTTTTCTCCAGACAAGAGGGGTAGCTATGGGGGCACGGTTTGCTCCCAGTGTTGTCAATTTATTTATGGCACACTGGGAGGAAGAGGCCGTCTATATGAACAAACCCCCCCAATTGATATGCTACCAGAGGTATATTGATGACCTCATTATGGTCTGGGATGGAGATAGAGCAAGCTTTGATAGGTTTGCTACCAAGCTGAATTCCAACAGTAAGAACATTGTTCTGACATGGAACATCAGTTCAGATAGATTGGTGTTTCTGGATCTTGACCTAACTAAAAGTGGGGATAGGATCAATATGATCACCCACTTTAAGGTCACAGACAGAAACGCCTTTATACCTATTGAAAGCTGCCACCATTCCAAATGGTTGTGCAATATACCGAGAGGTCAGTTTATCCGCCTAAGGCGCAATTGCACCAATGTAGATGATTTTTCTACACAATCTCAGGTGTTGGCCTCAAGGTTCATTGAAAAAGGATATGATATGAACAACCTAGGTATAGAAATTGAGAATGTTCGTAATCTGGACAGAAAAGCACTCGTGTCAAATGTCCCTAAGAATAATCAGAATGATCCCATGAAGACAAGAATGATTCTTGATTTTAATATCCAGTATAGAAAGTTCGAGAGGATCGTACATAAGCACTGGCCAATCCTCAAGCATGACAGGATTTTAGGCCCCCTACTTCCTGATCGTCCACAATTTATTTACAAAAAAGCACCTTCATTAAGGGATAAGTTAGCCCCTGGGGTCATTGACCCCCCTACTCAATCTGAGAATAGGATCTTTGATTTTCTGACTGGCTTTCATAAATGTGGTCGTTACCCACCATGTCGACAGGCCAGAAAGAATTTAAAGAAGCGGAAGGAATTTGTGGCATCAGCAACTGGAAAAAATTATAAGATCAAGGATCTAATTACCTGTGATACAACTGGGGTCGTGTATATGCTACAGTGTGACTGTGGCTTACAATATGTTGGCAGGACGTCCAGGCCCCTTCATGTCAGGATAGGGGAACATGTCAACAATATTAAAAGGGGGTTGGTTACACACAATGTTTCAAAACACTTCCGGCTCGGGGCGTGGCCTGGATAGCAATGGGATAGGTCGCATGTGATGTGAGCTCCGTCTGCCCATACTCCTAACCTACCATCCTGCCTGCATCCTGCTCGGTTCCTGCCATCCCCTACATCCGAGGACGTGTCCTGCTCTCCCTGTGGTTCCTGAAGCCTGTTAGCCCGCTGGTTTGCCGCCACTGCCGACGCGGCGCTTCCCGGTCATCTGCTTCAGGAAAGGCCCCGGCTTCGGCCTAGTTCCTGGTTCGGCGGCCATCTTGGCCCTCCCGACGGCGGCCCTGGACACTTCTCCTTGCCTCCCTGGGCGCACTGGGCTCCATCCTCTTCTGCATCGGCCCCCGGATTACCTGCTGCAGCTGCTGGGGTGTCTTTGCACTCTGCACCTGCTGTGTGAGCGGACCGTGGTCTCGGCCTGACTCCCGGAACGGCGGCCATCTTGCTCCACCCGGAGACATCTTTGGCAAGTATTACAGGCCTCCCTGACTCCCCTGAGCTCAGATTCCCCTGCATGCAGCCTGTTGCCATTACAGCTGCTTGAGAGTGACCTGCTGCCTACGTTGGGCCGTCCCTGGGCAGCGGTGGGGGGGGGAGGTTGTGGAGGACCCGGCCTTCTTAACAGCGGCCATATTGGTGCACCCAGGGATCTTCCCTGTCGCCTTACAGCATGTCTCCGTCTAAAAATAATTCTGAAGCCATCGATAAACTGGCCAGATACTGCCGGCTTGAGGAGGGGGATCGGCAGGTCAGAGACGGCGCTGCTGCTTTCCTGGATGCGGATCACTCTGTGGTGGCTACTAACAAATTACTGGATGCCATCGCCATGTGCCAGAGCACGCTTACCACCAAGATCGAGGAGGTAAAAATTGATGTGTCCCTTATCCGGCAGGATCTCTCTACCCTCAGGGACCGCGTGACGGAGACGGAGACCCGTATTAGCAGAGCAGAGGATATCTTACATCCTTTACAACATACCACCGATGAGGTGCGCCGCCAGTTACAACAGATTAGCGCAAAACAGGATGACATGGAAAATCGCCTTCGGAGATATAACCTCCGCTTCATCGGTCTTCCTGAGTCTGCTGAGGGCACCGATCCGGAGAGCTTCCTTGAAAACCTCCTAACCTCAACCTTCGGCAGAGACGCATTTTCGGTAATGTTTGCAGTGGAGAGAGCTCATCGAATCCCTGGCCACCCTCCTCCCCAAGGAGCTCCACCGCGTACCCTGATAGCGAAGTTCCTTAATTTCAGGGATCGCGACAAGATCCTCTGCCTAACCAGAGAGAAGGGGAATATCCCTCATACCAACGCTCGTGTTGCCGTCTTCCCGGACTTCTCCAATGAGGTGCAACGGCAGCGGTCCAGGTTCCAGGATGTTAAGAAGCGCCTCCGCACTCTACACCTCAAATACGCCATGCTGTACCCTGCAAAGCTTCGTGTGGAGTGCGACGGTCGGACCCACTTTTTCGAGGACCCAGAGTCGGCATCCACTTGGATTGACCGGAGAGATCGGCGAGATTGAGCATACCGCGATGTCTGGGAGCTGTGAGTACTTTTCTTTTCTCTCCCCTGCTGCCCCCTGTTCGTGCCCTGGTGATTCGCCTCACGGTTGCTCTGTTGCTAGTGGGTGCCCTCCGCCGGGATGGGGGAGACAGACCTAAAAGCCTTTTTCGCCCCTCCTCGGATCTCACAGCACGCTCGCCACCTTCGGGTGACCTAACTGTTAATTCCCCGTTCTCCCCACGCATGGGAGATGCTTGTAGAGGGCAGCTTACCGAACGTTGCTGGAACTTCCTATCCTACTTTACGTACCACCCTGATGGCAGGCGGGGCTCCCTTCTGCACGGCTGCAATGGTGTTGTGCTTTTGTGGCCCCTACACCCCATGCACTTCTCAGAGAAGAAGTCGCCCCCCTAGGTTCTCTATGGACTTTTTTCACTCCCCCCGTTTACCTGATTGTTTTTTCCTCCTTTTTTGTTTTCTGTTCATCACAGGTATCTATGTCCCTTTGAAATTAAGTCCCTCGCCTCCAATGCTTTTTTCACGTTGGATGTCCCCGGTTGATACCTGGTTTTGGGATACTATGTTCATGCCGAGTTGGGGTGGCACTGGACTGGGAGGGAGGGGAAATGTTTTGGCTGTTTTTTATTTGCCACTATGTTCACAATTGTTTATTTCTGCTAAAGGTACTATGTCATTGTCATACATGCACTATCAATATTGGTTGCTGATGTGTTCTGTACTGTCTGATGTGTCCTTCTCTGCTCTGCTGGTCCTGGTTTGGCTGCGGTCTATTATACATACCATATACCCACCATGAGTTCCCTGAAGTTCCTCACGTGGAATGTTAGAGGCTTACGCAATAAGATCAAACGCACAGCGGTCCTGACATTTCTCAAATCTCAGAGAGCTGACATTATCACACTGGTCGAGACCCATGTCACGGGCCACTTGCAATCCTCCCTTAAAAAACCTTGGGTGGGGTGGGCTTATCATGCCACTCACACCTCATATTCCAGAGGAGTATCGGTCCTGGTTGCCAAACGGGTACCTTTTGAGCTTATACTGCTCCGCACGGATCAGCAGGGCAGATATGTGTTTATGCACGCCACCATTAATGGGTCTCCTATCCTGCTACTTGCCTGCTATATTCCCCCCCCGTACAACTCAGCTGTAATTCAGGAAGGCCTTGCCTTTATGACACAATACTCCTCCGTACCGGCAGTGTGGATGGGGGACTTCAATATGACCCTGATCCCCACTCTGGACCGTCTGGGCACACTGGATCCCCCCCTTAACCCACCGACCCATACCAGACTGCACCGCATAATGACCGACTTTGCTCTTGTCGACACTTGGCGCCACAGACACCCGCACACTAAAGTCTTCTCATGCTTTTCAGCCAGTCATAACACAATGTCACGAATTGATTTTGTTTTTATCTCAATGTCCCTGCTGCCTAAGCTAGGAGATGTGGGCTTTGCTCCGAGAGTACTCTCGGATCACGCCCCCTACTGGGTCACGATCCAGCTCCTGAAGGCTTCCCCTGCTCCTTCTTGGCGGCTAAACCCGTTCTGGCTGACTGCCCTGCAGGACCAGGATGACATCCCCACAGAATTGCAATACTATTTTACGGCCAACAGGGACACTGCCACGCATGATGTGGTGTGGGAAATGTTTAAACTTCACGCTCGTTCCCTACTTTCCACACGTATTAACAGGCTTAAACGGTCATCAACATTTATTGTCCAGCAGGCTGCGGAGCACCTGCAGGCGCTGGAGGAGGCGTTCCACCGGGACCCCTCGCCCAGCGCGGCCAACAATCTAAAGATTCAGGCGCGCCAGGTCTCCCAATTGCACATAGAGAAGGCTAAACAACGTATCTTCTTCTGTAGACAGAGGGTGTTTGAGTATGGAGAGAGATCGGGCAAACTGCTCGCATATCTCGCCCACTTGGATATGCGTCCCCCTGTGGTGGTGTCCTTGACCGACCCGCAGGGGAACGACATCACCGATCCGCAACTGGTGGCGGAGGAATTTGGGAGATTCTACCGTGCACTCTACACTTCCAGGGTCACCCACTCTCCCCAAGACACCAGGGACTACCTAGCGGGAGTTCAATTCCCTAAACTGACAGACGACCAGCTTGAAATTCTGGAAGCCCCTATTACTGAGGAGGACATCTCCGAGGCCATTTCCTGTCTGGCCTCATCCAAAGCCCCAGGATTGGATGGCCTACCTCTTGAATTCTATGCCACCTACTCTGAAATCCTAATCCCTGAACTTAAGTACCTGTATAAATCTACATTTGACTCAGGAGTTCTACCCCCATCTATGCGAGAAGCCCAAATAGTCGTAATTCCCAAACCCGGAAAGGACCCTAAATACCCGGAGTCGTATAGGCCCATTTCCCTGTTACAGGTAGATATTAAAATATTAGCTAAGATTCTAGCCTCCCGCCTTAACCAGGTTATTCTGTCATTGATACACCCTGACCAAACCGGCTTTATGCCAGGGAAGAACACGGCCATGAATATTCGCCGCCTATTTATGAATATTCAGGGGTCCCATGATGAAATTGGCTCGAGGGTCGTGGTGGCGCTGGATGCCGCCAAGGCCTTCGACTCCGTGGAGTGGAACTACCTGTGGGAGTGTCTCTCAAGATTTGGATTTGGCCCCAGCTTTATTCGCTGGGTCCAACTCCTCTATCAATCCCCGAGGGCCAGAGTGTTTGTGAATGGTTGGCTTTCTGACCAGTTCCCGCTGGAGAGAGGGACCCGGCAGGGCTGCCCCCTTTCCCCCATGCTTTACGCATTGGCTGTGGAGCCGTTGGCCATAATGGTCCGTGCGGACACTTGCATCCGAGGTCTCAGGATGGGGAACCTGGAAGAAAAGATTGGGATGTATGCCGACGACACACTTCTGTATCTGGCGGACTCCGGTCCTTCTCTTATAGCAGCCCTCCAGTCCATAGAACGTATGGGTGGCCATTCGGGTCTGAGTATTAATTGGGCTAAGTCCCAGATCCTTCCGATTGACCATTTCCCCTCCTCGTTCGCGTCCCCTCCTCTGGCTCTCCCAAGGGTCTCCCAGATTAAATACCTTGGCGTACAGGTCACTAGATCGCTCTCAGATTATAAACTACTGAACATTGAACCCCTGTTTGCTCTGATCAAGAACAAGACGCAGACTTGGGCCAGACTACCCCTGGGTGTTATGGGTCGCGTCAGCTTGGTTAAGATGATACTCCTTCCCAAGATACTCTATTTGGTCTGGCATGCTCCCCTCTATATACCACAAAAAAAATTCAGGACAATTGAATCCATCCTGAATTCATTTATTTGGGGTCATGGCAGACACAAATTATCCTGGAGAATCCTGAAGAACCCTGTGACGTTGGGAGGAGCTGCTCTCCCTGACTTTCAGGATTATTATTTTGCCTCCCAGCTGTCCCACTTCTATTATTTTGATAAACATGAACTAACGAGATACCAGACACTACTCTGTGAGCACCCAGATGACTCGGCCCACACCCCACTTCAATCGGTCCTAAGAGCCCCATTGACAAGACGCCCCCCCCAACGCACAGCAGACATGTTGACTCACCACCGGAGGGTATGGCGGGCGGCACTGCAGAGAACTGGGACCCCAAGGGTACACTCTCATACCCCTCTCTGGTACAATACATGCTTGCCAGAATTATTGTCCATTCCGGACCCCGCGGCATGGATACGCCATGGGATCTTATACATACACCAGATCATGACCGATTCAGGCCTTAAGTCATTCCAAATGCTGAAGGACGAATTTTCCCTCCCCAATTGCCTTTTCTTCAGGTATTTGCAACTCCGTCACGCCATACAGGCCCAGTTTTCTGGCTCTTACCCGTCCCTGGCAGTTCCCTCCATAGTGGACACAGTCACGGGTAATGTGCCTGCTAAGCTCATCTCCACTTTGTACTCCGCCATTCGTCTCCCTAGCACCACAGCATTGGCCTATACTGCTAAGACTAGATGGGAGGCGGATGTTGGACTTATAGAGGATGAGGACTGGGGCGAGATTTTGGAGGACGTGAAAAAGGTTTCCCCCAAGCTGTCGGACCGCCTCACACAGCTGTACATTATACATAGAACATATCTGACCCCTCAGAGAGTGGCACGTTTCAGGCCCACGTACAATCCAGGATGCCGCCTCTGTGACCATACCCCGGGCTCCTTTTACCACCTCATATGGTTCTGTCCTACCATTCAGGCATATTGGACACAGGTGATACGCTTCCTACACGATCAGATGGGCTCCCCTGCTACCCTTGACCCAAAGATGTGCCTACTTGGCCTGTTGCCAGACTTGGATGCCGACAAACCCCTCCGTACCTTTTTACATGAGACGCTATTCTTGGCAAGAAAAGTAGTGGCCCGTAATTGGATGCAGGCCCTGCCCCCTACAGTTCAGTGCTGGAAAAAGGCGGTTAACGATGCTCTCCCATATAAAAAACTGATTTATGTACATAGAGGGTGTCCGCTAAAGTATGAGAAGGTCTGGGACAGATGGATGGCGGATGGTGAAACGTGTACCTGACATGTTGATTTTTTGTTTTTGTTGTATACCGGCTCTACTTTCACTGCTGTTATTATCTTTGTGACACACAGATGCTTCACTGTGTTCATGTATGTACTATTATATTGGCCATACTGGCTTATGTTGATTTATGTACCATGCATACTTTTCAATAAAGTTGGTTTCCAATTAAAAAAAAAAAACACTTCCGGCTCCACCATAACCGTAGCCCAGCTGGGCTGCAGTTCTGGGGGATAGAGAAGGTGACGAACCACTGGAGGGGAGGGAACTTCATTCGGCATCTCAGCCGACGAGAGTCTTTTTGGGTGTATGAATTAAAAGTGGGGGTCCCATTGGGGTTAAATGTTGAGTTTGACCTCAATTGTTTTATTTCTGACCGCTAGTATTTTTACTTTGTTTTAGTGTTTTTTATATGTTACATTTGTACACAGGTTAGATGGTTGTGCTGACGTCTATATTAACTTTACAGGTCTATTTATGACCGTTTTATTACTCTCAAAGCAGAGGTTGTCCTTTTTGTCACTATTGTTGGTTTTATTAAGAGGTCCTAACGGTCCCTTAAAGTAATTACTAGAGGGGGGATGTTGCAGAATCTCCATAGTTATTGACTATTGTGCCCTATATATGGTCGGATCATTTGGTCCACTTATATGTTGATCGCAATAATTTTATATTAATTTTCATATTGATATAGTACCCCCATCAGTTTTCAGACATTAATGGACATCAGTGCTTTTTACTTTATTTTTATTTGATTTGTAGTGCTGACTCTGGACACTTGATGGCAGCACTGGGTGTATAGCACTAGTGATATGCCATTAATTCCAATGTCCGGTTGCAGCAATACATGCCCCTTTCTATATATCATTTATGTTAGTGATTGGGGGATGTTTCTTAGATGTTTGACCCTTTCTGATGTTGTAGTCAGCGGTTATAACACTCTGCGTATAAGGGGATTCTCCCCCTGCATTCCTTGCTGACACTCTGTCACCATGTGATCAGTGCGCCCCGCCCCCTGTTTCACGGAGACGCTATGGGCGGAAATGAACATAGTTTGTTTGTACCGCTGTCATGGCGACGGCGGATCATGTGGGGAGCGCCTACCCGGAAGTAATTCGAATGGGAGGCGTTATCCCCTGTGTACTCGCCGATGATAGGCACAGTGGTTGATCAGATGGAGGCTTCCTCCTGGAAGCACTCTGTATCCCATATGCCCTTAAGCCAATTGTGGTCAGCCTATGTCTTTTGGCTCATCTGATAATATCCAATGGGGGCGCTTGTCTCATAATCCTTATAGAAGGGGCGGGATATTATTCCCATTTTTTAGATATTGCACACACCTGGTATATGGCTTATATAAAGAGACTGATATGCTGGCTCCATTACATTTCGCTGAGGAAGTCCTTGCCTACGGACGATACGCGTGCGAGGGGCCATATGTCGTCAGGACAGCCATCTACCTGGTTTTATACCTTTGTTACATGAACATCAGCTTGGCACAGGGCTATCTGTGCATTGCTTGTGAGTAACCAATTTTTATTCAATAAATCAAGTGTTTTAAAAGGAGAGCACTATGTATTTCTTTTGGAATTTTGCATGTAACTACGCTAACGTATGAGTTCGTTTTGGATATTACCGAGTGAGTGAGGACTGTGATTGAAGGATCGTATGAGGACTACCCTCTCATCTTTATTATTACCCTTGTTAAGGGACTGCAGTTTTGACCTTCTGGTAAAACAGAGGTCCATGCTTTAAGGTGAGTGGCCTGTACACCTGGTGGCGGTTATACACGGAAGTGACTTCACTTATGATCATTATCAATCACCCTGTTTCATGATTAGAGGATCCTTCTATCTTCTTGATGTTCCACTCATCAATATTTTCCTATAAATTCTGAACTCTTGTACTGTTTGGACGTTTTTATTATAATGCGATTTTAGCGCTGCACTGCTTTTTTCATATACATCTCCAATGAGGCAGGATGCCCTCCAGGGGCCAGCTTAAGGGCAGCCAACTGGCTGCATCACATCCCAGAGCTCCGCATGTGCAGGGCTGACTCCGCGCGTTTTTCCAAAAGTTCTTTGGTGTGGGCCTTTTGTGAGACGTGTGCAGCAGATCGCACCGTTGCTGTTTGCAACATATGTCTGAAGCGGATCAAGCGTGGCCAAAACAGCAGCCGCTTGGGCACCACATGCTTGACCAGACATATGTCGAACTCCCATGCAGTCCATTGGCAAGCGTACTTAAAAGACCCACACCAAAGAACAAGGCGGACCTCTCCTTGCTCCTTATCAGCTGGGATCTCCAACCCCACTATACCTTCAGTTCTCTCGGAAACCTGCACTGAGAGGAATGAAGGTGTAGAATTAGGTGTGCCAAGTACTTGCGGGTAATCTGCTATCGCTACACCAACGTCCGATTGTAGCAGGCAAATTTCCCTACCCCGGTTGCTAAACCGGCGAAAGAAATTCAGTCCCAGCCATCCACATGCCCAGCGGCTGAATGCTAGGTGCATATTACCGCTGACTCATGGTCCAGCAGGCATGGACAGAGAAGTTACCTATCTTTCATGGCGCACTGGGTGACTCTGCTGGCAGCTGGGAAGGATGCAGGACAGGGTGCAGTATTGTGGGAGCTTGTTCCGCCACCATGCCTCCAAAATGCTACTAGTGGTGATTCTGACACACCTCTCTCCTCCACCCCCTCCTCTTCTTCTTTCTCCATGGCCTCTTCCTCTATAGGAAGAGGCCATGGGTGCCAGCGGTGCTCCGTAGGCGTTCAAGGGGCTACGCAAGCACTCAGGCAAAAAGATGCCATGCGGTGCTTGAGCTGGTGTGCTTAGGGGGCAGGAGCCACACTGGGGCAGAGATTCTGTCAGCTCTGCAGGGGCAGGCTCAGAGGTGGTTGACGCCATGCCAGCTTCAGCCAGGAATGGTGGTTTGCGACAATGGCACCAACCTCCTCTCCGCCCTCCGACAGGGACACTTGACCCATGTGCCCTGTTTGGCTCAGGTCC
This sequence comes from Rana muscosa, assembly GCA_029206835.1. NCBI lineage: Eukaryota > Metazoa > Chordata > Amphibia > Anura > Ranidae > Rana > Rana muscosa. Next base: position 847,234,461 of record CM055117.1, read on the forward strand.
TTAATTTGGTGGTACAGCAGTTCTTGTGCAGGTACCCGGGCTTACAGGATCTCCTGAGGCAGGCCAGGAAAGTCTGTGTGCATTTCCGCCGGTCATATAATGCCAGTGCTCGGCTGGCTGACCTCCAAAAGGAATACAACCTGCCCAAGAACCACCTAATCTGTGACATGCCCACCAGGTGGAACTCAACGTTGGCCATGCTGCGGCTGCACACGCAGCAGAGGGTCATCAATGAAAACCTGTGCGACTCTGGCACCAGGACAGGGTCAAGGGAGCTTGACTTTTTTTTGCCATGTCAGTGGCTCATGATGAAGAATGCATGCACTCTCATGTCACGAGGATGGTGAGCAGTGACAGTGCATGCATCAGTGATACTGTCCCTCTTGTGTACCTGTTGGAGCACACGCTGCGTGGAATAATGGACAGGGCACTTGAGGCAGAACAGAGGGAGGAAGAGGAGGACTTCCTTACCTCTCAAGGCCCCCTTTATCCAGACAGTATTCCTGCGGGCCCGCCGATCACACAGGAAGAGGAGGAGGAGGAGGATTGTGTCAGCATGGAGGTGAAGCCTAGCACTCAGCATCAGCAGCAGTCTTCAAGGGATCGTTTACAGTCCCCAGAAACCCATGGACTTGTACGTGGCTGGGAGGAGGTGGCTGCGGATCATGTCGTCCTTAGTGATCCAGAGGACTCCGGACCGAATGCCTCAGCAAACCTACGCTGCATAGCCTTCCTGATCCTGCAAAGCCTGCGAAAGGACCCTCGGATTTGTGGTATCAAGGAGAGGGATCATTACTGGCTGGCAACCCTTCTTGATCCATGTTACAAGGGTAAGGTTGCGGAACTTATCCAGCCGTCGCAGAGGGAGCTGAGGATGAAACATCTTCGGGAGGCCTTGCAGAAAGGTTTGTGCAACGCATTTCCAGAGCCTGGGAGGTTACAATTTCCTGGTCCTGGACAATGTGTTGCTGAGGCTTCGGTCAGTCACAGAAGGAGCGGTGGAGAAGGTGGCCATCTGACCGATGCGTTCAGACAATTTTTTAGTCCGCAGCCCCAAGGTCTGATTGGTTCCAGCAACCATCGCCAGCGTCTGATTTACACGGTGCAGGAATACCTAGGGGCAAGATCAGACTTGGAGAACTTTCCAACCGAAAATCCACTGGGTTACTGGGTCTTGAGGATAGATCACTGGCCAGAGCTTGCACAGTATGCAATTGAGCTACTGGCCTGTCCTGCTTCCAGCGTTCTTTTTAGAACGCACATTCAGTGCTGCTGGAGGCTTTGTAACCGATCAAAGAGTGCGCCTGTCCACCGACTCGGTTGATCGACTCACCTTCATAAAAATGAATCAGTCTTGGATCACCAGCTACCAAGCACCTGATGCTGATGTAACCGATTAATTTTTTATGAATGTGAGATCCCTTCAAGACTGCCTATATATGCTGATGCTAAATGACTATCCTGTTATGCTGAGTGACTATCCTATTCCTCCTCAATGTTCATGTTGATAGCTTCTAAGAACATTTTTGTTTCTGGGCACCACCACCAGTGGCTAAGTCCCCAATTTTTTGCCCCTGTTTAACAGGGGCATGTAATTAAAATTGTTGCTGTAATATTTTGCAGCAGGGCTTGTTCCTGCGCTCAACTAGAGTATTTGTGAGGGGTTGCAGTGTTGTGGCACCAGCACCAGTGCCTAAGACCCAATTTTTCTGCCCCTGTTTCAACAGGGGCGTGTAATTACAATTTTTGACCTAATATTTCACAGCAGGGCCCGTTCCTGCGCCCACCAAAAGTAACTGTGAGGGCTTACAGTGTTGTGGCAGCACCACCACCAAAGGCACAATTTTTCTGCCCCTGTTTAACAGGGGCGTGTAATTACAATTTTTGCTGTAATATTTTGCAGCAGGGCTCGTTCCTGCGCTCAACTAGAGTATCTGTGAGGGGTTGCAGTGTTGTGGCACCACCACCACCAAAGGCCCAATTTTCTGCCCCTGTTCAACAGGGGCATGTAATTACAATTCTTGATTTAATATTTCACAGCAGGGCCCGTTCCAGCGCCCACTAAGAGTAACTGTGAGGGCTTACAGTGTTCTGGTACCACCAACACCTAAGGCCCAATTTTCTGCAGAGTATATAGGGCAGTCCGTATAGTATATACAGGCGGTCCCCTACTTTCAAACATCCGACTTACAAACGACTCCTACTGACAAACAGAGGGAGACAACTGGAAGTGAGAGGAAATCTACCTCTAGGAAGGGAAATTCTCTCCTGTAAGAGTTAATATGGGACAAAGGTGTCTACACTGATGCTTTAACACCAAACCTTATTTCCCTAAAAAACACAAATTTTCAAAATCCAATTGTCATTGTGACAGAAAGTGAGGTGAAATCTTCTGAACAGAGGCACAGACAGCAAAACAAATGTTACAGGGGTGATAACCCTTCCCTATGTTATCCAAAAAGCTTTAAAATAGATTTTTTTGGCTGGAGCTACACTTACAAAATGTACCTGTTCCAAATTACAAATAGATTAAACTTAAGAACAAACCTACAGTCCCTGTCTTGTTTGGACCACCTGTATACTGCTGTTCAGAGTATATAGGGCCTGGGGGCCCCACGCCTTTTCTTTTTTTAATTTGGGTGCGGGGTTCCCCTTAATATCCATACAAGACCCAAAGGGCCTGGTAACGAGCTGGAGGGGCGGGGGGGGGGGTTACCCATGCCGTTTTTCTCAATGATTTTCATCCATATTGCCGGGACCCAACATTACATTAAAGCCGCAAGCAGTTTTAAATTACTTTTATTCTTTTAGAAATGTCATTTTTGCAGGGACTTTTCTAAACATGTGAAACACGCGCCACTTTACAGGCATACTATAGACACCCCCCGGGTACAATATTTAAAGGAATATTTCACTTTTATTTTTTCACTTGAAGTATCATTAAAATCACTGCTCCCAAAAACTTTTTTTTGCATTGATACATGTCCCCTGGGGCAGGACCCGGGTCCCCAAACCCCTTTTTAGGACAATAACTTGCATATTAGCCTTTAAAATTAGCACTTTTGATTTCTCATGTTCGAGTCCCATAGACTTTAACAGTGTTCGAATGTTCGTGCAAATTTTCGGTCCGTTCGCATGTTCTGGATGCGAACCGAACCGGGGGGTGTTCGGCTCATCCCTACTCTCAAGGAACAGATGGTCTTCATAGAGAATTTTTAGCACATACTGTATATTTTGCATTGTGAAAAGAAGGGCTGCATATTTCTCTGGATATTTTGTCAGCTGGGTGATGAGAATCATCTTTGTCCCCTTCTACCGTTGATGGGAGGATCTCAAATGCTGCAAAAAGCAGCACGGCACTGTACATCAAGGGTGGGCGGATGACCATTTATACTCTGGGCTCACAGGAAGGAGGTTAAATGACACTGGGAATCATTCAACCAGGAAGAGGAGTAATCCTAGATCCCTGAGTAGGTGAGTCTGTTGGGGACAGGTGCTTTGCCGGCATTCTTTATCTTCATATTCATCTGTCAGTGGGGAAGCTCGCTGACAGATGATGACTCATGGTCGTTAAGGACGCGGGCCTGCTGCAGCCTGCTGATTAACAACCAGCTATTTCTTCACACAGATGTTGAATCGGTTGATCGTTTTTCGACTGATCCGAATTTTAATCATTCTGAAAAGTTGGAATTCGTTAGAAATTTATAAATTAAATTAAATTTTAATCAAAACTAAAGGAAATTTAACGAAAACTAAACAAATTCCAAAACCAAACTAAACAAATTCCGTAACAAAACAAAATTAGTAACATAACGAATCTATCCGAAATGAAACTAAACAAAATTTTTCTTTTCTGCACATGTCTAAGGTGCACGTTCCAGGGATGTCTTCCTGATACAGGCTTCCCTTCTTGGTGAGTCACACACACTAGATAGCAAAGCCATCATCTGGATGCCAATCCCAAGGCTGGCTCCTTAAAAAAAAAGTAAGCAATGAAAGCTTCCATATTTCTTTCCATAGTATCTCATTAAAAAATGACTATGTTAAAATCTTTTCATGACTGCAGTCATTTCCAGATAGTGAACATCTGAGCTGTATAACAGTAAATAGAAGTTTCCTTAATTCCTGAGATTGTATGTTAAAACCACATTTGTGCAGAGTGCCTCTGCACAAAGATCCTCCTGGCAGCTCGGGAAACATTTACAAATATGGCAGAGAGTTCCTTCTCATTCTCTCTCCTATTTGGCCACCTCCCATGCTTAAAGAAGGGCAATTGCAGGTCTGCTATTTCCTGACATATAACTTCATTTCCTGCTTTTCATGATTACAGGAGGCGTGCTTGCGTGTAAGGAGATTTTATTTGTTTACTGGGTGGGATAAAACGGTAACAGTGAATGAATTTAAGATAGACCCCAACAATGTTTAACTCTTTTTTTCCCTCTTTTATGATGTATTAAATGTACTAATCTTACAGAGGTTATACCTACCAGGAGTTATAAATGTCATTCAAACTAATCCTCTTCTCTATTTTTGTCTTAATCATTTAAAAAGGATAAATATGAAATGTAAAGGTTACACTTGCTTTTCTTATTTGCTAAACTAGCTATTCATTACTTGACTTCTGCTGCTATTGTAACAAAATCATATCACTAGTAATAATCACAGTATGCTGGGCAGTAACCCTGGCTTGAGAAAAACATCCAGGCTGCCATTGCTGACCTCTCCTTGTAAATGCTAATTTCCTGGCCATCATACTGACCACCTGAATTTAAAATTTTGAGTCACTGATCTGGAACAAGTTTCAGTATAATGAATTCTAACCTCTCTATGACTTTTTTGTCCAGTAATTCAAAGTGATGAAGCCAGAAATGTAGTATAACAGCCAGGCAAATATTATCATGAGGAGGTCAGTAATAGCATTCCCTGCATGTCTTTTGCAGTGACACACCTAGCATATTTGGCACCTAGAATGGATAATTTTTTAAAAAACCCTCTCTGTACAAAAAAAACTTTTTTAGTAATAATCTCAAAATGAAAAGAATAATATTAATGGTCCAAAAAAGATTTACAGACAGTGAAAATTGTTACAGTCCTTCACATTGGTGGCCAGTGGAAGAAGAGCCTCTTAAATTGTGGGCCAGTGGGAGGAAGACTGCCTTTTATATTTAGAATTCAATAGAAGAATGTCCATAATATTGATGGTTTAGTGAGAAGAAGGATGCCCCTTATATTGATGGTTTAGTGGGAGGAAAAATTACCCTTATAAAGAGGGTTTAGTGGGAGGAAAAATTACTTTTATACTGAGGGTTTAGTGGGAGGAAGAATGACGCTTATACAGTGGGTTTAGTGGGAGAAAGAATGCCCCGTATACTGAGGGTTTAATGGGAGAAAGAATACCCATTATATTGGGGGTTTAGTGGGAGGAAGAATGCCCCTTATACAGAGGTTTTAGTTGGAGGAAGAATGACCTTTATACTGAGGGTTTAGCGGGAGGAAGAATGACCCTTATACAGAGGGTTTAGTGGGAGGAAGAATGGCCCTTATACAGAGGGTTTAGTGGGAGGAAGAATGGCCCTTATACAGAAGGTTTAGTGGGAGGAAGAATGACCCTCATGCCGCGTACACACGATCATTTTTCCCGTCGGGAAAATTTTAATTTTTTCTTTTGGACGAGAAAAACGACCGTGTGTGGGCTTTTTGTCATTTTTCCAGACGGGAAAAACGGCATTAATCATGACGAGAAAAATTAGAACATGCTCTAATTTTTCTCGTTGTGATTCCCGTCATTTTTTCCGCTGCAGTTTTCCCATAGGGAAACACTGCCGGGGAGTCTACACACAGTCGTTTTTTTCGACCAAGAAAAAAAATGTCATTTAAAACGGCCGTGTGTAGGGGAACAAGCTGTTCCTCGTTTTTCACGTCGATTTTCTCGACAGTGTTTTCACCGTCGAAAAAAACGATCGTGTGTACGCGGCATCATACTGAGGGTTTAGTGGGAAGAAGAATGACCCTAATACATTGAATTTAGTGGGTAGAAGAATGACCCATATACAGAGGGTTTAGTGGGAGGAAGAATTACCCTTATATTGAGGGTTTAGTGGGAGGAAGAATGCCCCTTATACGGAAGGTTTAGTGGGGGGAAGAATAACCCTTATAGAGAGTGTTCCGTGGGAGCAAGAATGACCCTTATACATTGGGTTTAGAGGGTAGAAGAATGACCCTTATAGTGAGGGTTTAGTGGGAGGAAGAATGACCCTTATACATTGAGTTTAGTGGGTAGAAGAATGACCCTTATACAGAGGGTTTAGTGGGAGGAAGAATGACCCTTTTATAGAGAGTTTAGTGGGAGGAAGAATGCCCCTTATACGGAAGGTTTAGTGGGGGGAAGAATGACCCTTATACAGAGGGTTTAGTGGGTGGAAGAATGACCCTTATACAGAGGGTTTAGTGGGTGGAAGAATGACCCTTATACATTGGGTTTAGTGGGTAGAATGGGCCTTATACAGAGGGTTTAATGGGAGGAAGAATGACCCTTATATTGAGGGTTTAGTTGGAGGAAGAATACCCCTTATACTGAAGGTTTAGTAGGAGGAAGAATGACCCTTATACAGAGGGTTTAGTGGGAGGAAGAATGACCCTTATACACTGGGTTTAGTGGGTAGAAGAATGACCCTTATAGTGAGAGTTTAGTGGGAGGAAGAATGGCCTTTATTTTGAGGGTTTAGTGGGAGGAAGAATGACCCTTATAGTGAGGGTTTAGAGGGAGGAAGAATGACCCTTATACATTGAATTTAGTGGGTAGAAGAATGACCATTATACAGAGGGTTTAGTGGGAGGAAGAATGACCCTTATGTAGCACCACCCCCGAATCAGCCGATTGAGAATGTTAGGTTCTAGGTCTGCCTCTTAACCTCCAGAACAGTTTCAGCCCCTCTGGAACACCTGGGAAACAAAGGTTGTTGCAGACACAGTAGTAGATGGACACCAAGCTATTGTAAACCAAAAGCATTTTACTAAAAGACTTTTGAATCAAACCAACAGTAATGGCAGTAACTAGGTAGATACCTATGACAAACTCTGATATAGGCAGGATAACACAGCAGCACATACAAAGTATCTAGAGCACAGTTTTAACCAATTCAAAGGCCCCAAATATAACCTATGTGCTCAGGCATGAATGAGAATAAAGATGACTTATCACAGGTCACTCTATTTCCCTAAAATCCTGAACTCACAGGCCCAGAACACAAATGCATGGTGTGAAATGTGACAACATGCAATATCAACTTTATACTTTAATGTTAGAGTTCCTCCTTAATGAGTATCAGTGTTTTTCACTGAGTCCCTAATGTAGTAGAAGAAGAAACGTGGGAGTGCTTACAGTGGCGATATCCAATATCTTCAGCTAGCTTAAAGGTCCAGACTTCAGAGAGATATTTATACAAAGAAACTCAGTTATAGAGGGTGACTGGTGTAAAGTGTCACCTGTGAAGGCTCTAATGCAAAGAGGAAGGAAGATGTCCTGAACGGCTCTTTAGGAATGCCCCACTGGCAACCTAGCAATGGAAGGCCCAGTGATGTCTGCACAGATGCGCCTGGAGATGACCCGGGTGTCCCGTAGCCAATAAGATGAATGCAATCGATGACCCACGTCCACAGATGCGTCTGGCTGGTTGAGAGGGTCATTACTCCAGCCCCAATGACAAGCAAAGAGGGCAAAAATGTCTTCTCACAGCAGATCTTTCTCTGTTCCACTTACCTCGTGGTCCCTCTCTCTCTCCTGGGCTCCTCGTGGTCTCTCCTCTCCAGCCCACTGGGTAACTCTCCCTTAACTCTTGCCTGCTGGGACTGTAGTCTGCCCCTCAGGAATTAACATGGGACCACCGGTCTTCAGGACTATATGTCCCATGGTGCTCCTCTTCGGTTCCTCTCTCATTGGCCCTGGGCATGGCCAATAGGAGCGGGCTTCGGTGGGCCGGGCTGGTTGTTCGGCGCTGGTAGGAGAGGGAGAGAGGAAACCCCACAGCTGCTGTCCCTCTCTCTTGTCCTGTCCTCAGCGCTGCTGCCTGTGTCTGGTGGCAGTGGTGGCTGGCTGAATGAGCAGGGGAATCAGCACCCTCTACACTTATATTGAGGGTTTAGTGTGAGAAAGAATGCCCCTTATACTGAGGGTTTAGTGGGAGGAAGAATGCCCCTAATACTGAGGGTTCAGTGGGAGGAAGAATGACTCTTGTACTGAGGGTTCAGTGGGAGGAAAAATGACTCTTGTACTGAGGGTTCAGTGGGAGGAAGAATGACTCTTGTACTGAGGTTTCAGTGGGAGGAAGAATGACTCTTGTACTGAGGGTTCAGTGGGAGTAAGAATGAACATTATATTGAGGGTTTAGTCAGGGCTGGATTAACATAGGGGCTATTGGAGCTGCAGCTCCAGGCCCCTTACCTTAAGATAGGCCCATTTGCCCAAAAATAAAATAAAAAAATCACAAAAAAATAGATCGACTTCGAGGGTTGTAGCTCGGTGATCAGTGATCACAGAGACCCCATATTGTGAGGCATGTAGCTGAAGACCTACCCCACTACTGGTCAAAATGTGGGGCTCCTATCATTTATGGTTCAGGAGATGCGGGGCTGCTTGCACAGCCTGTAAAAAGCTACATACAGAGCGGCCAAGTTGACATTTCCTGACATGCTCCATGGTAGCATACGTGTGGGTTGGCCCCGCCTCCATAACTACCCAATAGGACCCCTCCCTATAAATTTCAGCTCTGGGCTCTCAGCTGTGTTCCTTTTTTGTCCTCCTCCGAAGGACTATATGTTTTAGTTCTCCTACCTGAAGACGATTGTTCCTACGATCAAGATCGGCCGACGATATGGTGTCTCATCCCTCCGATAAGCCTTGACTGTGAAGCAGGGTATGGAGTGTATGGCAGAGTAGCGCTGAAGAGCTGGAATATATCTTCCAATGGAGAGATGAGCGCGCACAGGCCTGATTACCTAGCAGTGTGCAGGTGGCCATTATCTGCTAAAAGCCCGGTGTGTGTATGGATGCGGTGTCCCTGGCCGAATCGATCGTAGATGGTGGTGGTAAGCCTGTATCGCCTTCATGGTAGCAGTGTTTATGTGTGTCGTTTTGTCTATGCATATGCCTTTTCTTTCCTGTGTCATTATATGCCTATTAGCGGCTGGTTCCCTGTGCGTTCCAGCCGCTGCTCCCTCTTCCTGGTTCATCCGCGGTTTGCGCGTGTGTGACCCGGAGCGAAAACGAGGCCTGTTCGCGCATGCGCGCGAGAATCGCGGGCCTGGCGCAGCCGTGACGTCACGCGGCGACAAATTTAAAGCCTGGGGAAGCCTGCAAAACGCTGGGAACGATCGTGGGTATAGCAGCGACTTCCCTGAGCACGTGCAGTAGCCTACCAAGGTAAGTGCTTATTCAGAAGGGTCTGAATTTTTCACTTGTTCCTTTTGCTGGAATCTGATTGTTTGCTGTTACCACCTGCAGTGTCTCCCTGAATTGTCATGGACTCTTCACTGCCTCCTGGTGGCCAACCCTCTTGCAGTAGGTAAGACTAGGTTTCTTCCTTTATACTGCCTGCTGAGGGGGGAATAGAGTGGAGTGTAGGGCTGTATTTGACTTTGTGCCTTTTGTCTCTCTCTCTCTCTATACTTTCTTTCCTTTTAGCCCTTCTAGGTCTGAACAACAGAGTAGTTCCCGCAGACGCTGCGGGTCCTCTAAATCACACCACCGGCACTCCTCTTCTGGCTCTAGACACCATGATTCTTCTAGATCCGGACGTCCCAGTAGAGACACTCCTCACCCCCCCTCATCTCACAGCAAGAGGTCAGAGAGACCATGTTGGGGGTGCAGGGCTCCGGTTCCTGCCAGCAAGTCCCTTTGTGACCATTGTTTTACAAAAGCAGCCAATGAGAGAGAAGGTGCAGATAAACACCTGAAAGCATTGGTTAAGCGGGTCGTAAACGAGTCGCTACAAGAGAAAGATGCTAGAATGCAGCATGATTCTCCTCCAGACCCACTGATTCCCTCGTTAGAACAGGGACAGGTGCATGAGACTCTGGAAATCTCTCAACCCAGCCATCCCTCAGCTCCTCCCTCAGAAAGTGGTTCGGAAGTGGATGATCCTGGGATGGGGTTTGATTATGCCTTAGTTGCTGCTTTAGTGAAAGCAGTTAGAGAAGTTCTGAATTGGGAAGATCCAGTTATATATCCTCCCAAACAAGGGAAACTTTTTAAACAGCTCAGTAAGGAGTGACATTATTTCCCGTTTGTCACGGAAGTGGATGCCATTATCTCAGAAGAATGGGGTAAAATGGACAAGAAAAGTTCTATGCAGTCAAAAATTGCAAAGTTATATCCTTTTAAGGAAGAAGAGGTAAAACACCTTGATTCAGCTCCCATGGTTGATGCAGCTTTAATGCGTTTGGTTAGATATGCAACCCTTCCTCTGGAAGATACGGTCTCATTTAAAGATCCTCTAGTGAGACGGATTGACTCAGACCTGAAGCAAATCTATCTGACAGCAGGTTCAGTCTGTAAGCCAATTTTGGCTTTAGCAGCTGTCTCAAAAGCCCTAGAAGCATGGTCAGACAATGTGGATAATTCCCTCAGAAGTATCTCTGAAGAAATGGCGAAAAGCTCTCCTATTCAGGAAATCAGGCTAGCATCTGCCTTTTTGGGGGAGGCCTCTATTGATGTTATTCGCCTAGTGGCTCGAGTAATGTCAGCGGTTACCGCACGCCGTGCTTTATGGCTCCGTCCCTGGTCGGCGAATCCAGCTTCAAAGCAAGCTTGGTGCCGTATTCCCTTTGAGGGCTCCTCTCTCTTTGCCAATAAACTCGATAATGCTATTTCCCGGGCCACGGGTGGTAAGTCGGGGTTCCTCCCTCAAGACAGGCGTTTGCAAAACCAGAAATGCACCTTTTTGAGGGCACAGAATACAGATCGTGCAAGGGAAGCACGCAGCTACAGACCTGGTCGTGAATTTTCAAGGACCTGGAAATCCAGACAGTCCTCTTTCAGGAAACCAACTAAAAGTACTCCGTCTGGTAGTTGGGAGTCTACGAAGTCTTTTTGAAATTGGGCCCGTTCAAACATGTCAGGTGGGGGCACGTCTCCTCCACTTCCGGCATGTTTGGGCGGCCTCAATTCAAGATTTTTGGACCATCAAGACGGTCTCTTCAGGCCACACGTGGGTCTTCAACAGCACCCCCAGGCTCAGATACATACCCACAAGTCTTCCAAGTGCAGAAGAAAAGAAACAAGTCTTACTAAGTTATGTAAGCTCTTTATTAACTCAAGGCGCAGCCATTACTGTTCCAGAGAGCGAACGAGGAGAAGGCATGTACTCCCCGCTGTTCATGGTACAGAAAAAGAACGGTACCTGGAGACCAGTAATAGACCTAACGCATCTCAACTGATTTATTCAGAAAGAAAGATTCAAAATGGAGTCACTATTGACAATCCAGCAGTCAGTCCATCCAGGAGATTGGTTAGTGTCAATAGATCTGAAGGACGCATATTTTCACGTCGCAGTGGCTGCAAACTATCAAAAGTACCTCCACTTTGCTGTAGGTGATCAACACTTACAGTTCACCTGCCTACCTTTTGGTCTCATGACATCACCTTGGGTGTTCTCCAAGGTTCTGTTAGCCATTGTGGCTCTGCTCCGAGTGAAAGGAGTTCGTCTTCATCACTACCTAGACGACCTCTTACTTCTAGCTCAAGACAGATGTCAACTCTTGGAACACAAGAATCTAGTAATCGCCACTCTCCAAGAATTCGGGTGGCTCCTGAATTTGGAGAAGAGTAATCTCATTCCAACACAGTCCCTTGTGTTTCTAGGTGCCCTCTTCAACACAATAGACGGCACCATTTCGTTGCCCGAGGAAAAGATTGCAGCAACCCGGGACAGTATCCGCGCAACACTTGCTTCCTCTCACCTGTCTGCTCTTCAATGCCTGAAGGTAATTGGCACCATGACAGCCACCATCCCTATGGTGAGGTGGGCTCAGTGGCACACTCGCCCATTCCAAAAAGGGTTTCTCCAGCAATGAGACTCCCCCAGCAAGAGTCAACGCATCAGGCTCACTTCATCCATGAGAGAATCTCTTTGTTGGTGGCTTCAGGGGAAGAATCTCTGCAACTGTCACACAATCCGTCCCATCACTTGGATTACTGTAACTTCGGATACCAGCAATCAGGGGTGGGGCGCTCATTGCCTGTCGGAAATAGCCCAGGGCAGGTGGAACACACCGTCCCAAGGAATTGTGTCCAACATACTGGAGTTGCGGGCTGCCTTCCAGGCGCTCATGTCCTTCCGTCATCTGTTGACAGACTCTTCTGTGATGCTCAGGATGGACAACACAACCGCAGTTGCTTACATAAGGAAGCAGGGTGGTACCCGCAACTGGTCCTTACTCCGGGAAGTAGAACCAATCATGACCTAGGCCCAGAAGTACCTATGCAACATCTCTGCAGTATACATTCCAGGGGTCCAGAATGTACAAGCGGACTTTCTTTCACGAACTCAAATGAACAACAACGAATGGTCTCTACACATAGAGGTATTCAATTGGCTTCTAACTCTCGGAGTGTCTCCAGAAGTGGATCTGTTTGCGTCCCCATGCAACCACAAGTATTACTCGAGGTCTCGGGATCCCCAAGCCTACGGGATAGATGCTCTCACAGACCGGTGGAAATTCAGTCAGGCTTATGCCTTTCCTCCAGTACCTGTGATACTTCAATTCCTTCACAGACTCAGAGTGGAGAGAGTAGAAATCATAGCAGTAATTCCGTTTTGGCCCAACAGGCCATGGTTCTCCCTCTTGACTTCACTCAGTTATCGGGACTCAATCCCTCTACCCCTCAGACCAGATCTCCTATCTCAGGGCACAACGTTGCACCCATGCCCAGCTCATCAGCACCTCAGGGTATGGTTCTTGAGAGGGGAAGGCTAGAAGCCTTAGGATGTCCAGAAGAAGCCATGTCGACTCTCCTTAATGCTAGAAGAAATAGCACCAACAAAGTTTATGAGCGTATCTGGTCAAAATTTACAGATCATATGTCTTCCAGGGCTAATTCCTGTATTTCTCCAGAAGTCCAGGATGTACTTAGTTTCTTACAAACAGGTTTGGACTTGCCTTTAGCAGTAAGCTCTCTTCGAGTTCAAATCTCAGCCATCTCAGCATTTACAGGAATCTCTTGAGCCAATCATCCCCTGATTCGCCAGTTCTTTAAGGGTGCTGTCAGACCTAGACCACAGAGAAAACCGAGGTTCCCCAAATGGGACCTGCCTCTTGTACTGGACTATCTTACCACACTCAGGACAGATCCTGAAAAACCTCTTTCGGCAAAAGATCTTACTCTCAAGACCGTCTTCCTAGTAGCGGTCACCTCAGCTAAAAGAGTGTCTGATATCAGAAACTTGGGTTCAAAAGAGCCTTTCCTGACCTTTTTCCCAGATAGAGCAGTATTAATTCCCATGCTGGGTTCAAACCCGAAAGTTACATCTATCTTTCATGAAAATCAGGAAATTGTATTGCCCACTTTTGGAACTTCTGAAGGTCAAGATGTTCATCCCCTTAATGTGGGCCACACATTAAATCAATACCTGGAAATTACAGAGTCTTTCAGACAAACAGACTTTCTTTTCATTCTTCTTCATGGAAAGAACAGAGGAAAACTGGCCTCAATCAGATCTATTTCAGCATGGATAGTTCAGACCATCCAAAGGGCTTACAAAGCAAAAGGTTTGGCTCCTCCAGAGGCAGTAACTGCGCACTCAACCAGGAGCATCTCAACTTCTTGGGCAGCCTCTCGTCATGTCGCACCTGACGTTTTATGCAGAGCAACCTCTTGGTCGTCTATCAATACTTTTGTTTTCCACTATTGTGTCGAACCAGCTGCCTTATCATCACTGAATTTTGGTTTACAAGTTCTGTCGGTTGACAGTGTTAAATAAATTTATTTCTTGCCTCAGCATTTTGCCCGCCCGGGTGTGTTTGGCGAGTTATTTCCCACACGTATGCTGCCATGGAGCATGTCAGGAAAACGGATTAAATACTTACCGTAATTTTCCATTTCTAATAGGCTCCATGGCAGCAGGCGTCCCTCCCAATGCTTGGAGTAGGCTAGTTACGGAACACGGCTGAGAGCCCAGAGCTGAAATTTATAGGGAGGGGTCCTATTGGGTAGTTATGGAGGCGGGGCCAACCCACACGTATGCTGCCATGGAGCCTATCAGGAAAGGAAAATTACGGTAAGTATTTGATAATAAATTTTCCGTTATTCTGCAGCAGACTGAGAGGAAGAGCTCCCAGGGCTTATAATAATTATTTGTACATTACTTATAGTAATTAACCCCTTGCCACCCAGGCCAATTCTGACACTTCTCTCCTACATGTAAAAATCATCTTTTTTTGGCTAAAAAATTACTCAAAACCCTCAAACATTATATATATATATATATATATATATATATATATATATATATATATATTGTTTTAGCAGAAACCCTATGGAATAAAATGGTGGTCGTTGCAACTTTTTATGTTACACGGTATTTGCCCAGCAATTTTTCAAACGTGTTTTTTTTTTTTAAAGAAACTGTTTCATGCATGAAAAAAAAACAAAAAACACAAAAGTTAGCCCGATTTTTTTTTTTTACAGGTTACATGTTTAGAGTTACAGAGGAGGTCTAGTGCTAGAATTATTGCTCTTGCTCCAACGATCGGGGCGTATGTAACCTGTGTGTATCTGGCTCTCTGGCTCTGATACTAGACAGTGCCTCACCAGCCACTCACCTCACCGCACGTTCCTGACCCAAATCTTAAAAATACATTTGGACAGGGCTGTACGAATGCCATAGCTGTGATGCTTTACTTCACAGCTGCAACTTTTTTTTTTGTAATTTCTTTAGCTGCAACATCTTTAACAGAGTTTGTCAGGCAGCACCGCCTGTCAAATTCGCCAATTGATTTCAATGGGGCCACTCTGCAACTGCAAGCCAAACTCGCTCGCAGTAGCAGCATAGTCCAACAATGTAAAACTACCATTCAGCAATGAAAAAAAAAAAACAAGGAGGCTCCAAACTCCTCTCCTGTACATACTGTAACCCAACCTTACCCTCCACACTCCTCTCCTGTACATACTGCCAACTGTCATACCCTCTGCACTCCTCTCCTGTACATACTGCCAACTATCTTTCTCTCCACACTCCTCTTCTGTACATACTGCCAACTGTCATACACTCCTCTGCTGTACATACTGCCCACTGTCATACACTCCTCTCCTGTACATACTGCCCATTGTCATACCCTCCACACTCCTCTCCGGTACATACTATCCTCTGTCATACCCCCCCAAACTCCTCTCCTGTACATACTGCCCACTGGCATACCCTCCACACTCCCCTCCTGTACTTAGTGCCCATTGTCAACCCTCCACACTCCTCTGCTGTGCATACTGTCCACTGTAATACCCCCCCCCCACACCCCTCTATTGTACATAGTGCCTGCTGCCATACCCTCCGCACTCCTCTCCTGTACATAGTGCCCACTGTTTTACCCCCCACATTCATCTCCCTCACCTGCACATACTTCCCACTTTCATACCATCCATACTCCTCCCCTATGGCTCTTACCCACAAAAACTGTTCTTTAAAATTATACTGAATATCCTCAATGTTACCAGCTCTAGAATGAGCACACTTTTGTTAGTTCAACTAAAGGAAATCTTCTCAGTTCCTAGAGGAACATAGGGGATCTCAGCTACTCTAAATATACCACTGGTAAAAAAGTGTCCCTGAAAATATTTTTGAAATGTTGGCAACTACGCACTTAGGCACTGCCCAATGGCCATCGGGTCAGTAGGGGGCCCCATGAAAGGCTCCTGGGATCCTGTTATATTAAAGCAGTAGTAAACTTCGCTAACATTACTACTTTTTAGAGGCCCTGAGATAGGTTATGCCATAATGTACAAGTATGCACAGCATATTAGCACATTAGGGTACACTTACCTGTCAGACTGAGCCCTCTAGCACTGCGCTGTGTTCAATCTGGCGGGTGCCGGGCGCTTCCACCTTCACCCGGTCTTCCTTCTGGGTTCTGTGCCTTCAGTCACTTGCCTTGGCCGGGCTGCGTTGATATCACTCCCACGCATTCATATTCTCTCTCTCTCTCTCTCTCTCTCCTTATCCTTTTTTTCTCTCTCTTCTTATTCTCTCTCTCTCTCTCTCTCCTTATCCTTTCTCTCTCTCTCCTTATCCTTTCTCTCTCTCTCTCCTTATCCTTTCTCTCTCTCTCTCTCCTTATCCTTTCTCTCTCTCTCTCTCCTTATCCTTTCTCTCTCTCTCTCTCCTTATCCTTTCTCTCACTCTCTCTCTCCTTATCCTCTTTCTCTCTCTCTCTCTCCTTATTCCTTTTCTCTCTCTCTCTCCTTATCCTTTCTCTCTCTCTCTCTCTATCTCTCTCCTTATCATCTCTCTCTCCTTACTCTCTCTCTCTCCCCCCTCTCTCTCCCCCCCTCTCTCTCCTTTTTCTCTCTCTCTCATCCTTCCTCTCTCTATTTAATTTGTTATAACAAAAAAATTGTTTGCATTTTTATTTATTTATTTTTTATAAAAGGCCCCACCAAAATCCTTAGCACCAGGCCCATGATGTTCTTAATCTGGCCCTGGGTTTAGTGGGAGGAAGAATGAACATTATATTGAGGGTTGAGTTGGGGGGGGGGGGGAGAATGCTGCTGATACTGAGGGTTTAGGAAGAAAGCCCCTTAAGCTGGTCATACATGGATAGAAAATCAAATGAAAATTTGATTCGGTAGACCAATCGTTGGATTTCCTTATGGTTGGTGTGCTTACGGCGACAGCTGATTTCTGTTTTAAGATTGAAAACAAATGAACAAATATGTTGGAAATATATTTCAAATAAATTATTTTCTAATCATTTGTAGATCAACTGTCCAGAAAAAAATAAAATAAATGTGTTGATTAAATGATTGAGCCATCAAATGTTGGATCGAGAGAACAATTGTTTATTTATTTTTTGTTAATTTTCCACTCATCTCTGGCCAGCTTCCGAGCTTTGATATTTCTGCAAAAAAATGGAATACTCATTTTACAGTGCATGCATCAAAAATATTGTATACTGGGAATGATTTACTAAAGCAATTTTCACACTAGCCTGTGCATAATTCTGATGTCAAGGTCAATGGATATTTCTAGAAATCCTCTGAATCTGATTGGGTATTTGAAGTGAACACAGACATTTTCTGTTAACAAGCATTGAGAAGTGAGGTAGCATGGTGGTATTGGTGAAGTGGGCAGGTCATTATAAATAGAAGTGGATTTTGCATCTGTGTATTGTTCAAGCAGCACACATGTCCAGTACAATAATAGTAGCAGCTGTAGAGGTGTTACACAGCTTTCTGTGCTTCCTGCCTCGTGCCAGGGGCCGCCAGGCGGACGGACAGAGCTGTCAGTGCAGCACACCGCACCCTCCCCAGACAATGTAATCAAGAGCAGGAAACACATGAGTACCCCCTTTTCACTTACTTTGTGACATAAAGGCCAAGGAAACAAACACTTATAGACTTCCACTTCTCTGTGACTTCATTGGCATGAGAACATACGCAAAATGCCAAGCCCCTAAAATTAGGAAGCCAAACTGTAAAAAGACAAATGAGTATAATGAGGAAGATGAAAGGGTCAGTCTACCCAAAATGAATACTTTTGTTTTGGCTTGATGCTGGAATGCAAAATAACCTACCTATGTATTACCTTTTGGATATATAAATGGAGAGATCTTTGTACTAGTAGAGTACATTTGGTAGGAACAGCATAGGGTGGATATGCAATTAAAACAAACCTGTGCCTATATACATTAAAACAGTTTAAAACAAGCTTGTTATCACCTCTGTAGCTATAGGTGTTGTGGAAAAATTATTCTTCAAATTTCACAAAATAGGCACTAAAATCACAGCTCCCCACATTTTCTATGGCAGCAGGGACCTGGCAGCTTTGCAGCCTTCTAATGTGAAAAACAGCAGCAGCTGTAAGCCTTTTAAAAAAAATTGGAGTCCATTGAGGGACACATAAAGTCTCAGTTTAGTAGCCCCAAAAGCAATATTATAAGCACAGAGGGGTGGAACATGTGTTTCCCAATGGACTCCAAGAAAATGTTTTTACAGTGAGAACAAAAATCCTATTTTATTTCTTTCTCATCCTTTGAGGGGCACAGGCAGTGCTAAATCTTTGTTACATGCAAAAGCAGTCCAACACAGACATAAAAAGCAACTAATAGGCCCAACATTGAACACGAACAGGGGGGTTCCAAAGAGCCACCTTAACCACTTGCCGACTTCCGCACGCACTTATATGTCGACAGAACGGCACTCCTGGGCAGAAGGACTTATATATACGTCCCCTTCAAGGAAGCGGCATTGTGGACGCGCGCGCCAGCCGCGAGCTCTGTGAGCCCGACCGCGGGGATACCCACGATCGTCTCACGGTGAGTTCAAACGGGGAGATGCTGATGTAAACAAGCATCTCCCCGCGCTCTGCCTAGTGACAATTGCGGTGATCACTGTCTTGACACACACAGCCCATCTCCCCTACAGTAAGAATCACTCACTAGGGCACACTTAACCCCTTCAGCGCCACCTAGTGGTTAACCCCTTCACTGCCAGTGTCATTTTGACAGTAATCAGTGCATTTTTATAGCACTGATTGCTGTAAAAATGACCCAAAATAGTGTCAAAAGTGTCCGATGTGTCTGCCATAATGTCGCAGTCACGATAAAAAATCGATGATCGCCGCCATTACTAGTAAAAAAAAAAAAAATTAATAAAAATGCCATAAAACTATCACCTATTTTGTAGACGCTATAACTTTTGCGCAAACCGATCAATAAACACTTATTGCGATTTTTTTTTACCAAAAATATGTAGAAGAATACGTATCGGCCTAAACTGAGGGAAACATTTTTTTTTTAATATATTTTTTGGGGATATTTATTATAGCAAAATGTAAAAAATATAGCATTTTCTTTCAAAATTGTCGCTCTATTTTTGTTTATAGCGCAAAAAATAGAAAACCTCAGAGGTGATCAAATACCACCAAAATAAATCTCTATTTGTAGGAAAAAAAGGACATCAATATTGTTTGGGATCCACGTCGCACGACCGCGCAATTGTCAGTTAAAGCGACGCAGTGCCGAATCGCAAAAAGTCCTCTGGTCTTTGACCAGCAAAATGGTCCGGGGCTTAAGTGGTTAATGATCTTCTTCCTAAAGTTGGCATCAGAAGAGGATGAATTAGCTATCTGGTAAATCCTGAAAAACATGGGAAGACTGGGTCGTAGCTTAGCAAACCTGGGAAACTAAGACCGGAGGCTAAAATGGCAGCACAGTGGTGTATTGGTTAGCACTTTTACCTAGCAGCAAAAGGGTCGCTGGTTCGAATCCTGACCACGACACCATCTGCCTGGAGTTTGCATGTTCTCCCTGTGTCTGTGTGGGTTTCCTCCAGGTACTCCGGTTTCCTCCCACACTCCAAAGACATGCTGGTAGGTTAATTGGATCTTGTCCAAATTGGCCCAGTGCATATGTGTACGAATGTGTGTCCCAAGCGTGTCAAGATCCTACGCGGTAAAATGACCGCACCAGCCAAGCAGACATTGGCTGCAAAAGCACCTAGAGGTGATTCAGTTTGCATTTTTACTCTGGATGTGCCCTGGTTTTTTGTTTCGCCATTTCTAGGTGGTTCAGACAGACCATAATTCAGGCTTATGGTTTCAAGGGTTGGGTTTCCCTGTTTCCAGTCGATGCTCCCTCCACCAAAGCTGTGAATGCTTTTTTGGCATTTTGAATGAATGAGCGACTTGTATAGCGCTATACAAGTCACTCATTCATTCATTCATTCATTCAAAATGCCAAAAAAGCATTCACAGCTTTGGTGGAGGGAGCATCAACTGGAAACAGGGAAACCCAACCCTTAAAACCATAAGCCTAAATTATGGTCTGTCTGAACCACCTAGAAATGGCGAAACAAAAAGCCTGGGCACATCCAGAGTAAAAAAAAAAAAAAAGACTTGTGGAAGGAGCAGAGAGATGCACTTTAACCACATACAGACAGTGGGGAGAAATCTTCTGGTGAACCAAACTGGTTAGGGTGAAAGGCAGAAAGCACCATAGGAAGAAAGGCCTGGGCCTCAACACCACCTTGTCCTTGTGCATGGACAACAATGGTTCATTGCAGGATAAAGCTGCCAGTTCAGACACTTTCCCAGAAAAACTACCTTGTGGGTCACAGCAATCAGAGGAATATTTTTCAAACAGGGGCTTCTGTGGCACCAAGAAGACCAGATTTAAATATTATGTAGGTTAAGGGGATTTGACTTGGAGAGCCATACGGGAGAGCGTGGGGGAACCAACAGTCTCTAAAAAAAGAATGGCAAGAGCAGAGATCTGGCCCTTAATTGTACTATGGGCTAAACCTTGGTCCAGTCCCAACTGCAGAAAGGACAGGATCTATCCCACAAAGAAACTCCTAGAATGAAAGCCTCTGTATTCACACTGAGCAAAATACAGCTTTCAAATTTGATTATAGACCTTGTGGGAATTAGACTTCCTAACCTTAAGCGTAGGGAAAACACTTAGAGATGTACCTGTCCCTTAAAACCTGGGTTTTAACATCCATGCCAATAAAGCCAGCAACTAACAAGCAATGTGGCTAATCAGTCTTTAAGACAGCAGATCCAGACAGTCTGGCAGAGCCCACAGTGCATTTGCGAGAAGTCTTAAAAGGTCAGCATGCCTCGTTCTTCTGGGCCAATCTCATGCTATGAAAACTACTGGAATTCTTGCCATCTTGATAGTGTGAAGCAGTTGAAAAAGAAACTTCAAGGAAAGAAAAAACTGATCAGGGTATACTAATCCCATGAAGCCACCAGTGCATCCACTTCTTCCCCCAGCGGATCCCTGGACCTGAATAAAAATCTTTCCAGCTTATTGCTGAATCTGAAGGCCAGCAGGTGCACATCTGGTATCTCCCACCCATGACACAGGTTCTGAAACCACTCCAAGTGCAGAGACCACTCTCCTGGGTCCAGCTGTCTGAGAAAATCCGCTTGCCAATTATTCATGCCAGACATGTACACAGCTGACAAAGCTGGAACATGTTGTTCTGCCCAGGACAGTATTTTCTGTACCTCTTTTGCAGTGAGCTTTTATGTTCCTCTCTGATGATTGATACAAACCACCATCTCTGTGTTATCCAGCTGAACGGATGACCTGATAGCTGGTCAGTTCAACACTGGATAGTCAAATTCCCAGCAAATTGATCAGAAGCCGAGATTCAACGAAAAACTAAAGCTGATTATACACTATACAATCTTATTGTACAATCTCCCTTTAGATTTATCAAAACTGTGTAATACGAGGACAATTCATTCAATTTGTATAAAATTAGGTTGACTCTTGTATTATATAGTTGATGGTGGACCTTAAGGAGATTGTATAATGTATGGTCAGCCTTAAGCCTAGTACACACTATAATTTTTTTCATTCAACCCAGCAGGCTGAATGAAAAAAAACCCTGAAGAATTTAGGAGATCCTGTACCAATGGCGCGTATACACGATCGGAAATTCCGACAAGAAAAGTCCGATGTGAGCTTTTGGTCGGAAATTCCGACCGTGTGTAGGCTCCATTGGAATTTTTCTGTCGGAATTTCCGTCAAGAAAAATTTGAGAGCTGGTTCTCAATTTTTCCGACAAGAAAAGTTCTTGTCGGAAATTCCATTCGTCTGTATGCAATTCCGACGCACAAAAATCCACGCATGCTCGGAATCAAGCAGAAGAGCCGCACTGCCTATTGAACTTAATTTCTCTCGGCTCGTCGTACGTGTTGTATGTTACCACGTTCTTGACTGTCAGAATTTGGTGTGAACGTGTGTATGCAAGACAAGTTTGAGCCAAGATTCCATCGGAAAAAAAATCCACGGTTTCCTTGTCGGATTTTCCGATCGTGTGTACGCGGCATAACAATTCCGATGTTAGTTCAGCGATCTCCCCACTGAGTTATTGTGTTTAGCTATTGCCAATCCGCAGACCTTTTTTGGTCATGCCCCTTCAACAGAAGCCGGATGGTCAGACCGGTTGGCACACACACGGGCCGATGTCGGACGGTTTCTATTGAACTGGCCAATAACCACCCAATATTCGGCCTGTGTGTACAGGGCTTATGTCCCGTGCACCAACAGGGTGAAGACTTACCCCCAGGTTGGTGTCCATCAACAGGATTTTCCTGAACACAGGAAGGAATTACTTCTCTGAGAGCATAACCAGATTTCAAAGCCACCAGGACAGGGACAGCCTAATACTTTTTCAGAGACAGAAGCAACTTGTCCCACAATGCAGATTCCTTGAAACTGGAATCTGGACTTTCCCATGAAACTTGGTGAATGTACTTGCCTCAAAAAAAGCCATTATCAGACCGAATGTTATAATGCAATAGCTGAAAGTGAGAGGGTTCCTGGACTGACGAGCATGAACTTGAGACTCAGGAGTTTGATGTTTTTTTTTCAACTGAATGAATACCTCGGTGTGGTGGTAAGTTTCAGTGATGGTTTCTGAAGGTTCAAGATCCAAACTTCTGCAAAATCTGAACAGTCAGGGACACATTGTCCTAGCCTACTGATCCTTCAAGGAGGTTATTCAAGTAACCCACTATCGGGATACCTTGATAGCGTAAGAGGGCTAACACTGGAACCGGCAACTTAGTGAACAAGGAAAGGTGGGTGCATATAAGTAGCCATCCTTTATGTCAACTGAGACCAAAAAGTTTTCTTGAGGCAGTAACGGATCGTGATGATTCCAACGGGAATTTTGTGACACTAGAGCCGTGGCCTAAAGTTTTAAGAATGACACAAATATGAATTTTCAAAAAGTCTGCTGCTTTAGTGTTTTTAGATATTTTTTTCAGATGTTACTATGGTATACTTAAAGTGGTGTTCCACCCTAAAAAAAAAATACACCAAAATCCTTAAAAAAAAAAAAAAAAAAAAAAAAAAAAATGTACTCACCAGAAAATGCGGCTGCTATACGGAACTTGCTAATCTGCCTCTTCCTCCACCTCGGCAAGGCTTCACTGCCCGTTTCCCTTACTGAGGATGGCGGCATCGGCACCCTCCACGATCGAGGGGTCTGCCTCGGGGAGGGGGGAGGGGCTGACATTGCGGGCGCCTAGGACAGGTAAGTGTCCTTATTAAAAGTCAGTAGCTACAGTGTTTGTAGCTGCTGACTTTAAAAAAATAAATAAAAAATTGTGGGTGGAATCCCGCTTTAAGTATAATTACAAGCATTTCATAAGTTTCAAAGGCTTTTATTAACAATTACATTAAAGGGGTTGTAAAGGTTCATGTTTTTTCACCTTAGTGCATCCTATGCATTAAGGTGAAAAAACATGTGATGATTGCCAGGCCCCCAGTTTTACTTACCTGAGCCCTGGAAAGTCCCGCGTCGCAAACGCGCTCTTCCTTTGCTCGGTCTTCTCGGCTCTTCATTGGATAGATTGATAGCAGCGCAGCCATTGGCTCGCGCTGCTGTCAATCAACTCCAATGAAGCTAAGGCCGGGGGCGGGGCCGAGTCCTGTAGTCGGCAGCTATGGACGCCGAATACAGGACTCGGGAGCGTGCCCGCAAGGTAACCGCCTTGGGAGAGCGCTTCCCAGAGGGGGTTATCAGAGGCGGGGAGAAGCCAGGAGAGCTGCCGAGGGACCCCAGAAGACGAGGATCGGGGCCACTCTGTGCAAAACGAGCTGCACAGTGGAGGTAAGTATGACATGTTTGTTATTTTTATTTTTTTTTATATTTGAAGCTTTAGTATCCCTTTAAGTTTATGCAAAGAGTCAATATTTGCAGTGTTGACCCTTATTTTTCAAAACCTCTGAAATTCGCCCTGGCATGCGGTTAATCAACTTCTGGGCCACATCCTGACTGATGGCACCCCATTCTTGCATAATCAATGCTTGGAGTTTGTCAGAATTTGTGTTTTTTTTTTTTGTTTACCCTCCCCTTGAGGATTGACCACAAGTTCTCAATGGGATTAAGGTCTGGGGAGTTTCCTGGCCATGGACCCACAATTGTTTTGTTCCCCAAGTCACTTCGGTATCACTTTTGCCTTATGGCAAGGTGCTCCATCATGCTGGAAAAGGCATTGTTCCTCACCAAACTGTTCTTGGATGGTTGGGAGAAGTTGCTCTCGGGGGATGTTTTTGTACCATTCTTTATTCATGGCTGTGTTCTTAGGCAAAATTGTGAGTGAGCCCACTCCCTTGGCTGAGAAGCAACCCCACACATGAATGTTTTTTTCCGGATGCCCCAAACAATCGGAAAGGGGATTCATCTGTACCTTTTGCAGAATATAAGTCTGTCCCGGAAGTTTTCCCTGGAGAGAAGTGGCTTCTTTGTTGCCCTTGTGGACACCAGGCCATCCTCCAAAAGTCTTCTCCTCACTGTGCATGCAGATGCACTCACACCTGCCTGCTGCTTTTCCTGAGCAAGCTCTGCGCTGGTGGTGCCCCGATCCTGCACCTGAATCTACAGTAGGAGACGGTCGTGGCCCTTGCCGGACTTTCTTGGGGGCCCTGAAGCCTTCTTCACAAATGCAGTGGAAATGTGTTTTTTTTTATGGAATTAAGTTAATTTTCATGTCAAAGAGGGACTTTGCAATTAATTGCAATTCATCTGATCATTCTTCATAACATTCTGGAGTATATGCAAATGCCATCATAAAACCGGAGGCAGCAGACCTATTGAAAATAATATTTGTGTCATTCTCAAAACTTTTGGCCGCGGCTGAACAGTAAGCATTTAAAGCTTCGAGATCAAAAAAGGTGTGAATTCCCCCTTTGGGCATGGGAGCAGTGAACATTTTAAAGTAAACACCCTAAAAACAGTCCTCATCAGAAACTGGGGATATGACCCCCTTGTTCAAAAGTCCAGAGAACACGTGATGGAGATTGGTTAAGCCCTGAAGAGATACCAGAAGAGTGAAGGTAAAAAGCGCATGCATCGAAGTCTTTTCGAGCATGCGCAGGTTTACCTGGGGACAGGTAAGCATACACACTCATGGGTTTCTCGGCAGGAAACACTCTGCCGAGAATCCAGACGAGAAAATAGAGAGCAGGTTCTCTATTTTTCTCGTCGGGATTCCCGGCAGTTTTCTCGCCTAGAAATCCTACACACACACGGTTTTCACTGCAAAAAGCTCTCCCAGCAGCTTTCTTGCAGAGAAAACCACGCATGTGTACGAGGCTTAAAAGTTCAGGGCGTAGTGAAGCGAAACAGATGCTTCTAAGATGTAGCAAAGGTTTTGCAAGGATAAGCCTTGGGCTTTTCCCACTAAGGAAGGTGGTACTCTTACTTCCAGTAGCATCCTTAATAATAGTGGACCCAAATATTGTCCCATGAAGGTCATGTGGAGTGGACAATTCTTGCAAACAGTCCAGCACTTCATCTAGACAGCCCTGCACAAGTGCATTGACAGAAGACTAATATGTGACAGCAAGTGGCTTTTAGCAAGAAACGGAAATTCAAAACCAAGGATATCTGGACCATGCGATTGAGTCAATGTCAGCATTGGTCAGATCAGTGGTTCTCAACTCCAGTCCTCAGGACCCACTAACAGGCCAGATTTTAAGTATTACCTTGGTGAGATGCAGACTAGAATACTGCAATCCCTGAGCAGCAAATTATATCACCTGTGATGCATTTCAGTTATCTTGCAAACCTGGCCTGTTGGTGGGCCCTGAGGACTGGAGTTGAGAACCACCGGGTCAGATGGTGTTTAAGGAGCTTAACCCATTTAGTCATGATTTGGCATAGGAGAAGTACAGGCATAACCAGATAAAAGGCTGTCAAATAGAGCATGACCCAAGATACAGGTTCCATTCTCTGTCAGTGGGATCCTTAAAGGAAATGACATTCTGCCCCGGAATAGCAAGCTCCTTGTTATGGCGAGAAACGGCTAGATGCACAGCCAAGACTGACCAATTAGGGTATAGTGCCAACTGTTTGGGAGATGCAAAAACCCCATCAGGATACTTCCAATTCTCATACAGAAACAACTCAAAAAGGAGGGTGAGAATGGAAGATTTTGATTGCCATAGGGGCCATGTAAGGCTCAAAGCTAGATACAGCACTGACAGAAATGACAGGCTGATCTTCCAGTTTTAGCATGTGGTGCACCACATAAATAAATGCTGAAAACATCTCTTATGCCGCGTACACACAACCGTTTTTCATGGCGTGAAAAAATAGGATTTTGGTACTCATCGTAAAATCAGTTTCTCTGACGTCCATGGACTGACACAGCTCTCATACTGATTACGTGTGGGTATATGTCCCTGCTTGCAGGAGAAGACCTAGGCAGAATGTTAGATGTTAAAACATTCTAGAACAAACCAGAGCTGAACAGCCCCGGACATTACCCTCCCACCTGCAGCCTCAGTTCGTAACAAAGCAGTACAAACCTTAAAAGGAAGGGTGGGTGCTGTGTCAGTCCATGGACGTCAGAGAAACGGATTTTACTGTGTGTACAAAAATCCTATTTTCTCTTATCATCCATGGACTGACACAGCTCTCATACTGATTACGTGTGGGACGTCCCAAAGCAGTATAAGAAAAGGGTGGGAGCAAAATAGTAAGGAACAACCAAAACTTCACTCCAAACCAGCAGAGCTCCTCAACGGAGGAGTTGCAACATTAAACAGCGGCCTGCAACACTTTGCAGCCGAAGGAAGCATCCAAAGATGCAGCCACATCAACCTTGTAGAATTTTGAAAAGGTATGAACGAACGGACGACCAGGTCGCCACCTTGCACACTTGTGCAACCGACGCTTGATGTCGGAAAGCCCAGGAAGCATCGATTGCCCTGGTGGAATGCGCCGTGACCGGGAAGGGAGGCGCCCGCCCCTTAATGGCATAGGCCTGTATAACAGTCTGTCTGATCCACCTAGAAATGGTGGCAGACGACACCGCTTGGCCTTGTTTTGGACCAGAGACAGATACAAACAGCGAGTCAGACATCCGAATAGAAGCAGGAGCCGCCAGGTATATCCGTAAGGCATGCACCACATCCAAATTGTGAAGCGCAACCTCTCTAGGATGCGATGGATGAGGGCACAAGGACGGAAGGACAATGTCCTCATTAAGGTGAAAGGCCGAAACCACCTTAGGAAGGAAAGACGGTCGCGGTCGCAATACCACCTTATCCTTATGGAGGACCAGGTAAGGCGACTTGCATGACAGAGCCGCCAACTCAGACACTCGCCTAACCCAAGTGATGGCCACTAAGAAAGCCACCTTTTGGGACAAAGTTAAAAGAGGAATATCTTATATTTTCAAAAGGAGGTTCCTGAAGAACCGAGAGCACCAAGTTCAGATCCCAAGGAGGGAGCGGGGGCTTGGCAGATGGAACCACATGGCGTACCCCATGCACAAAAGTGCCAACTAAGGAATGACCTGCTAGGGGTCTTTGAAAGAAAACGGCCAAGGCTGAAATCTAACCCTTAATAGTGCTCAAAGCCAGCCTTTGTGCAACACCACGCTGTGAGAACCGCAGGATTCTGGGGACAGAGTACGTCCGTGGACGCCAGTCTAGCTCTTCGCACATAGCGATGTAAGCTCTCCAGGTACAGTGATAGATCTTCCTAGAAGAAGACTTCCTTACCCTAAGCATGGTTGAAATTACCGAATCCGACAGGCCTCGGTCTTTCAGCACCTGGCTCTCAATAGCCATGCCGTTAAAGCCAGAGACTGTAAAGCAGGATGAAAGATAGGACCTTGAGATAGAAGGTCCTCCCTCAAGGGCAGGCGCCAAGGGACGTCCGCGATGAGACGTACCAGGTTGGCGTACCAGTGACGCCGAGGCCATGAGGATCACCGGATGCCCTCGGCCACCACCCTGCGCAGCAGACGAGGAAGCAACTGCAGCGGAGGGTAGACATACATCAAGCGATACTGACCCCACGGGGCCACTAACGCGTCCGAGGCATCCGCCCAGGGGTCCCTGGACCTGGCCACAAACCTCGACACCTTGCGATTGAGTCGAGACACCATCAGGTCCACATCCGGAGTGTCCCACCGCCGACAAAGGAGTTGAAACACCTCCAGATGCAAGGACCACTCCCCATGGTCCAGGGACTGGCGGCTCAGATAGTCCGCCTGCCAGTTTTCTATGCCCGGAATGTAGACGGCCAACAGCGCCGGCACGCTTCCTTCCGCCCACCTTAGGATGTGGGTGACCTCGGACGCCGCAACCGAGCTCAGAGTGCCCTCCTGATGGTTGACATACGCCACGGCCGTGGCATTGTCCGACTGGATTCTGACCGAGCGGCCCTGTAGCCTCTTCGACCATGCGGAGAGACACAGTCTGATCGCCTGCAATTCCAGGACGTTGATTGGGAGAAGAGATTCGTCTGGAGTCCAGAGCCCTTGAGCTGACAGGACTCCCCACACTCCTCCCAAGCCCGTCAGGCTGGCGTCCGTCGTGATCACCGTCCAGTGGATGGGGAGGAACGACTTCCCGGCTCGAAGAGCCGGGGATCTCAGCCACCACGTCAGGGACGCCTTGACAGAGTGACTCAACTGAACCTGAAGATCCAATGATAATGGGGACTTGTCCCAAACAGACAGAATTCCCTTCTGCAATGCCCGAGTGTGTGATTGAGCATACGGAACCGCCTCGAAGGAGGCCACCATTAGTCCCAGGACTCTCATGCAGAAGCGAATTGACGACCATTTTCAGGACGTCAGAACCTGCACTGCCGACTGAAGTGTCAGTAACTTCTCTAAGGGTAGAAACACCTTCGCTGCCGAAGTGTCCAGGATCAGACCCAGATACTCCAAGCGCTGAGTCGGGACTAGAGCCGACTTCTGCGTGTTCAGAATCCATCCGAAGTCCCGGAGGGTCTGACTGACTATTGTCACATTTTCCTCCAATTCTGAGCCATTTTCTGCTCTGAGAAGGAGATCGTCTAGATAGCCCACTATAACAATTCCTCGCTGTCTCAGCAAAGCTAGAACCGGGGCAAGCACTTTGGTGAAAACCCGTTGTGCCGATGCTAGGCCAAAGGGAAGAGCCACGAACTGATAGTGGACTTTGCCTATGGCAAAGCGCAGAAACCTCTGGTGGCTTGCACAGATTGGGACGTGCAAGTAAGCGTCCTTGATATCCAAGGACGCCAAAAAATCCCCATGGTGGAGTGTTGCGATCACCGTGCGCATGAATTCCATCCGGAATTTTAATACCCTCACATAGGCATTCAGAGCCTTGAGGTCCAGGATTGGCCGGACCCCGTCCTTTTTCGGGACAACAAACAGGTTTGAGTAAAACCCCTGAAACCTCTCTTGTGACGGAACCGGCACAATTACTCCTCACCCGAGCAAATCCTGTACGGCCCCCAAGAGGGCCGCCCGGCGGGCAGGAAGGAGAGGGAGGTTCGAGGGAAAAAACCTGTTTGGGGGCCGCGAGCGGAACTCTATCCTGTATCCCGAGGTGACCACCTCGCACACCCACCAGTCGGAGATCCGGGAGGTCCACCGCACCGAGAACCTGCGAAGATGTCCCCCCCACCCCAGAGTCGGGCAGGGGCAAGACTTCATGCGGTGGTGGGCTTGGGAGCTTGCTTGGTAGGCTTACGCACCCAGGGACGTCTTTGTCCCCCAGCCGCATTCTTTTCAGTCTGGGCGGGCTTACCCGTGGAATCTGACTGACGAAAAAACTTCTTCGCCAGAAAGGAAGGGCCCGGCCTGCGGTGTGGCTCCTTTCCCTTAATAGACTGGGGAAGGAAGGTGCTCTTACCTCCTGTGACATTTTTAATAATGTCATCCAGGGCAGTCCCAAACAGTCTACCGCCCTTAAAGGGCAAGTCAGCCAGGAGCTTTTTGGAAGCTAGGTCGGCCGACCAGCATTTCAGCCAGATAAGGCGACACAGCACCACAGCAGAGATAGAGGCCCCCGTTATTAAAGTGGTCGCATCCAAAGTGGCATCGCACACAAAGACTAAACCCTGTGCAAGTTAGTGAGCCAGGGCAATGGTTTCAGGAGGGAGATTATGCTCCTGCACTGTCTGGTGCAATATCTTTGCCCAGCCTGTGAGCGTCTGAGACACAAGTGTCGCCACCACTATAGGGCGTAAGGCGGCCCCCAATAAGGTGAACATAGTTCTACATGCCACTTCTGACCTCCTGTCAGCGGGATCCTTAAATGCAGGAGTCCCTTCCATTGGGAGCGCGGTAGCCTTATTCAAAGGGGCGACCGGGGGGGGGGGGGGGCGACCGCTGGGGGGATAGTCCACTTCTTAACCAGGTCCTCCTCAAAGGGGTACCTTACGGCTATGCGCCGCGGGACCGTCAAAGTCTTCTGCGGCTTATCCCAGACTTGGTCAATGAATGTATTAAAAAAAGGCACATATGGAAAAACCTTTTTTGAAGAAACGGCTTTAAAGGAACCAAAGGATACAGCTTCCACCTGAGGTTCCTCAGCCTCAACATTCAGCTTGAGAGTGTCCCTCACAGCATCAATGAGTTCACTTACAAGAACCCTGTCAGTTGGTGGTTCAAGACAGGGGTCTTCCTCACAAGGAAGGTCCTGTCCAAAGACATCAAAATCCTCAGAACTAGGGTCCTCAGCAGCAGTAGCTAGGCCCATATCTGAGTCAGAACACTCCCCATGTGGAGATTGTGTGGGGAGGGGGCGCTTTACAGCCCCCGTGCGTTCGCACACCGCTTCCAGCTTGACAAGGAATGATTCCAGGACTGCCGACAACTGGTCCATAGGGACCGCAGGTGCAGGAGCACTGCCAGTTGCCTCTGACAAGTGTGGAGAAGCAGGTGAACCAGACTCCATACTTCCACCCTCTGAGACCTTATTCACTATTACAGTGAAAAATACAGTCCACCCCACTGGCTGTGGCTGAGGAGGGGATACCCGGAGGACTCACCACCCTTAGGGACCGCTCAAATCCGCTGTATGAGCCGCGCTGCAGCGCGAGTGAAGCCTGAGGAGAGTGAAGAATCTGTGAGGAGACTGAAGTATTTTGCGCCATTCAGCAGCGCCGCTAGAGGCCGAAAACGAAAGTGAAAGCGCAGCGGCTACAAGAAAATGGCCGCCGGGCGCCTGTATAACTGCGCATTTGAGCCGCGGCAAGATGTCCGCCGAGCGCACTTTTTAAATTTAAAACAGCGCCAATGGCGCACGCAATAAGGCCTCACACACTCCCCCAGAACACTTCCCAGAGTTCACCAACAGCCATGAGTGCCCCCCCAGGGCAGAGTGAACCCCCCAAGCACCCCCACACAGCACAGCACCAGAACAGGGTAGAGAGAGCAGCAGAACAGGGGAGAGACAGGGAGAACCACCCCACACAAAGAAACACAGCCAGCATGTACTCACCTGCAGCAGGGGAGACTACTTACCCGTCCCTAGAGGGACCCACTGGCTTGTTTCAGACAGACCTATCACAGAGTAGTACTGCGTAGCTGTCGGCCCGGTCCACCGCGAAAGATACAGTCAGGTACTGTCCAATCTTGAGAGGACCGCGGGAGCATGAAAGCAACCCGGCCACCCCTGGAGTCATTGGGTATGTCGTGAACTGAGTCTCACGCACACAAGGCGAGGATCAGCACGCTCGATGGTCGGACAGGGAAGACTACGAGGATACTAGTGTACCCAACCTGTTGCCCAGCCGACAGTTGATTGAAGGTCTCAAAAATAAAATAAAATTCCCAAAAGAATAAAATTTTAAAAGTAAAATCTTCCAGGAGACTGGCTCCTGAGAGAGCCACGTCTTCTCCTGCTAGGCAGAAAAAAACTGAGGCTGCTAGCTGCAGGTGGGAGGGTAATGTCCGGAGGGACCGCCCCACCCTGGGCAGGGCTGTTCAGCTCTGGTTTGTTCTAGAATATTTTAACATCTAACATTCTGCCTAGGTCTTCTCCTGCAAGCAGGGACATATACCCACAGGTAACCAGTATGAGAGCTGTGTCAGTCCATGGACCATAAGAGAAATGCAATTTTTTAAATTGGTCATTAAAAATGATCGTGTGTAGGCTCCAGAGCATTTTTAACGACGTGAAAAATGGCCTAAAAAATAAATTTGAATCTGCTCTATTATTTCACGTCGTTTTTTCACGTCGTAGTGTGTATGCTTTTACGAGGGGGAAAAAAATGCGCATGCTCAGAATCAAGTATGAGACGGGAGCGCTCCTTCTGGTAAAACTAACGTTTGTAATGGAGATAGCACATTCGTCAGGCTGTAACGGACTGAAGAGCATGAGGCTGAAAAGCGTGAATCGTCTCTCACCAAACTTTACTAATACGAGGATCAGCAAAAGCAGCCCAAAGGGTGGCGCCATCCGAATAGAACTTCCCCTTTTTAGTGCCGTCGTACGAGTTTTTTTCAATGACATTAAAAACGGCCGTGTGTACACGGCATTAAAGTAGGAGCTATAGCAGAACAATGCTAATCCTTAGGGAAGAGTTTATAAGTTAGCCACTTGAGTGATTCAGTGTCAGTGTTTCCACAGTTGGAAGCAGCCACGGCTACATATCAGGTGGTAGTGCATTTCCAGCCTCTGCAGGCCTGGTCCAAACATTAGATGGGAAATCTGCATCATAAAGTCTTGCATGACTGTAGTAAAAAACCTCCAAGAATGGAGCCGGCCCAGCAACACCCAGTCAGTTACATAAGTGGAGGAGAGGATGAATAATATTATCTCCACCACCCATTCACATTGCATTGCAACGAGGCCTCTGAATATCAGAGAGAGCAGAAGGGGGTTGGGAAGCAGCGTAACACTTTACAAATAACACTAGCAGTCGCGGTTTGTGCAAATGGTATTGTAAACTGCAACAGAATTTCTTGGTGCTATAGAAGTGAATCAAATGCTCATAGGAAAATTATTTCCACAATTGCAGGTGAAAAAATAAATATGCGCTTTAGGGAACGGAGAAGAGTGTGCCTAAAAGATGAAAAGATAACCCAGAAGCCCCCTTTAAATATATATTTTTTTTTTATTGGCCAAGGGTTTGGTTAACCTTGGTAGAATTATGCAAAAGAACCCATCTTACCCTAGATCTCAATAACTTTTCCAGTAGCTTTATCATTTTTGGCCAAAGTTGTAAAAAAAAAAAAATAGTTCTTCAACCTAGAGTCCAGTTCTGACTGCAGCATAGACAAGCGCTTGTACACTAAAGTGCTTTGGTTTAAAGGTTAAAAAGTGTCTAGACACAAAACACTTTTTTTTCCGATAGACCTGGAAAGGGTTAGAACCTCTGTCGGGTTTTTATGTGTCCCCACTGGGAAGATTCTTTTTATATTTGTCCTAGTGAATATATACAATGAAGGCTGTATCTTCACACCAAGATAAGCGTTTTAAGAAAGGAAACTTCAAGGCTTTGGTCATGCAGGCAACACCTTCTATGGCCCCCTTTGAAAAGAGATCTGGAGTGGATTATGTTTCAAAGAGCGGTAGAGCAATTGCGGTCAGGCATTTAGGAGGTGATACTGCCCCCTTCTCAATGACCAGTTTTTATTTTTTATGACAGCCTGAAAGGGGCTGCACAATTGCAAAACAAGCATTTGGTTCTTGGTTGCGCTGCTACCCCATTTACTTGAATACGTTGCTTTTGGTGGCAGTACTGCCAACCAAACGCGGAATATTTCCTGCAGCATGTTTAAGAACACAAGCGATTGCAAGTTATCTTTCAGGTGGTTTTTTACCATCTCCCGTGTGAACCAGACCTAACCCATGGGACTGTATGTGGTGCGGAGCTATTCATTTAGAATGGCACAATATGTTACAAATACATATGTTTGGCACTGCATTATAGAAATAGTACGGGTAAAGTCATCCATTGTGGTGTTCTGCGAGTCCATGCAGAATTAATGGGCTGCGCAAGCACAATGCAGGTTAAAGCGCCGTTCCACTCAAAAATGGAACTTCAGCTCATCTATCTCCCCCTCCGGTGCCACATTTCCCCACTTCCGGAGACAGCGCCGTCTCTTGGAAGTTCGGCTTCACGCACGTGCAGTAGGGTAGGCCAAAAGGCTTCACTGCCGGTTTCCCTTACTAGGAATGGTGGCGGCAGCAACACCCGACATCCAATCCAAAACTCAGCTGGGGTGAAGACGTTGCAGGATGACTGGTATGTATCCTAATATTAAAAGTCAGCAGCTACAGTATTTGTAGCTGCTGACTTTTAATTTTTCGTGGGGGGAGGACCGTGTGAATGGGCCATTAAATTTTATTTGAAGCCAGAACAATATTTTTTTTTAGATTTGGAGTAGAAAATGGTTAAAAAAAAAAAGGGCCAATACTTTACAGGCTCCTTAAAAGAAAAAAAAAAAGTGAACTTATTCTTTAATATGGCTTTAACATGCTTCTCATGTTAGAGAGTTGTCATAGAAAAGGGTGGCATCCATTGGAGAATTTTCTCTTACCTTGGACGATAACTCAAAATTTCTAGATTCGATTGGCCGACTTCTGTTGAAGGCTCCTGATCGACTAAAGGTCTGCCAACCAGCTCACGATCACCGCTCTCAGCCAATGGCTGAGAGTGCTGACCGGAGCCGCACAGCAGGGGGGGGGCAGAAGGGGGTTGTCCCCCTTTTGAGAACCCAATAGCTCAGCAGGGGAGATTGCTGTACTAACATAAGATTGTTAGTACAGCGGCTTCGTCCTGAGCTGTCAGATTTTGTTTTTCATTTGTTAAATCCACTGGGTTGAAGGGAAAATATAAATAGTGGTGTGTACCAGGCTAAAAGGCAGCCCGTATAATTATTTTTTTCATTCAACCAGGGGGGTTGAACCAAAAAACAATCCAATTCCCTATCCACACATTTGAAGTGGATGGGGGAATCACTCCTGTTGTGCTATTGCGTTCTGACAGCAGGGAGATTTCCCCACTGTCAAGACTACAATGCTCGGTGCCGGTGGCACTTATCAATTGAGAATAGCCTGACAGGCTGGTTGTACAGAAGTCAATCGGAACCTCGACTTTTGTACAACCAAGGTGCCCATACATGGTGCAAAATTCAGCCGGGCCCTGGAATTTAGATCCACAAATGGCCAGCTTAACCCTTCCTTATTTCACTCACAACTAAAGAAAAGTTCAGGATTAACAAAACATGTTTGTACTAAGTTTACGTCGCCAATACTGGTCAACTTCACTTTGATGCATCAGGCTTTGCGTTCATGAGTGATAGTATGAAGCCTGCAATGGGTGCGTTTGGGAACCCTTCCTCTGGAGGGTAGCAGAAGAGAATACGAATACATTAACAAAAGGTACTAGCCACAAGCGATGACCATTGTATTCCGACAGTGGGGAAGTCTCCCCACCGTTAAAACACTAGCTCAGCGGGAGCGATTTCCCCATGCACATTTATTGGGTGGATGGGGGAAGTCAGTTTTTGCATTTAACCTGCTGCTTGAACAAACAAAAAAAAAAAAAAAGAGGAAAAAAAAATCATCTTTGGGCTGCTTCTTCAGCACATAGACTGCCTTGAGAGTTGTAAAATCTACATAACCAAAATACAGCCCTTACTCCAGCAAGTTATGTAATGCAGTTCAATCTCTGTGAGAGAACAGGAAAAGTGAACAAATGACGGTGCCAGCCAGAGCGGGGGATGCGGTTGGCGAATAGGAGTGTCCAAGCTGGTGAACAAATGCAGTGAACCTGCCAGGAGATTTCCAAATGAAGGAGGAATAAGGAAGCAGGTCTGAGAGCAAGACAAGAAGCCTTTCCCATTGCTCTGTGTAGATGCATGCTGCCAAGAAGGGCTGTAATTGATGCAGACTACAATACTAAAACACTAGTAAGTGTGGCTGCCAGAAAGAATATGTAAATACTCCTTTTCCTTATTATTTTCATTTCTTGGCTTCTTTTGTTTCTCTTTTAAAGTGGAATTGCAGTCAAAATGTTTTTGGATTACGCATATAGAACCCTCATCAGTTTTTTATTTTCTCATCCTGCCCCTGGTGGTCCCCCCAACTACCTATGCGATTAACAGAACAGGAAATGAAAGGAATCCCTCCAATAGAGACAGACCACACTACCTTTTTTTTATTTTTTTAAGGAGAGTAGGGAAGGGCAACCCATGTGTGCATGTCCCTTTTGGGGAGATTTCCCTCTTTTCAGCCTCAGCTTGTCTAAAAGCAGTGTGTATGGAAAGCATTTACAGAACTTTCTGAAAACTTTAAGGCCTTAAAAAAAAAATAACTTGGTCCAGTTTGGGAACCAGCCGATATGGAGCATGCTACACAAAAAGAAATAATGTAAAAAGTACACAGGACATGTGTAGTATGCGCTGTCCTCCCTAGTTGTTGCATTTGCTGGCAATTCCAGACTGCCAAAATGACAGCCGGAGCTGTTGTGTAAATACAAGGACTGTAAAAAAACGACTTTCTGATATGGTTTATAAACCTTCACGTTTATGCACATGCAATTGACATGAGCACTGTTGTATGTTTTATATGCTTGTTTTTCTGGTCATTATGGAAGGAGAGCAAAACATCCAGAATAGGAACATTTTGTGTCGTGCTACATATTGATGAAAAATGCAGAGCATTGCATGTATACACGCATACATTTATTTCAATGCGCTGGCTTGAGTAAGTAAACTTTCCTCTATAACTTACCTATAGGTAAGGCTTACCTATAGAGGTAGTGTAAAGGTCTCCTAAAACGGGCACCGTTCAGAAGATATTTACAATACATGCAGCTAGTGACGTCACTGGTGCATGCGCTCTGAACGAATGGGTAGCCGTGCCGTTCCTTCTGAGCCCTGTGCCGTAAATTGGCGGCTCCCACGTGGCAGTGATGTCATTGCGGCTCCGGCTAGTCACAGAGACGGTGTCCACGAACCCGGAAGCAAGACGAATGAAGATGGGAGCCCGCTGCAGCTTTGAGATCTCAGCAAGGGAGGGCTTTGTTTTAAGGCAAGTTTAACATATGGCAATGCATACTAGCACATTATGCCTTTACCTTGCAGGGTGTGGGGGGGGGGGGGGGGGGGAGTACAGCGGCTTACAACCACTTTAATGCATGTACACAAAAATGCTCTACATTCACTTAATTGCTCTTGACATAATATATACTATGAATGGGGGGGGGGGGGGGTTTACTGTATGTTAACACGGTCTTATTTGTTTTTCTTTGCTTCCTTCTGTACAAAACCTTTTTTAGCTTTGGATATAAGGGTTACTTGACGTGATTGTAGCGCAGTGCTACAATCACGTCAAGTATGATGGAAGATACTGCATATAGCCGCATAAAGAAGCAGTTAACCAACCTGATCACAAAGGAAACACAGGTTAGCAGATACAAGGGTTAAAATCCTGTGCCAAGTTTTTTTTTTTTTTTTTCAATGTAGTGTACCATTGGGGAAACTTCCCTTCACTTCCTGTCCCAGAGATGCACCAGAAATTTGGAGAAAATCTCCCAGAGGGAGGGTAATTCTCTTGACAGTTGTCCCTGGAACAGGAATCCCTTATTTTAAGATTTCATGCATCTCTCGTTTTGGGACAACAAAGGACACCGGTACAAATATAGGGGTCAATCTTTCTAATGGGGACAAAAAAAAAAACCTTGGTAGTTTTAACCCTTTCCCACTCTATCCAAATCTGCCTACACTTTGGATGACCCATTAAACCCTCTAAATTTTTATCTGCAATGTACCTAAGGCTGAACGACACCAAGATAAAACAGCAGAAAAAAAATCCTCTATATTGCGTGTTCTAGATAAGATACAAAAAAAAAAAAAAAAAAAAATGAATTGGACACGTCAGTTCAAATAAGACAGCAAAAAGCAAGTTTGTATAAAAACCAAGTGATTTTTATTATAAAAACAATTCTCTCATTCATTTACTCCTATATGCAACATACAATCCCATCAGAAAACATCAATTGTACAGAGTTCCCGTTATGAGGTATTGCTCCTAATGACAGTATATTTTATTGGTCTACCCTTATGCCTGCCACACACACAACAATCAACCTTTTTAATTGCAAAGATAACCGAATGGAACAATGGATCTACCACCAACAGTCTCCACTGAATATGTGATATGATTAAACCCGTTCGTGAAGGGATGCCCTGATCTTTGGTCTTTTTAGGGATCAAAAGCTGCTTGAAAGGGTTTACAATTGCCTGAAAATTGCCATGTTTATGACCAGTATAAAGCTGGCCATACATGCGGAAATTTAGGTGAATTTCAAACCACTTTCTATCCACAAGGAATAGCACCTTACAATGGCAAGTAATAACCAGAAACTAAGCAATGTACCAACCACGATTTCAACTGACCACTAGAATTTGGCTGAAAGAAAAGCTGGGCAACGAATTGAAAGGCTGGGAAGAAAAAAAAACAAAAAAAAAACAAAACAAAAAAAACCACACACACACTATGGTGACTTCCCCAAAAGTAATCTTATTTCATACTGGCACATTTATTGGCAGCTTTAAGGTGTGCCCCCCGGGTGGCTGTATTTGCCACTAACCCCAGATGTAGCTCAACTGTGGCAACATATCCACTGGTAATTATAGATCGATTACACGCTCAAAGGTCCCATAAGGCTGGGTTCACACCTATGCAGTTTTAGAGCTTTATTGCATTTTGCAGATTTGCACTACAGTCCATTTAACATGGTTTCCTATGGAACACGTTCTGTAGAGCAAATCTGCAAAATGCAAAAAGCACTAAAAATGCATCGGTGTGAATCCAGCCTGATGGAGGCTTTTTTTTACTCCTAAACAATGCTAGGCTGAACATAATCATATTCAGTAAGCATCTGCAAAGCATTGGAAAAAACAATAAATTGCATTAATCAGCTTCTTGAGGCTACCAAAAGCAACCTTCAGTTATAGTGTGCAAATGGTGAATTAGAATTCTTAATGGGAGTCCTGACCAACTTTAAACAAACTCACTGGGCTTCATCAGGCTTTAGGCAAGCCTCAGCATTTTAAAGTGAATATTTTTTTTATTTTTTTTTTAAGGTTAACCTTTAGGCTTGGGTCACACTCCTGCGACTTGGGATCTAACTTTGAGACCCAAAGTCGCAGGACATGTGAAACGCCATGCATCTCTATGAGAGCCGTTCCAATTGACACTACTGAAGTCGCTGCGACTTCAGAAAAGGTTTCTGCACTACTTTGATAAGACTTTTACACACTCTGGCATTGAACCCATGTCAAAGTCAGATCAAAGTCACGTCAAAGTTGAACTCCTAAGTTGCACTGCAAATCGCACAATTTTGGAGTGGGCTAGTGTGAAAGGAGCCTTAAGGCCTGGTTCACACCTATGCAGGTTGCAGTTTGCATATTGCAGGTACATTTTGCATTTTTCAATACATGCTTTTGATCCATTGAAGTCTATGGAACCAAAAACCATAAAAAAAAAAAAAAAAAAGTCCTTGGCCCTTTCCATAAAATGCATAGATGTGAACTACATCCATAGGAAACCATGTTAAATGGACTGTAGTGTTTTTCTGCAAAACTGAAACGCACTAAAAAAATGCATAGGTGTGAACCAGGCCTAAAATGGGTACACCCTAAGAAAAATTGGGTGAACAATCGCCCAGTTTTTCTTAATGTTTCACAGCAAGTCAGAACCAAGGATTGAAATAAATGTACAAAAATTCTCGCAAGACAAAGGCTTTTTTTTTTTGTTTATCGTTTCCGATCATGCGCAGTCTTTTGTATGATGATTTTTCTTATGAAAACCGTACACATTAACAAAGGAAAATAGTTTGTTCTGTTGGTGTGCACAAAAAGTTTTGGCGTTCGTCCCTTCGGAAAGTCTGAATTGGATTTCAAATGTTGTTTACACTCTATACGAAAATCAAACGATCGTGCCTTGTATGGAATTTCTTTAGATTTTTTCAGAGTGTACCCAACTTCATAGTGATCATGCAAACAGATCCAAAAAAAGTTTAATAAAAAGATATTGTATATTACGAGGATAATCCGTTCCAGGAGAATGCTTGTAATCCAAAGCACTCGCGAGTTTCCCCATAGAAGTCAATGGAAACAAAGATAATTTGTTCCACATTGACTTCTATTGCATGTAATGCCGCATGTGGCCAGAGGTGGGGTGTTGGAGAGACTCGGAAATACTCGGAGACCGCTCGGTAACAGTATTTTCAAGCGTTTGAGCCACTCTAAAATGTCACCAGTGCCCTCGCACCTCTGGCCAAATGTGGTACTGCACACCGCAGAGGCTAGAATCCTGATCGTTTCACAAGACAACACTCGGAAACGGAGTCAGGATTTTTTTAAATAATTGCTCGTATTGCGAAACGCTCGTTAACTGCGTTATTCGCAATCCGAGTTTCCACTGAATAAAATAAAAAAATATATATATATTTTTTAGAGATAGATATATCCATCTCTAAAAAGGTGAGCAATGCAAGTCACAAATTCACATGAATTTATATAAGCCCATGTTCCCGCACTTTAAAAAAAAAAAAAAAAAGGGCACTTGACTTTTCAAGTCAATAGTGCTCACCTCCATAACTCCCTGATAGGTATTAAAATGGAAGTGGTTCTGTGAGCAGTGGGCCATGTTAAGCTGGCCATAGATGGATTGAAATTAGGCCAGTTCAGCAGGGAATTTTGATTGGGTCTTGTTCTATTGATTGACAGCTCAGAAATGGGCTTGCTGGAAAACTTTAGTTTGATCAGTGCTTAGGCAAATCGGCTGTAGTGTTGATCAGTTTTTTCCGACAGCAGAGTCGGCCAACTGACTCCTCCACTATCAGAATACAATGGCGCAGCAGGGAGGATTTCCGCATCCATCTTGAATGTGTGCATAGGGGAATTTTGTGAAGGAATAAATGGAGCCATATATGGCCAGCTTTAGTATAGAACCACATCAGTACATCCAACAGTTTATTGCAGTTATTGATAAGTTGGTTGCTGGGCTGCCCTTCCTGGGTAACTGCTCTGAGCTATCAAATTCCCAGTGGTGGATGTACTGGTTGAGAGTTTGAGGAGTGATTAGCATTTTAAAGGATGACATTTGCTGGGAAAGATGGGAGGAACCTGAAAGAGATAAAAGGGGAATGGATGGAAAGCACCTGTGAAAGGCAGAATATTCAGTTAAAATTAGAGGTAGCAAGGGTTGCTTTAAAGGACAAGTTCACCTTTTGTAACGTTACACCCATAGTCCGGGTGTAACATGTTACAAATGCACCTGCTGCCTTGTTCTGACAGATAGCAGAGGAAATTCTCCTCCCCCGCCGCTATCTGTCACAATCTGCAACAAATGCAGCCGTGCAGGGCCCCACCCACCCAGCTGCATTATTCATTCAGTGTTCTGTGAATGGGAAAACTACAAGGCCCCACAGCCTTTGAGGCTGTCAGCTTTTAGCTCTGAATGAACTACCACAGCGCTATTGAGCACTGTGGTAGTTCATTCATGCTTCCTGCCACAGTAACTGCCTGGCCATATCAGAGGTACAGCCAGCCAGATAGACAGTCTGCAGGACTGTGGCATTACACACAGGATCTGCTGATTGTGGGCACAATGCTTTAAAGGTCCATTACAAAAAAAAAAATGCATTTTTTTTTGCATGTAAAAAAATATGCATTTTTTTGTAAAGGTGAACTTATCCTTTAAAGCTTGCCTGCACTCCCACTAATATATAGCTTCACTAAATGTAAAGGGATTAAAAGATTACATTTAATTGATTAAAAGATAAAGAAGCTGCAAACTCAGGAAGTGATTAAATCAGCTGCTAAAAGTTTTTTTTGTGATTTTTTTAAAGCAAAGTTTAATATCACTTTAAACAAAGCTGGACATTGCCAATATGAGCTAACAACAGTGGTTGGCAGAGTAGGGTTTCCTGGTAATACAGGATTCACGGGCTACAACTGTGTCTGTATGTACAGATACACCGACAACTGCAAGTAGACATTACAGAAGTTTGCCCAGGACACAATTTTTTTTCTTCCCAATGCTTCAAACCATAGAGATAGAATACTGTATTGCCTTGAAAAAATAATAATTGATTACCGATTAAACAGTCTGTCAGACTGCAGAAAGCCATATGTAATACAACATATTTCTAGGCCAGTGATGGCGAACCTTGGCACCCCAGATGTTTTGGAACTACATTTCCCATGATGCTCATGCACTTTGCAGTGTAGTTGAGCATCATGGGAAACGTAGTTCCAAAACATCTGGGGTGCCAAGGTTCGTCATCAATGTTCTAGGCCAATATGATACAAAGCAATACTGATTTCCCCCCCTCCAGAAATAATTTTTACAAATTAATTTTCTAGGACAGATGAAAAATCCGATGAACAACTTATTGGAAAGGGTAAAATTTGTAGAATAGTGTGATAGATAGATAGATCAAATAGATCAAATAACACAATATACTGGCGGAGGTAATCCTAGGGAAACCCAGTATATTTGTAATGTAATCTTTTCATGGCTACAAATGTAGGATATTTTTATGAAGAAAGGTTTCAAAAGCATAAGTTGAATGGTATCACAAAGGGGTAAAGGGTATTCGGCCAATTCAAAGCAGAGACTGACAAAGCAGGGACTGACATCCAAAACACGGGTAGCGGTACCGTTTACTATAGCTTAAAGCTGGCCAGACATTATACAATTGCCTTTAGTGTTCCCTTCTGCAGTGCAAAGGCCTGCCTGATGACTGTTTAGGTTTGACCTCATATTATATGGTTTTGGTAGAGGAAAATTGTATAAATGTATGGCCAGCCTAACAGCTGGTTCACACCACATTTTCTGTGTTCTGGGTGCGCATCAGCATTTGTGTTTTGGTTTGCGTTCCAGTGCGATTTTTCCCTTTTATTCTTCCACTCAGTTCAGGATGCGCATGTTCGGGTGCATTTTTGTTGCGTTTTGCCAAACTCCATACAGGAAAAATAAATGTAGCATGTTGTACTTTTGTTGACTGCACTGGTGTGGACTAGGGCCATTAGAATCGGGATGTTTGATGCAGATTAAAAAACATTGGACTGCATCGTGTGCAAACCTGCCCTAATACTACAGTACATATTTTGTTTGCAAATCTATAGGCAAAATAAATAAGGCTTCCTGTCTACAATTGGATTATTCTATTCTACTGAACAGAAAGACATTAAAAACCAGTGCCAAATTATTTCTATTATCTAGAAGATTGCAGCTCGATTCATTCATTTCTGACACATGCAAAGTGGTACTTCCCCATAATAAAAAAATCTCCTGACCACCTCTAAGGTGTGCTTGTGTTTAAGGTGGAAAACTCTTGCAAATCCAATGAAGATCTTTGCAGAACTATCAGTTGGTTGCTCAAGACTGCAGAGGCAAGGGGTTACAAATACACAAAATGGCTATAAAACCCATCCTAAAAAGGAACAGCCTGATCTGCACTCATTATATTGCTTCAATACAAAGTTGACAAATCTACCACACAAAGTTTCCACAAATCCAATACCCTACACAGAACTCTATTATGTTGCTTTAACCTTTGATACAAAATCTGACTAGGTGTTACCAGTATTAGACCATATATGTATTCATTTACCATACATGGGTTGAATAAGCTGAACTCCAAGCAGAAAACTAATGCAAATTAAATTATATACATGGCCAAACTGATTTACCTATCAGAGTATTTTTAATCCACCTTTTACAGTCCTGTAATTTGGGCACTCCGTCAAGACAGTACAGTCAGGTTTTTTGACCTCTCTGCTGACCACATGGCAGTTAAAGCATAACTTTACTCTTTCAATCCACACTAAGGCTGCTTTCACACTGGACCAGGCGTTGACGGTAAAACGCCACTAGTTTTAGCGATGCTTTACTGTAACTTTAGTGGCGCTATTTGGCCGCTAGCGGGGTGCTTTAACCCCCACTAGCGAACGCATAAAGGGTTAAATGCACCCATATAGTGACGCTGCCGGAGCGCTTTGGCAGGGGTGCCCATTCATGTCAATGGGCAGGAGCGGTGTATACACCGCTCCAAAGATGTGGCTTGCAGGACATTTTCTAATGTCCTGCCAGCGCATCGCCCCAGTGTGAAAGCACTCCGCCTCTCACACTGGGACTGCAGGGAAGGCGTTTTCTGGCGCTATTTTTAGCCCAAAAGCGCCTGAAAACCACCTCAGTGTGAAAGGGGTCTAACTATATCAATCCCTATCCTACGTATTAGTAAATAGATAGGATAGGAAGTTATGGTATATTGACTTACTTTACATTTTTTTTTTCCTTCAGTTGCTTCCTGGTTACTGGCTTAGGCAGATGGATTCCAGGAAGTAGCTGCTACATGAATCATCTGCCCTTACCCAAGATGGCCGTGGCTAAGCGTGGTGTTTTTTTAAAGTGATTTAACAAAATAAAGCATGGAGACAGATGTATGGGTGAGGTCAATAAAGACCATTGATCACTCATATAAAGTGGTCATGTTACTTCGCTTAGAATTGGGAAAGTAAAAGCTCACTTTAAAATTCTTGTTGTGTACAAAAACACAGTACTTTAATGTGGTTTCTGTGAAGACCCATAGTTGTTCTATTAAATGTAATACATACACACAAAATAATAAGACACAAAAAACACTTTAACGGATTTAAAAGCAAAAGTAAAATTCATCCAAGATGTATGAAGATTTCATGTGAAAGTTAAACAATTTTACATGGAATGAAAAATTAATACATCATAGCAGGCGAGTTATGCAATCATAAAAACGCACAAAAACAAACAAAAAGTAAAAAAAAAAAATGTATACAGTCTGCTAGTAAGAGCAGATTTTATCTGGTCATTTACATAAGTTTAGGGGGTCTATGTTTAAAAAAAAAAAAAAATTGCTGTGCGTCATTCACCCAGGTGCAACAAATCTCCACTGCAAGGCCCCTTTCACACGGGATGAATCCGTGATGATCCGCCCCGTGAACCTCTGCTTGCTCAGCGGGGAT
This sequence comes from Rana muscosa, assembly GCA_029206835.1. Classification (NCBI taxonomy): domain Eukaryota; kingdom Metazoa; phylum Chordata; class Amphibia; order Anura; family Ranidae; genus Rana; species Rana muscosa. The sequence continues at coordinate 847,279,460 of CM055117.1, forward strand.
CGCTCCGTTGATCCCCACTGAGCTGGTGGATGACAGGGCGGTCCCCGCACACTGTGCAGGGGGACCGCCCTGTCAGATCTCCGCTCTCCCCTATGGGGGGATCGGATGAACACGTGCCGTCTGTCCGTGTTCATCCGATCCGCTCTGCAGATGGATAGAAAAATAGGAATTTTTCTATCCAGAAAAACGGAGCATTGCGGACACGGAGGAGATCGGGTGTCAGCGGATGTTTCACCCGCTGACACCCGCGATCTCATAGGGACCAATGTATGTCCCTTTTTCATCCGTAAACGGATGGATGAAAAAGCGGACATACGGTCCATACGTGTGAAAGGGGCCTTATTTGTTCAAAACTTTTTTTTCCTAGGGTCATCAGAGGTATCAAAGTGGCAATAATGCAGTATTTTTTCTGAAATACCTCCATCAGAAACAAAAAAATTCATTATCACCACTAGATGGCACTGATGATCCATAAAGTAAATATATTAAGCACATTAGGGTGAAGATTTGTTGCGCCTGTGCAAATGATTGACGCATTGGCAAAGCAACATTTTTAATACATGGACCCCTGGATCTTCTGAGCCAACACACATTAACAACTATTAAAATTGTAAACAAATATCTCTATCTATGAATGATGTCTAAAGCTAAAATCCAAAGTGACTTAAAAGGTGCTTGCAAACGCTCACATTCTATACCAACATTGTACACGAGCTGCGTGTTCTGTCACAGAATTACTGCCCACATTAAAACCTTCACTGAATAAAACATTTAAAAGAAACTGGAGAAGCTTCGAGCCTCTATGAAATTCCATTTTTGTCACAAAAACAAATCTTATTTCATCAAACTCACCCCTACATAGGAAGTTTAAAAGTGGCACCGTGGCCAGGCCATGGCAATGCAAATCTATACTTGCGTATTCCTAACAAGCAGTAAAACAAGCCCTCACTGACCTCTGAAGCTGCAGACAATGTGGAACAAATCCTATATCTATGGGAAAATGAAAGTGAAGATGCAGACACTGTTAAGCAATCCTCAAATTTTACAGCATAATCTTTTTCATTTTCTCATAGTAGCTGCATCTTTTGTAAAGCTAAATTGTTCCATAGGGTCTGCAGGTTCCGAGGTTAGTGAGCGCTATGTGAATTTTTACACTTAGGCTGGCCAAAGTTGCACTTTAAGGCTACATGCACACAGGTGTGTTTGCCCAACAGCATCAAATCCTGGCTTTCGAGTGTCCAGGAGCGTCAAATTCCATTTTCAGGCACCAGGACGCACAAGTGCCCCACTTCCGAAATCCACGAGAGGTTGAAACAGAGACTAGACACTGTACCAAGTGATACTTGTATTTATGGCGATATGCCTTCAGGGGCATATAGCCTGAATGCAGAATTCCTGATCGCATCCGACCCTAAAACGCAAGTTTTACTCAATACAGTATCCAGCCACCACATATTTCAGCCCGTCAAAGATTTTGCTGGCAGAAGGGTTGGATGCTACACCTGTGCCCTCCGAGCAGCAAAAAATGCTGGGATTCGATGCAGATGGCCATCGCCCATGTGCATGATGCCTAAGAGTTCAGATTACTCTCTATAAGGCTGTCATCAGTTATCTCCCTGAACAACGAGCAGGGTGAAATGGGCAGTGGTAGTAGTAGGAACCCCCCCCCCCCCAAAAAGGGGGTTTGGTAAACCTCCCTATGCACCCATTGACTCAAGATGGGCCCACTACTGCCCTCTAGTAGGTCATTAAGGGATCTGACTGCTACAAACAATGGCCACTCTCAGTCAAGGCAGTTGTGAGTTATGATTCCCATGCTTGGTCTGTATCACTATAGGCAGTCATTCCTACTGTGAAGGTTTTAGCATAAAGCAACCTGCACAGGAGGCACATCACAGTTTATACAATTAAGCTTGACCAGCGAGTAGCATAGTATACTCTGTCCTAACGTTCTAGTCCTAATATATACGAAAAATAGACTTTCATTTTTCTCTATTTAAATATCTGGTATGTTAGAAGATTTTTGCAGAAAGAATTCAAACAAAAATTGCATAAGAATAGCTGACCTTAAACATGCTCATATTTAATCTAACACAACCATCTGCATAACAATTACTTTTAAGACAACTTTTTATTTTGGCTTTACTTTTTAATAGTCACAGTTATAGTATTTGAGTCTGTCTAGATATATTATTTTATCTAGTTTTTTCCATATTTGCACTGCTAAAACCAGCACAAAAATGAGACATTACTGCCAACGTACTGGCTATATTATACTTGTCTTTTCTATAAAAACATTGCCTCCTAATACATTAGTACTAATGTGGTCTTGTATGTAGTTTGTTCATCAAGAACATCTACTGGGCAGCATATGTAGTGTAACATTTGCAACAGGTGAACCCTTTCCATTAGGCGTTCCTAAATGTTTTCATCACCCATACTAATAAAGTTACATGTCAGATTGTCTGTTAATAAACAATCCAAATTCCATTCATGGCAAATCTGTGATAAATAGCTTTAAAAAGAAAAACAAAAAAAAAACAATACTGCTAATTAGTGGCATTTGGTGTGCTACTTAAATCATTAACAACTTGTGCACAGCTATAAAAGTAATTTTTTCACTCTGAAGTCGTGACTTAATGATTATACACAATCATGGTGATAAGTCAGGTATGGAGTGGACACTACAGGGAATTTAATAAAGGTAAATATACTATTCATTTTGCAAGGGAATTTGCCACAAAGCTTAGTGAATGAGGGGAAACTCTGCTCAGTTGCATCAGCCAATGCGGTGCTAGCGATAATGCTGTTTTTTTTTTCTTTCCCTGCACGTGATTGGGTATTCTTTGCAAAGTAAAACTGCACCACATTCACTAAGCTTTGTGAAAAATTTCCTTGAAGTGCAACTTCATATACAAAGTGAACAGTGTATTCACCTTTATTAAAGACAACCCGTGTCACATTCTCCAGCATGACCATATCCATAAGGTACAGAATACTCTGCTCCTACAAAGGGTATTCCTTACATTTTAGTGTGCGGGCTGCGTCCATTTTGCTTAGGGATGGGGGGCAGTGCGATGTATGCTTTTGGTGCATCACACACAGTTTACATTTTTTTTTTACTTTGAGTGTGCAAATGTATTTGCCATTCAGGTCTTTGCACAGCAGTGCAGTGTGATATGCTGCACGACCTGTGGTGTCATCCCATGTGCTGCAGAAAAATGCATCATATTTGTACATCACACCTGTGTTGTGCAATTTAATGTGCCCTTGTAGTGACTGGTGTTCATCAGGTGCAGAAAAGCACCAGTCATCACACACAGTGCATCAGGCCCTAAGTGACAAGCGAGAACTTCACGAGTACAGTATTCTGCACCTAACGGAAAAAGCCATTATGTTGGGTTCACCATGTGTGCTTCTTACATAAACAAAGACAAAGCTCTACAAAATACTGCACTTCTAGATTAACTCTGGAAGACACTGCTTAGCTAACCAATCAAAGACAAACAGCAGCAGAAGAACTATTCACACATTCACTACTAATCCAGCCATAGTTTTACATACTGCTCTAATAGTAAACACTTCCAGACAAGATGAAGAAACAAACGTCAACCAGACAACAAATACAAAAGACACAAAATGGAGAAGCCATAAGAGACGAGTCTCTTGGGCTTCTGAATAATGCTGGTGTATTGTCTCATTGCACAGAGATTGCACACCAGATGAGATGGCAATAGAAAGCCACAAAGGCTGGAGTGGAGTTCATGTAAACAAGCTCAAGCAGAAAAGGAGAGGACCAACATCCTGTGCACCTTCATCACATCGTCCCTGCATGACCTCCTGTGTGAAATTAGTGTTTCCATTGCACAATGAAGAGTTTTGTTAAACACGGGTGGCAAGTAGATTTATTCCGGGACTCCACAATCCAGTTGAAGAACTTATCCATTGTTAAAATACCAAAACAGGAGAAAAATGAGAGGTCACAGGCTACCCCTCTCCTACTCTGTAGCAGCACAATTCATGTTCAAGACTTGGCTCAGATTATTCTGAAAAAGATTCCATTTATAGTTTCCTCAAATGTTGTCACCCAGGTTCTGGGCTCACAAAAAAAAACAACTCAAATCTTCCAAATCCATGAGTGTAGAACCTCCTAGAACGTAGGACCTGACCAAGGTTTCCGTTGCAAGAATCCAGAATCCGTGCCTGAGACTTCTTTCCTCTCAAATAAGAGACACAAAACAAAGCAGGTTGTCTGGCCATTCACGGATTCAGGGATCTTGGTGCTAAGTTCACATCCCATCGACAGACAATTCCATGGAGACATATCAGGCCTTGCCTTGGCTGCGAATCCTATTTACAGACAAAGGTAACCTGTCCAGTCCTAGAAGAGATAAACAGGATCATGTAAATAAACATAAAAAAATATAAATATTAAAGAAAAAAAACAAAACATTTTTTTTTGTACAGTGACATCACCAAATCTCATGAGACTAGCAGCAGTGCCGGGACAAGGACAACTAAAGCCCAGGGTGAACATGCCAAACTGGATTCAGGGTACTACATAGGTACAGTCAACATTCTTAAATGTTCCCTATAACATAACAAATATTCACCTTTTCCGGTCCACTAAAGGCAAGAAGTTCAGTCTAACTTATACTGATATACCATGTATATACAATAATCTCTCTATGCAGAACAATCATATGGACTCTTGGTCGTGCCAAACTACTCAGTGCTTAAATGATGGACACTTGTTAACAAGTGTCCGATTACCAGGCTCAAAGTGTACCCATCATTACAATTTGTACTTCACAGAAATCGAACCTTACATGTGACCATTTTTAATACCATTTTTAGTTTCAGTAGTAACTTTTCATGATTAAAAAAATAATAATTATAGACCAGCTCCCAGTTTCTGGCTACCAGTGATTGCAGAGACTAATGCTGGCCATAAACTGTATGAAATTCGCTCAGTAAAGGAGAATTGAAGGAAAAAATAAATAAAAAACTGCTGGCTAAAAAGCATCTGAACCCAATCAGATGCAGCCACTGTTCTGTTATTTTGACAGCCAGTAGGGCTGGCTCTTCTAACACAACAGGCATTGCAGGACATTCGTCCGCCTGCAATGCACAGTATGAATTTAGGCAAGCTGAAAAAAAAAAAAAAAAAAAAAAAGTGTACGACCAGCTTTAGATACAGAGGACATCTATAGAGATCTGGCTCTACCTGGTGGTCAACCTCAGAGTTCAATTTTTTAAATCCTAAAAAAAAGCAAAAACGTATTGGTATCACTAGATTTAAAGTGGTTGTAAACCCTCCCCCGGAAGTTTCACCTACATGTAAGCCTAGATTAAGGCTTACCTGTAGGTATTTTTAATATCTCCTAAACCTACACGGTTTAGGAGATATTTGTGAATAGGCTTACACAGTAGTGTACGGTGCATGCGCGCCGTACATAACGGCGCAGTGAAAATCCCATTCATAAAACCGGCAACGCCGGTTTTGACGGCTCCCGCACCCATGCGTGGAGTGACGTCCTCGCCGCTCCGGCCAATCACAGCGCTGGAGCAGCAATACCGGGAAGTAACCTTCCGGAGAGATGTCTGCGGCCGGAGGGGGAGACGTGAAAGTCTACGATATAAGGTAAGTAATGCATAATGAGCTAGTATGCTAGTCATACTAGCTCATTATGGCTCTCTTTTGCAGGTGGTTATTTAAAAAAAAAATGCAAATTTGGGTTTACAACCACTTTAAAGTATAACTAAAAGGCCAAAAAAAAAAAAAAAAAGTCTTTAGTTTCGGATAGAGTGGAGAGATATCAGAATATGTTTCAATTTTTATTGCAGTCTGTGCCCCCGTTAAGGAGATTCAGCCTCTGTCATGTTTACCATTATCATGGAAAGTAAAAGTAAGGTTGGGTTCACACTAGAGCATGGAGCAGCTCACCATAGGGGGTCCGGTGGATCTCAATTTACTGGCTCAGGTCCGATTTCAGGCCGAATTTTTGGCTGAATACGGACCTGAAACAGTCCAAAGGACGCACAGGACTCATGTGCAATTCACACCGGACACACTGTGGAGATGTGTGAACTGGCTCCATAGAGAGCCAGTCACAATCTCCTGCTATGCGAATTGGATGCAGAAAACCAGCATCCAATTCACAATAGTGTAAACCCAGCTTAAAAGAAAACCCCAAATTTTGGGTTGTCCCCAGAAAGGTAATAGAAGGGAAATCTTCCAATGTGGTTACTAGTCCTGGTGACTTGGGGGTCCCCAAGGAATTCCCTTAATTTGCAGGAATTCCACCCACTTCCTGTTTAGCTATGTGACAGGACGGGAAGGTAAATATCCCCAATAGGATACAGGTGGCGAAAAAATAAAAGTCTGACGGGTTATAATCCTCCCTTGCTCTGGTGTTTGGCAACAATAGCCTCATCTTTAAAGTGGAGTTCCACCCTCTTTTGCAACTTTGTTGCATCCTCTTTATTGCTGTCCCCTTAAGAATAAATGGCATAAATATATATATATTTTTTTAAAACTCACCGTTTTGTTGCACTTTTATTTCTTCTCGCGCCGCGGCCGCAGCCCCCCCCCCCTCGCGTCATACACTGACCGCTATGCCTCCTGGGAGATTTGTCATGAAACCCAGGAGGCTCATCGCGTTCCCATCTTCATGAAGGCACGCCCATCCTGCCCTCCCTCGGTCCGCCTGGTGTGTGTGACCACCTTCCTCCGCTCCTCCCTCCCTGCCTCAGCCTGTCACATCTCACACTGCACTGTGTGAGATGTGACCAGGGCCGCTGTTCTGCCGCATAAGTTCCCCAGGCAGAGGTGGAGGCGCTGAAGCGCCAGAGTGCTCCCCTCCCTCCTCCTCCTCCCCTTGTCCGTAGGCGGCTCTCTCCGTCGATCACCGCCGCCGCCACTGCTGTGTTGCCTGCAGAAGCCCCCACCCTCCTCCTCCTGTCAGTAGAGGAGAGCGAAACAGCCTGAGATGGAGCGGCTGTCTCTGACCAGCTCTCTCTGGGGGGGGGGGGGGGGGGTTGTTCGTTCTGGGGGGGGGGGGGGGTCAGTACTAATGATGGAGGGGGGGTGGTTTGTTCTGGGGGGGGGGTCTGTACTAATGGAGGGGGGTGGTTTGTTCTGGGGGGGGGGGGTCTGTACTAATGGAAAGGGGGAGGAAAGCCACACAGCCTGGCGCCATCCCTGGCAGAGAAAGGAATGGAGTCATTGCCAGAATACAGATCTGGGCTCTACCCAGTGGAGTCGCCATGGGCAATTCAGAGTGAGCCGACTCCTGATCAAAGGAACCGCTGTTGCTGTATCGCTGGGTCAGGTGAGAGGGCCAATCGGCCATTATCTACCAACGTCCATAGGAACTGCAGTCTCTGACCATCTCCTGTACTATGTCTGCATAGATGCGATTCGATGTGCTGGGGGTGTTGCAATGTGCTGTAAATGATGCGATTTGATGTGTTGGGGGTGATGCAATGTGCTTTAAAAGATGCGATTCGATGTGCTGGGGGTGTTGCAATGTGCTGTGGGCCCATGCGATTCAATGTGCTGGGGGTGTTGCAATGTGCTGTGGGCCCCATGCGATTCGATGTGCTGGGGGTGATGCAATGTGCTTTAAAAGAAGCGATTCGATGTGCTGGGAGTGTTGCAATGTGCTGTGGGCCCATGCGATTCAATGTGCTGGGGGTGTTGCAATGTGCTGTGGGCCCATGCGATTCGATGTGCTGGGGGTGTTGCAATGTGCTGTGGGCCCATGCGATTCAATGTGCTGGGGGTGTTGCAATGTGCTGTGGGCCCATGCGATTCGATGTGCTGGGGGTGTTGCAATGTGCTGTGGGCCCATGCGATTCGATGTGCTGGGGGTGATGCAATGTGCTTTAAAAGATGCGATTCGATGTGCTGGGGGTGTTGCAACGTGCTGTGGGCCCATGCGATTCAATGTGCTGGGGGTGTTGCAACGTGCTGTGGGCCCATGCGATTCGATGTGCTAGGGGTGTTGCAATGTGCTGTGGGCCCATGCGATTCGATGTGCTGGGGGTGTTGCAATGTGCTGTGGGCCCATGCGATTCGATGTGCTGGGGGTGATGCAATGTGCTTTAAAAGATGTGATTCGATGTGCTGGGGGTGTTGCAATGTGCTGTGGGCCCATGCGATTCAATGTGCTGGGGGTGTTGCAACGTGCTGTGGGCCCATGCGATTCAATGTGCTGGGGGTGTTGCAACGTGCTGTGGGCCCATGCGATTCGATGTGCTAGGGGTGTTGCAATGTGCTGTGGGCCCATGCGATTCGATGTGCTGGGGGTGTTGCAATGTGCTGTGGGCCCATGCGATTCGATGTGCTGGGGGTGATGCAATGTGCTTTAAAAGATGTGATTCGATGTGCTGGGGGTGTTGCAATGTGCTGTGGGCCCATGCGATTCAATGTGCTGGGGGTGTTGCAATGTGCTGTGGGCCCATGCGATTCGATGTGCTGGGGGTGTTGCAATGTGCTGTGGGCCCATGCGATTCGATGTGCTGGGGGTGTTGCAATGTGCTGTGGGCCCATGCGATTCAATGTGCTGGGGGTGTTGCAACGTGCTGTGGGCCCATGCGATTCGATGTGCTAGGGGTGTTGCAATGTGCTGTGGGCCCATGCGATTCGATGTGCTGGGGGTGTTGCAATGTGCTGTGGGCCCATGCGATTCAATGTGCTGGGGGTGTTGCAATGTGCTGTGGGGCCCATACGATTCGATGTGCTGGGGGTGTTGCAATGTGCTGTGGGCCCATGCGATTCAATGTGCTGGGGGTGTTGCAATGTGCTGTGGGCCCATGCGATTCGATGTGCTGGGGGTGATGCAATTCGATGTGCTGGGGGTGTTGCAATGTGCTGTGGGCCCATGCGATTCGATGTGCTGGGAGTGTTGCAATGTGCTGTGGGCCCATGCGATTCGATGTGCTGGGGGTGTTGCAATGTGCTGTGGGCCCATGCGATTCGATGTGCTGGGGGTGTTGCAATGTGCTGTGGGCCCATGCGATTTGATATGCTGGGGGTGATGCAATGTGCTGCGATTGATACACACAAAAATGTCCTAATTGTAAACTAAATCATTTGTTTCTGTGCAGATATATCTACATAATAAGATATATATATATATATATATATCTGCACAGAAACAAATGATTTCATTTACAATTAGGAATTTTTTAAAGCTCTTACCCTTAGCAACAGATTTCTGTATTTCTAGAATATTATTGCTTGTACATACTGGAGGGGAGGAGAGGTTTACATAAATAGGGGGCGGCAACTTGCTATGAAACTGGAGAGCAAATATAACATGAAAGTGAAACCGATTACACTGCTTGTGATATCCAGGAAGACATATGCAGTCTGGCTTCAGATGCCCACACTTAAAATGGCCACGGCCTATTTCTAGGTTATACACTATCTAAATGCTGTAATAACCTAACAAAACGGACCTTAGTTTACAGACTAACTTTACTAGAATACATTAAAATTGTGTATTCTAGGGGTATTTTTATTTAAAAAGTGTAATTTCGGCCGGAACACCACTTTAATAAAGTGTTCCTAAACCCAGTAATATGAAAATAGTTAATCTGCCCCCCACAGCTTATAAATCTTTTTACATTAAAATACTGCCACTATATACCTTTTTGGCTGATCTGTATATCACGTCACATGATAAACCTGAGTGTTCAGGTAGGACGAGATTTCCACTATAGCTTGTGTCCTCATGCTGTTATGGGAGGCAGATCATCCATCAAGATGTGACATCCCACCCACTCGGTTTTTTTAGTTACTGGGCATGGAGGAGGAGGGAGAGACTGGGCTGTCATTTAGGATCTGTATTCATGCCCACATGTGATGTTACTATGTGACCTGGCTAGCACTGATCAACAAGCAAATGTTCTCTCCAGCAACAGAGACCAAACCGAGCATGTGCAGCAGTACTACACTCACTGTGTCATCTTGCCTTGCCAAGAGAGACCCTGCAGGAGGGGGAGGATCTGTCGATAGAGGATTAACCTTTAAGGTTCCAGAGTGAGTATAACAAGCATGCTATTCTGCACAGACAGATTTTACTGTTGTGGGTTTAGTAACACTTTAATGAAAAAACAGAAAATGCGCCTATACACTAATGTAACAGGTATACATTTGCAAAAATTGACACTATACATTTTTTGGAATTAACATTTTGCTTCCCAGCAAGGTTTTTTCGGGCAAGCAAGTGTGATTCCCAGTTTTCATTCATGCATTCAGCCTCTTACTCCTTCAGTGATTCTTACCAAACGCACGGATGAGCTCAGCTTGTATAGCCCAGGTGAACTTCTTCACCAAGCAGAGTGTGGTGAGGCCGGCAAACAGAATGTTATACAAGAATATCAGGTAAAAGTTCCCAAGCCAATTAAATCGTCCAAAGTCTCCCAGCAGATCAAATCTGGTGATGCCTGAGAGTAAAGAAAATAAAAATGATGAACTAAAGCAAGCACAGGCAATGAAATCTTACACTAACTGGAAATAACTATAATGGACTTTGATTCTGATATATTGCATGGCAAGTTTAACTCCATAATCCAAATGTCAGGCAAGCAGCTTTCCATATGTGAATTTGGCTCTCAACCAAATTGTCAAGCCAAAATGGCTGGTGTAAAAACTGTGTAGCATCATGGCAACTGCAGATGAAACAAAGGCAAAGATGTAGCCCTTCTGGCTATAAAGGTAGGGTTTAAAAAAGGAACATGAGCTCAATTGAAATATTCATCACCACATCCCAATTGAGCAGATACAAAACACATAAAAAAAAAAGAAGAAAAAAAGAAAGGATGGGGCCTTAAAAAAGGTCTAGAACCTCTCAGAATGATTGTACAATCTCAAACATAGGTTAAAAAAGTCTGCGTTACAAAATTCATCATCATGCTGGGGATATACATAGGTAGGATTTAGTTTCGCTTTAAGGCCTCATGCCCACGGACGTTTTTACAGCCGCGTTTTTGACTATTTTTACAGCTTAAAAACGCCTGTCCATGTTATTGGATAAATTTTTTGACTTTTTTTTTTTTCCGAAAAAAATACGAAGACGGAGCTCAAAAACGCAATTGCAGCGTTTTGCGCGTTTAACGCTTCACGTTTTTTTTATGCCTAATGCCGACGCCGCGGAACGCACTGGTCCTGTTTTTTTTTTTACAGCTTAAAAACGCCTATGCTATTTGCAGCTCAAAAACGCCTAGGTGGGCATGAAGCTATAGACTAACATGGACAGGCATTTTTAAGCTGTAAAAAACGCTCAAAAACGCGGCTGTAAAAACGTCCGTGGGCATGAGGCCTTAAAGAGAAGTAGTTTAAAAAATAAATAAAAAAAATAACACACCACAACAAACTCACCTAGGTGGATGCAGCATCTGTCCCTTCTGCAGTGAGAACGAGCGATCCTGATCACTTAGTTCTCCCCTCTGCTCTAAGCAGAGAGCAATGACTGCCAGTCAACCACTTTCTGCTCTGCCCCTCCAGCGCTCACTGGAGCTCTGGGCTGGCCCAGTCTCCCAGTGGTGCAGCTGAGCCAGCTGCCGATCTAGGTATGCGAGTGGATTCCGACTGTAAAGTTGGGTTCTTTCCACAGCCTAGACCGGCTGAATGACGTCAGCAGACAGCAGAACTCCTTAAACCTCTCAACACCAGCGCATCCCGGGCCTTTAAGATGTTTATGATGCCGAGAGGCCGGGCGAGGCTTAAGAGCACGTGACCGCTGTGATTGGCTGTTTCGTGATCCGAAAAATTCCGCAAAGCAGCGATAGGGAGTCATCAGTTAGGCGCCTGTAACTGTGCTGGGAGCGCACACGTTCTCAGCACAGCTGTATGCACAATTAAAACGGAAATATGCGGCCCTTTAGGATAAAGGACCAGGTGCCAAAAGGCCGCATATTTGTGTGCGGCTAGCACCAGGTAATAAAAAAAACACACACACACACACCTCTGCATTTCACTTCAGACTTCATGGCCTCCCATTTCCTGTAATTTAAATGAAGCAGCCAGTATGGTACTCAAACTGATATTTCCCTAAAATGAATGAAAATTGCTTTGCATATTTCCTTTTAATAATAAAAAAAGAAAAAACTCACCCAATGTTCTGGAGAAGACCGGGAGAGCAGAGCTCAGCACAAGCAGGGACACACAGTTTCCAATGATCTGATGAAAAAACCTCAAGTTAAATGCTGGCACACCTCTGGATTACATACAGAGCACAATTCACATAATTGAGATTGGCAACTAAAGGCTGCAAGAGAAATGTTTAAGAGATCCTGTTCACAGCCATGCCAGTAATGAAGGGTTAATTACCCTGACTGTGACACAGGTATCTATGGGTCTTCAAAGGCTACGCTAGCTAAAATCTTCTGCATCCCATATTTCTAGGACTATCGAATGCCTGGTCAGTATGTGCCGTGGTTTCCAGCACTGACCGCCAACGTCCCTATATAATACAGCAGTGACATAGGGGTACAAGAATAAACCACATTGGGGCACCAGGCATTTGACATACCCAGAAGTGGGCTAGATGCTGAAAATGCTAAATGCATAAAGCACTGCACAAAAGATTTCCCAGCCCCTCCATCTATAAACTACTATATGTGCTCCAACTAAGGAAACTCTAAAAATTATAGAATTAGGATTGCAGTATACAAGAGGAGCCTTGACGTGGGCACTGTGGCTTATGCATTATGTGCAAAACAAAACCCTCTGTTCTTAACGTGAACCATTAGGGTCAATTTGGTTGTTTTGCAGGCTGGCAAATGTACTGGGAAATCTTTGTGATGTACGTTGCCCTTTCAAGTGCACCTTACTGCGAAGGCTAGTAATAGGTTAGGGTGGCGGCCACTTTTTTGTACTTTTAATAAAAGCACTGCCACTAGCACGCTATAGAAATGTGACAAGTGGCGCGGATGAATAATGTAGATCCTGTTAAAGTCTTTCCATATCCGTGGCACTAAATAAAGGACAAGAATTCACAGTGCAATGCAAAGTGCAATGTGCAAAGGGGTGTAGCCTATATTGTTGTGACTGCCCAAAAACTGATGTCACAGACCTGTTCTTGTGGACAGTGCCGAGACTCCAGGGGTGTACTACATAAAGTATTATATTAGTAATCAATGCTGTGAAAACACTACAGTTGTAGTCTACAATTGCTGTGTAAATGATGTGAAAAGGGCTGGATCAGCCTGGATGCTTTACAATTCATTTATAGAATTGTCAAGTAGTATTGCTAATCTTTTGAAATTGGAAGAAGGAAGAAGGAAGAAAACAGCAAATAAGATGTTACCAGAACATTAAATTGAAAGGTTCTTACTTTGGTCATGGTCGTGTCATGCTTCTGGGGTAGGAGTCTTATAAACAACGGAGAGGAATAAAACCCAACCACCGAAGCAGCCATCAGATAACTAGACCGGAGTTGAGGATGCAAATCATATAATGCTTTCCATAAAACACAAATATTGAAAGACAAAAACACATGCATCTTTCTTTTAAACTCCTATAAAAAGGTAATAAAAACGAATTCTGTTTTAGATTTCTTTATTCATGCTAGGTACATTTTCCTTATATACAGAAATTATATTACCACTTCCAGCCCAGGCCTATTCAGGCACCGAATAAAAAAAATAAAAATTGATATACAATATATATATATACACACACACACACATACATACACACAACGTGTGTGTATGTATTATATATTTGAGATTGATGATATATATATATATATCAATCAAAGACCCTAGGGAATAAAATGGCGGTAGTTGCAATTTCTTATGTCACATGGTATTTGCGCAGCAATTTCGCAAACACAATTTTTTGGGTAAACAAAAAACACTTTCAGGATTTAATAAAACCAAAACACTAAAGTTAGCACAATTTTTTGTATTATGTTAAAAGACGATATTGCCAATTAAATAGATACCCAATATGTCACACTTTAAAATTGTGCCAAATAGGGTACGCTTTAAACATTTTTATTTTTTTTACAGGTTACCAGTTTAGAGTTACAGAGGAGAAACTGCACTAGAATTATTGCTCTCACTAACGTTTGAGGAGATACCTCACATGTGTGATTTGAACGCCATGTACATATGCGGGCGCAACCTACATATGCCTTTGCTTCTGCGTGCGAGCATGTGGGTTTGAGGGCACTTTAAAAATTATTTTATTTTATTATTATTTTTATTCCCATTACAAAGAATGCAAACATCCCTTGTAATAGGAATATGGCATGACAGGTCCTCTTCAGGGACAGATCTGGCTGGGGTCCTTTATGTAATTTAGAAGTCCTTTATAATGTAATTTTTTACGTTAAATACCAGTGTTATGGCAGCAGCTAACTGCCAAAACCCTGGTATCCTTTTTTTACTATGGGCGATTCGGCATCTGATAAAAGTGGTCCCGCAGGGGCGGATTCTCCTTGGGATCACTTTTAGAGGCGGTGAGAGAGGTGCCCCCCTCCCCCTGCTTCCCAGTCATTTCCGAGAGCCCTCGATAAACCCGGAAGCAATCTGATGCGGTCATTAGCTGGGCAGGAAGTGAGGGCAAGATGGCACCCCACTCGGCTCTATGCCCGTGGAGAACCAGAGCGACCTCTGACATCACTTCCGATTCTCAGGCATAAGTAATATTTTTTTTTCCTTTTGCTTTTAAAGATAAACGAGAGATCTGGGGTGAAAAAGACCCTCTCAGTAAAGAGGACCCGTTATGCTTATTTCTATTACACAAGGGGAAAAATAAAAAAGGGAAAGTGTAAATATTTTAAAAAAAAGTTCTTATTTTATTTTTTAAGTACCGTATATACTCGAGTATAAGCCGAGTTTTTCAGCACTTTTTTTGTGCTGAAAATGCCCTCCTTGGCTTATACTCGAGTCACCTTTTTGCACCTGATCTCCCGGACTTTGGGGACCTGGTACCGGCCGGCTGTAGGTCCCCTGGAACCCAAACTTGGCACACATGTAGCCCCATTTCTCCTCTATAAGTGTGCAAAGGTTGTTGTCCGGGGGACCCACGGCCGGGGAGCAGCGATTTTTCAAATCCGGGCACCCCTTCCATAGACTCCCATGTTAAACGGTCATTTCTCCGGTGACTTTGGGGACCCGGTACCGTCCGGTAGTAGATCCCCTGGACCCCAAACTTGGCACACAAGTATCCCCATTTCTCATCTACAAGTGTGCAAGTTTTTTGTCTGGGGGACCTACGGCCGGGGAGCACCGATTTTTCAAAGCCGGGCACCCCTACTATAGACTCCCATGTTAAACGGTAATTTCTCCGGTGACTTTGGGGACCCGGTACCAGCCAGTCAACTCCCATGTTAAACATCAGTCTAGGCACGGACACAGTGAGGCACGGACACAGTGAGGCACGGACACAGTGAGGCATGCAGATGGACACCCTAAGCTTATACTCGAGTCAATACGTTTTCCCAGTTTTTTGTTATAAAATAGGGTGCCTCGGCTTATATTCGGGTCGACTTATACTCGTGTATATACGGTAAGTGGTGTGTAAACCCACATGTGAGGTATTGCTGCGATCATTAGAGCAAGAGCAATAATTCTAGCATAAGACCTCCTCTATAACAGGTAATCCGTAAAAAATAAAATAAAATTGGGATACTAGTGTGCGTTTAATTTATTAACGTGCATTTTTCCCCAAAAACTTCCGCTTGAAAGACCGCTGCGCAAATACAGTGCGACATAAAATATTGCAACGATAGCCATATTATTCTCTAGGGTCTCTGCTAAAAAAACAAATATGCCTGGGGGTTTTAAGTACTTTTCTAGCAATAAAATGCTGATTTAAACGTGTAATCAAAAATTTCCAGAAAAGGCCTGGTCAGCAAGTGGTTAATAAACTCTGAAGGCGTAAAAGGTACTGCTGTTGGAAGCCTCTCTTCCATGGATGATGGTCGAAAGGTGAATATTTAAGATCTTTCTTTCTGGAGCAAGAGAAGCATGAGATGTGTGTGCAGGTGTCATTAACCATTTCAGCTCTGCGTGTCGATCATCATAGATGTGAGGCATTGAGTTTTGGTGAGTCAATAAATTCACATTGAGGGAGTGGTGGTCACGAGCACTGCACGAAGAAGGAAATTTGAATATATGTGGACACTATTGGGGATTCAAAATACGCACTGTTGTGGAAGATTTTTTGAGAGTTTCATTTGCTTTTACTTTTTACTTTCTTACATAAAAGGTTAATTGGGCATAGTTAGACTCAATTGTAAATGTATTCATATATATCTATTATGGAGGTATGAGGATTTGCAGCGCCACCTAATGTCCATTAGAAAAAAAATTGTGAATCCTCCTAGACATTTAGTGTCCTTGTAACTTCCTTTGTACTTAACTGAAAGTTCCAAAGTGTGGTGATAAATGGTGTGCACTCAGAATGGTCTGAAGTGGTGAGCGGGGTGATCCAAGGCTCAGTTCTGGGACTAATTCTGTTTAATTTATGCATAAATATTGAGGTTTTTATAAATAGTTCAATATCAGTGTTTGCTGATACAAAGCTAAACAAATATCTCAATGGTGATTCTAGCATAGCAAGAAAACTATTCAGTCTCTGATCGCTTAAGAGGACAGTTGACCACTCAAAGTTGGATGGGAAGCGGTTTAGCCCTTACGGTAAGAGCAATAAGGATGTGGAACTCCCTTCCACAGTTGGTGGTGTCAGCAGGGGAGTGTCAATTTAAATAAAAAAAATTAAAAATCTAAAGTCTCGTACACACACTCTGACTTTTTGCCAACAAAACTTCAAAATGAGCAAGTTTGACAAAAAATCCGACCGTGTGTACGCTCCATCGGACAATCTTTTGTTTTTCATCGGACAAATGTTTGGTCTGCAAACGGACAAAATTTTCTCCAACAAAAGTCCGATGGAGCAAAGTCCGACCGTGTGTACAGAAATCCATCGGACTTTTGTCCGATGGACAAATAAGCATGCCCAGAACCAATGCTAAAATCAACCACCAATAGCAGAAGTTGACCAAAGGGTGGTGGTAAAGAGCAGAAAAACCACGTGATGTTGGAAACGTTTTGGGAAAGTTTGCAGAAAAGTCTGAGCGTGTGTATGCTATGGGTGTGCCCGGCCAACTCCATTCGGACAAAAATCCACAGAAAAGTTTGTTTGAAGTCCGACCGTGTGTACGAGGCTTTAGACTATACAAGGATATAGGAAATGGTAGCAACACACACACGCGCACGCACGCACACACTATGCAACGGATTTCTGAGTGGTTGTTAGGAGTTTCTGCACTTTATATGCATCTATTTTTTGCCTTGTTGGATAAGCATAAATGGAACAGTTTGGCATTGTGGTTACCTATTCTTTCAATAAGTTCCATCTGACAACATGACAGTAAGGCTGCTTTCACACGGAGGAGTTTTTCAAGCGCTTTTGCGTTAAAAAAAAAAGAAAAAAACGCACCTAAAAAAAAGCTCAAGAAAATCGCTTCCCTTTAAAATCAATGTGTTCTCACTGGGTCGGTGCACTTCAATTGTGGTGAAAAAAATCCTGCTTGCATTTTTGGAGCATGTTTAGGGAGTTAAAAATAAACTCCCAAAAATTCTCCTCCCCATTAAAATAAATGGGAACCGCATCAAAAACACTTCAAGAATGCTTCAAAAACACCCCATTAAGCGGATTTGGTGCCGTTTTTGAGTCACGTCCTTTAAAAACCGCACTGCAAACAATACATAAGCGCAGCAAAAACGCTCAGTTAAACGCATAGGCATTTTACGGCCAGTATTGAAGCGAACCAGTGTGAAAGTGCCCTTAGGGTTTCAACATGACCATTGTCTCAGGCCTTTTGCACAGTTTGCAAAGCCAAATATGTAAGGCAGTATATAGGCATACAGATCAAAATATCTGTTGTGGGACCAGGGAGCCACAGCTGCAGTGTATATTTGCTTTTAGTTATGGTGGTTATGCACGCAAAGCGTTTTCTAGAATCAATTCCTATCAGAAAAATATGCTGCAGCTGTGGTTCCCCAGCAGCACAACAGACATATTTTACAATGTACGCCCATACCCTGTTCCTTTCAGGACCGTGTGCAAGTGCCCTTACGTATTAAGACCAAATACACATGTATAAAAGTAGCCTATGTATATGTAGCACTTTGCTGGGAACGTTACCAAGCAGATGGGAATGCATAGTAAAGGATACAATATAAGGATGACTTGTACAGCTGCTCCGAAAGGACCAAAAACAGAAAAAGAGACCTTCCCAAGCCGTGAATCCTGGTAAACATAACAAAAAAGGTACCAAACTCAAACCACAGACAGAATAAACAGGCATTAAGTGTCAGAAAACGGATAAATACGGAGGATGATTTAAAAGTTAATGGTATACCTGCATCCCCTTTGGCATGGCAGCTTCGTCAATTAGAAGTTCCAGGACATGGAAGCACACAATCAGTACCGAGATACCCTGCATTAATATAAAGGTACAGATTGTATACAGACTGAAACTGTTCCAGTACTTGTTCTTAATTATGCAAATATTAAAAGATCATTTGTGGAATTTTTAATCTGTTACACAAAATAAATTACTTACAGTGAGCGCGAGGAGCAACAGCATGGCTAGAGGGTACACCAAGTTGCGCTGCCATGGAGAGGCTTTCCTTCTCTTCTCTGCAATAAACAAACTGCCAACTTTAGCATAATATAGAAGCCACAGACATTTAACTCTACTATGGAGGAGAGGAAACAGGCCTACAAAATTCAGAGGCCTACAAACAAGGTAGTATAAGAAAGGGTCTTGATGCTGAAAACAGCAGACACTAGGTGGCACTATAATGCTGCCATTGTGCACAATAGAAGACCACTTCTTTCATTTTTATTTTTTCCCGCACTTGCTTATTGCTGCGATGTTGATAACGTGTAAAAATAAAATATAGAAAAATCTCCAAAATGTTTATACAAAAACACAATTTTTGAGGTCATTTAAAAGGGGCAGGCAACACTAATTAGCTTAATTCACATACTTTAATTTTTCACTAGGTTATTTAGTATATCATTTTTTATTTTTAATATTTTTTGGAGCATGGTGGAAGTTTTAATACTGAAAAGAAAAAAAGAAAAAAAAAATCTACCTAAAATCTCACACCTGCAAGAATCAGCTGCTGAAAAACATCCTAATGTAAATGTATGGAGAGGTGGTGCGACACACTGATGTCCCTTACTTACTCCTTTCTAGGGAGATTAGGAACTGGCCAGGATAAATTGAATGCAACCAATTAACTCTCCCCTAAGAAAACGCAGACGGAGAAGCCATGGTCAGGAAGTGCTTAGAGACATACAATCCCTTGATATGGCTGGACAGGGATGACACTCACTGGATGTCAACAGAGACCTTCAAGCTGTCCACAGATGCATTCAATCTAAACACGCCATAAAATTTCACTTCACAAGGTTGAGATACGCTGCCGTATAGCATTAATGGCATGCAATGCACAAGTTAAAATGTATTAAAATTTAGAAAAGTAATAAGAATCAAACTGGTACGACATTTATAGAAGGTCAGGCCAAGATTTCCCACCTAATGCGATTCGCTTGCTTTTGATGGTGAGAAGCCTCTTTTGTAAAGCCTCCATGTTAAGATTTAGCCAGCATGAAGCTTTCGCTGTAAATAAAACATAAGACAACAGTGTGGAGAGTTAAGAGAAAGCACATAGGGGAGGGATATAAAAACCCTGAATCTTATGATTAGAACGGTCACCGCACAGTTTCCCTGCAAACATGTAGAATACTTCAGTAATATCAGTCTCCCTTTACTCCACAATGACAGCTCTTGGCTGCTGTAATGAAGTGAATCTTTTATCCAAAGACACTAAAAAAGCAAAAAGGTAATACAGTCGCATGCCTTTTGAACATGGACTCCCCATTTGTTCTTCAGCTTTCGGCATTCAGTTAATAGGTCTCAATGTAAACACGTTTTACTTTTTTTTTTTTAAGTCGTCACATGACTACAAACCTCTGACAGGTGTGTATGCCATGGCATCTGGTGGGTATTAACTCTTTCAGACCCGACGATGCTTTAGAGCCTTGGATACCAATAGGAGGACATCACAGCTCTAAAGAACTGGCGCCGCTGTCAACCCCTCCAACAAGACACCCACGATGAAGCTTCGCAGTCATGTGACTTCTTGGAAAACATATGCATTTACATTGATATTAATAGCTGAATGCAGGAAGAAGTAGTAACAGGCAGTTTGAAAGAAGGGTTGGGTGCCTGTATTCCCCTTTCTGCTGATTGTATTGCTCTTTCTTCCACTTTAACCCCTTTACACCGACCACCTCCTGGCTCGTTAAGAGTTCTAAAAGCTGGAAGGCGAGTATTTAGATCATGTGACCACTGTGATTGGCTGTCACAGCGGTCACATGTAAAGAAAGTATGCATCAGGAGCGTACCTATCCCCGCCGCCTACCTCGCTCTCAGCACGGCAAGTTGTTTTAACAGGGCCGCATTTGTGCGGCCAGCGCCAAGAGGTTAATACAATCTGCAACTTGGAGATTGTCCCTTTAAAACTAAGCAAAGCAATACCCCTGGTGCCAACAACCTATATAAAAGGCAAAGGGCAAGGCTATTGCCATTAAGTACTGTTCACATATCCCCCCTGTAACAAGATAGAATAGCACAATGCTACTCACTGGATATTTTCCGTAATATGGCCGCTTCCTCAAATGCAGTACAGCTCATCTGCTCCTCCAAGTTCTCCAGGAGCTGCAAAACAAAATGACTATTTTTTAACAAACTCCAGAATAAGCCTATACAATACTTGAAAACTATTGTGGCTACTAAGAGCAAAAAAACAGTATTAAAGCAGAACTACAGACACAGAACACTAAAAATAATTACAAAAGAAAACTCCCACAATTACTAAACTATTTAGATTTCCACTGGGAACCATTTGCACCCCCAATAACTGCAGCAAAGCACTGCCAGGAAACATCTTTGAATGCCTGTCACCCCCCCCCCCCCCCCTTCCTGTAACTGAAGACCTCAGCATAGTGAAATCCTAATTTTGGCGTTTATCAGTAATGCTAGCAATGACCGTGAGCAGTGCACATGTGCAATACAAACACCTCTGTCAGCATTGAAAAGCAGAGTTAGTTTCTTACCGGTAACTCTGTTTCCAGTAGTCTTCCAAGGCAGCCCTTGAGAGATGGAGCTCCTCCTCACAATCAGGAAACACATTGCCATTAATTTTTCCTCCCCTTAAGAGGCGGTCCCTCAGGTCCCTGGTCAGTCATCCCCGAGAACCAAAGGCCGGAATCTGAAACGATACAATACACCACACAACCCCACGAGGTTAGACATTTTAGGGTGGGATCGTGCTGCCTTGGAAGACTACTGGAAACAAAGTTACCGGTAAGAAACTAACTCTGCTTTTCCCCCAGTCGTCTTCCAAGTCAGCCCTTGAGAGGATAACCAAGAACTCACCAGATCTAGGGTGGGACAACGGCTTGGAGGGCTTTCCTACCAAAAGCCTGATCCTGGCTGGAAATCAGATCCAGTCTGTAATGCTGAACAAAGGTCGAGAATCTTGACCAGGTTGCAGCCCTGCAGATTTGTTCTGGAGTGGCTCCTGCCCTTTCTGCCCATGAGGCTGCTGAAGCCCTTGTTGAATGAGCTTTAAGTTCTTTAGGTGGTGTAATCTCCATGACCCTATAGCACTCTAGTATGGCTGTCTTGATCCATCTAGCTATTGTCCTTTTGGAGGCTTGTTTACCCTTTAGTTGGCCTGCGTATAAGACAAATAGGGCATCTGATGTTCTAAATTCATTAGTGATTTCTAAATATTGAAGAAGACACCTTCTGACATCAAGAAGACTTAGTTCCTGCTCTTTGCTGTTTTTGGGAGAACTGCAAAATGAAGGCAAGACTATATCCTGGGATTTGTGAAAAGTTGACGTCACTTTTGGAGTAAATCCCGGATCTGTTTGAAGGACGATACGATCGTCATGAATCTTCAAAAAAGGTTCCCTAACGAATAGAGCCTGTATTTCCCCTATCCTACGTGCCGTTGTGATGGCTACTAGGAAAACTGTTTTAAGAGTCAGTAATCTTAAAGATGTATCTTGTAGTGGCTCGAAGGGATGTTTAATGATTACCCTGAGGACCACTGACAAATCCCAAGTGGGACATTTTTGTGTCTTGGGCTTTTTGCATTTTGCCAATGCCCTGCAAAAACGAGAGACCAAAGGGTCCTCTTGTAGTGGCCTTTCTAGATACACCGAGAGCGCTGCAATCTGTACTTTCAGAGTACTGAGCGCTAACCCTTTATCAGCGCCCTGCTGTAAAAATTCAAGGATGGTGGGTGTATCCATTTTTAGTCTTTTATTTTCAGTGCACCAACTGTTAAATTTTCTCCAGGTCTTTCTATAGATGGCTCTGGTGTTTGGTTTCCCAACGCTCAGAAGCGTTGTCACCACCTTATCTGAGAGTCCTTTAGATCTCAAGAGGTCCTCCTCAGTAACCAGGCCGCCCATTTGAAACTCTTGTTTTAGGCCTGTCAGGGGTCCCTGACACATCAGGTCTTCCCTGTGAGGTAGAAGCCACGGCTCTGCTGCCGAGAGACTGAGGAGTTGAGAGAACCAGGCTCTCTTGGGCCAGTATGGTGCGATCAGTATCAGTTTCGTCTGTTCCTGTAGAAACTTCTTTACCACCCGTGGTATACAGATGAACCGGAGGGAAGGCATAGCATAGTTTGAAGTTCCAAGGGTTTTGTAGAGCGTCTATCCCAAGAGGCTGATCTTGTTGGGTTAGCGAGAAGAAATGTTTCACCTGAGCATTCTTCCGAGAGGCAAACAGGTCTATGTTTGGCATTCCCCAGCGGGCTGTAATTTCCCTGAACACCTCCGGGTGTAATACCCATTCCTCTTGGGAGATATCCTGGCGGCTGAGGAAGTCCGCTACTTGGTTGTCTTCCCCTTTTAGATGGACTGCTCCTAGTGATAGTAGATTTCCTTCTGCCCACCTGCAAATTTGGTTGGAGATGTGGCTTAGGGATGGGCTTCTTGTGCCCCCTTGCTTGTTCACATAAGCCACTGCTGTGGCATTGTCCGAAAGAATCAGAATGTGATGACTTGAGTTGGTTTTGGAAAAACTCCATGGCCTTGGCTATCGCCATCAGTTCTCTCCAGTTCGAAGATGCCTTGGCTTCTTCTGGGGACCATCTCCCCTGAGCAGGTTGCCCTGCTAGGTGAGCTCCCCAACCCCAACTGCTTGCGTCTGTGGTCAATTTCTGTGAGGTCGGAAATGACCAAGCCAGACCCTGATTTAGGTTCGTGTGGATCCTCCACCACCACAGCGACCTTTTTACTGATGTCGGGAGTAAAACTGACCTGTCCAGATCTTCTCTTTGGTTTTTTAAGAGAAATACTTGAAGTGACCTTAGATGGTATTTTGCCCACTGAACTGCTGGTATCGATGATGTCATCAGACCCAGAACCGACATTAGCTCCCTGATAGATATTGGGAGGTTGTTCTGTATTGAACTCACCCTCTTGATGAGTTTTTGGACTTTCTCCTCCGGTAGAGAAGTCTTTTGTTTTATGGAGTTGAGTAGATATCCCAGGAACCGAATGTTCTGAGTGGGACACAGATTGGACTTTTCTACGTTTAGAATCCAACCTAGTGACTTTAACCACAGTTGAGCTTCTGTGAGGTCTTTTGTCAGCTGTGTTTTCGAAGGTGCTGCAAACAGTAGATCGTCCAAGTATGGTATTACGGTCATCTTTTTTAACCTTAGAGGGGCCAGAGCTTCTGCTAACACTTTGGTGAATATCCTTGGGGACGAGGATAACCCGAAAGGAAGAGCTCTGCTCTGGAAAAGATATTCCTTTCCCTCTATCTCCACTGCTAACCTCAGATATTTCTGGGACTCCTGTCGGATGGGAATGTGGAGATATGCATCCCTGAGATCCATGGTCGCCATGAAGGTTTCTGGTTGCAAAACGTTTTTGACCGAAAATATGGACTCCATGCGAAATTTTTTGTACTGAATCGCTTGGTTTAACGGTTTTAAGTTTAGTATTAACCGAAACTTCCCGGAAGGTTTTTTGATCACAAAAATGTGAGAGTAAAAACCCTTTCTTTTTTCCTTCTCTGGGACTGGAGTAAGGACCTTCTGGTCCACCATCTCCCCTAGTAACAGTGGAAGGGCCCTGGCTTTCTCTGGATCCCTGGGAAGTCTTGTTACTAGAAATCTCTCTGGAGGATGACAATTGAATTCCAGAGAGTAGCCCCTTGCGATAATGTCCAGAATAAATTGATTGGCTGTCGCCTTCTGCCATTGAGGTAGGAAGGTAGCCAGTCTTCCCCCTACTGGCACTCTGTTGTCATTGTTTGGAAACTTGGTTAGAAGAGCCAAAGAGGACATTACTCTTTGGTTTCCCTTTGTGACCTGTCCAGTTTTTCTTAGGGTACTCTTTCTTTTCTTCCTGGGGACGATCTCTTCGCCCACGAAAAAACCTTTTTTGTGGAGGTTTTCGTTTTTCAGCAGGAAAGGCTTTCTTCCTGTCTGCTGTGCTTTCCAAGGCCTCGTCCAGGCCGGAACCAAAAAGCAAATCCCCAGTAAATGGGAGATTGCACAGCCTTGTTTTGGATGCAGCATCACCTGTCCAGGTCTTCATCCAAATCGCACGCCTTGCTGCAACTGCTAGTCCACCTGACCTTGCTGCCAGCTTGACGGATTCTGCGGATGCATCCGCAATATAGCCGACCGCTTTGGAGAGAACTGGAAGTGTATTCAGAATCTCCTCCCTAGGCGTACCATTTTTAATATGGTCTTGCTGCTGTGAGAGCCAAAACTCTAAGTTTCTTGCCACGCAAGTGGTGGCTAGGGCTGGCTTCAGACTAGCGACACTAGTCTCCCAAGCTCTTTTTAGGATAACGTCACACTTTTTATCCATGCCATCTTTTAGGTGTCCCATGTCTTCAAATGCCAATGAAGAATTTTTTGAGACCTTAGAAAGTGGCGCGTCCAATTTGGGATTTTTATTCCAAACCTCTTTTGGATCTTCACTAAAAGGAAATCGCTTTTTGTGACTGGCCGCAAAAAAAGGTTTCCTTTCTGGGTTTGCCCATTCGTTTGTCACGGTATCTGACATTACCGGATGAACTGGGAATACTTTGGATTTTTTCTTCCTCAGACCCTGGTACATCAGGTCATGTTTGGAAGGCAGTTCTTTTTCATGCTCAATTTCCAAAGTTTCGTAAATGGCCCCAAGCAAATCATCCACATCTTCTAGAGATAACTTGTATTTGGGTCCCTTTCTTTCTTCTCTCCCATCTTCCTGCTCTGGATTTGAGCTATCGGTAGCCATAACACTAGCTGTGCTGCTGCCCGCTCGCTCCCTCACCGACTCGTGCGACCCTGAGGCGACTTCTGATCTGGGTGAGGCCATGGGAGAGCAAACTCCAGTAGGGACTGCTGGATATTTAGCTTCTGCGATAAACTTTTTGAGATCCTTAAAGGTGTTAGCCATATCATCTCTTACGGATCCAAAAATCTTCGCATAAACTGCATCTGACTGTTTTTCAACCAGTTTGTCAATGCATGTTTTGCATAGCGGCTCTGTCTTCCAAGAGCATCTTGGTATTACACTTTGCACACCGCTTCTTGGGAGTGGGCTTTGGCTCTTTAGGTGGTTTCACCTGCCAAAAGATAAACACAGGGGGACCCATGGCGGTGAGAAAAAAATACACACTGCCCCACACATTACTAAAGTGCACACCCAGTGACATTAGTAACCCCCTGGCCCCAGCTTGCTAGTGCACCATCACCACCTAGCTGCTGTCCCAATACAAAGGTCACCCACTGGTGCCTACCTGCATCCTGCTGGTGCTTTTGCCTCCTGGAGCCTGGGCCGATGGAATCTCATCCTCTTCCAGCATCCTGGCTTGCTGTGGCGTTCGGTACTGTCTGCAGCCGCGTCCACGCTACTAGCACCAGCCGACCGTTCGAATTTCCCGCGCCTTTAAGGGGATTGGACCAGCTTCCCCGGCGCACGCCGATTGCGTCATTCCTACCCGGAAATGACGCCCCGCGTCTTCCGGGTCAAGCGGCGTTCAGACGTGGGTACACGCCCCCCCCTGACGCCGCCATGGGAACGCAGCAATGGCGCCTTTCTCCTCACCTGGGCACAGAGGAAATTCGAACCCGGGACACCTCCTGCACTCAGCCTAAGGAGGGTTGCCCGTGGTCAAGATCCGTCCTCCTCCACGCCAGTGACGCGGCTCCGGTAAGGTCCACTGACCCCCTGCCGCACAGGGACTCCATACAGTCAGCCCTGCTGACATACACTGCTGCACCCGCAGACACCTGTCCCGGTCATCCCATGAGAGATGGAGCCCCCCCTCAGGTCCTTTTGGCAACAGGTCTCCTCCGGACGGAGGAAACACTAAGACTGACCAGGGACCTGAGGGACCGCCTCTTAAGGGGAGGAAAAATTAATGGCAATGTGTTTCCTGATTGTGAGGAGGAGCTCCATCTCTCAAGGGCTGACTTGGAAGACGACTGGGGGAAATAAGGCAGAATATGGTTTTGGGAAGAAAATTGCTAAACCCAAAATGGCACAATGAACTGAGCATTGCATGGAGGTTATTAGTGAGTAAGGCTAAATTTACACTTGTGCGACTTGTCATGCAACTTTTGACATGAAAGTTGCATTACAAGTCATTCCCCATGTTTTCCAATGATACCCATTCATCTATGCACGACTTAGGGCTCATGCACACAGGGCTTTTAAAAACCGTCAGCGCTGTTGCTAGGAAAAAGCAGCTGTAAAAATTAAATTAGCTGCGTTTTTGACTATCGTGTATGGGCGTTTGCATTTTTGCCTTTAAAAAACTCCCTATAAATGTTAAAACTTCGGAAAATGGCAAAAGTGGCTAAAAGCTTGTTACGTTTAGCAGCTCCTGGACGCACAGGCTGCAGTTTTTTCATTTTCTACTGCCTCTAGACGCTTATGCCTCCAAATGCTTCTGAAAGTTTGTGTGCATGGACACATAGGCCAACATGGGAGTGTTTACAGGCAGTAAAAAAATAAATAAAGTCAGACGCCCCCAACAGCAGCTATAAAAACCTCCTGTGTGCATTACCCCCTAAAGTTGCAGCAACTTCAATGTATTTCATGCACTACTTTGGTCTGACTTTCATGCAACTTGAGGGCCATAGACTTCAACGTTAACCCTCAGAAGTTACATAAAAGTACCTGAATGTTATACAATGCAACAAAGTCGTATCCAAGTTGCAGCCATCCAAAAGTTGCATCAAGCATCGGCGCAACTTTGGAGGCGGTGAAGTGTGAATGGAGCCTTGAGCTCTGTTTTTCATCAATTCATCCCTCAAACAATAATTTAAACAAGAGGAATGAGGAAAATTATCTTCGTTAAAAAGTCATCATCACTAAAATCAGAAAACACCTACCCGAGGTTTGACCAATAGCTTTCCAGTCACAGAGAACATCCGGGACAGGCCCAACGGAGTGCACACTGCAGAGCCAAGCAAATAGTTAGTTACTGTGCCCAGGCAAACAAGCTTGACGCAAGACTATGCCAGCATAATAGGATGGAGATTATCACACATACTGCAGATTTACTTCCCACATAATACTAGTACAATGAAAGGAAAACAGATATTACAGTTATCAGAACCAGACACTTGGACAAAGACCAAAAGCCAGCTTCCACTGCAAGAACAGAGCTCAATACTAAACCTGTCCAGATGTTAGCTTGTAAATCCTGTGCTGAAGATGCCAGGGAATCCTATGCATGTGAATCGTACAGGAACCCATAGCGTGTTCCTGTGCAATTCAGTGATGTAGTGGTTAGAACTTTCACCTAGCAGCAAAAAGGGTTGTTGTTTTGAATCCCGACCACGACACCATCTGCCTGGAGTTTGCATGTTTTGCCTGTGCGGGTTTCCTCCCACACTCTAAAGACATGCTGGTAGGTTAATCAGATCCTGTCTAAATCGGCCCTAGTATGTATGAATGGGTGTTAGGGACCTTAGGTTGTAAGCTCATTGAGGGTAGGGACTGATGTGAATGTACATGCAAAAGTGCTGCATAAATTAACAGTACTATACAAGTACCTGAAATAAATAAAAATTCCCAGTGTGAACCGGGCCCAAATCATGTTTGGCATCATGCATGCTAGCAGTTTAAATATCAACATTTAGTTGTAGTTGTAATCAGCTATAAACATAAATGGTAGAAAAAAACTCTTCTGTAGGTCTACTCTACCTAGTTCTGATAGGTACCCAGCTTCCACTTCCTGGATGGGTCATGGCGACTCCTCCTCTCCCCCTAGATGACCCCTTTCTCCCTGTAGTCTTCTGGGACACGTCACAGGTTCCAGAAGATTGCCTGGCCACTGACAGCGCAGCGCGACTACCACACACTTGCAATGCAGGCACCACAGAGAGGAGCCAGGCTTCGGGCTGCCGCATCGCTGGCCCGTGGGACAGGCGAGTGTCTGTTTTCTAAAAGGCAGCTGCTACACTTTTTGTAACTTCTGACTTATCAAACTTAACCAGTGGAATTCTGCTTTAAAAGCAGTATTAAACCCAAAACCAGAAATGTGATGTATTGCAGCTTACCAGATAGAGTAGACTGATTGGCCACTCTCTATCATGGAGCATTTAAGAGGCTCCTGCTTACTGTTTTACCAACATTTTATGGACTTCTATTACCAATGGAGTTTTCTTTACTGGAGCGTGGTCACCCTCTAATCCGCGCCCTGCTCTTTTACTGCTTGTTTAGTATATCTAAATACTTTACTGGGCATTATCTGGGCACATACTTTAAGCATAATAAACAAATTAAAGCCAAACTTCAGCTAACACTCTTTAAGCAGTCACAGCAGCATTTTTTACATTATATTGCAGCTTACCAATTCTTAGATGTGATGGCTACATTAGTTTTCTTTTTAAACTCTCTCTCTATTTTAATTTGGAGATCCAGCCAGTAAGTCTATTGCTTGTCAAAAGATCAAGCTTTCCTGCAGATTTATCAGTTACAGGGATGAGTGAAGCCATTTAACACTGACAGGGGTGCTTACAATGATCAGCTTTTATGCAACACCTTTATACTAAAAGGGGGGGGGGGGGAGACCCGTTTGTCGTTACTGCTTTAAAAGTATTAGCTGAAGTTTGGCTTCAATTTTATAGTGTATTTAAATCTGCTAGTACACCCAATACTCAGAATGACAATGCTGTTGTCCAAAGGTGCCCCTGTGCGCCTTCATACACAGTTGATGCACTCTAATACAGGAAGTATGTTACTTGGCAGCTTACCAAAGGTAAACAGAGGGACAACAGCCTAAAAAATGAAAACTAATGCAGCCACCACATCTACTGATAAGCTTTAATAGATTACTTTTTTTGGTTTTGGGTTTAATGCCACTTTAAGCTATATGAACAAAAGCCGATCATTGTAAGCAATCCTAGTAATATTTAAACTGTGGTATAAAGTGTAGCTGTAATTTTTACTGGCTAGTTTGACTTGTAAGATCCCTTTCACACTGGCACCGCACCGTGTTAGCGGTAAAGCGCTGCTAGATTTAGTGGTGTTTTTTTATTTCTGCTAGCGGCCGAAGGGGTTAAATGCACCCGCAAAGCACCGCTACCGGTTGCAGGCGCTTCGGCAGCGGTGCCCATTCATTTCAATGGGCATGGGCGGTGGAGGAGCGGTGTATACACTGCTCCAAAAGTGCTGCTTGCAGGATTTTTTCTAACGTCCTGCAAGCGCACCACTCCAGTGTGAAAGCACTCGGGCTCTCATACTGGGGCTGCAGAGGAGGCAGTTTCCAGGCACCATTTTTAGCCCTTTAGCGCCTGAAAAACGTCTCCAGTGTGAAAGTGGTCTTACAGAAGTGGAAACCGATCTACTGGAAGGATCAATAAGTAATAAAATTATGTTATGGAGGGGGCTCCAACTACAAAAACAAATGTGTTAATGCTTGTGACAGACTGTATGATATAGGTCATTATGCCCATAGTTTTGTTTCAACTTTTAGCAAAAGCTATGCTTCTATTGAACATGTTCAGCAAGAAAGTGCATTCCTATATAAAAATTACTGGTATCCTTATCCTGCAGGATGCAGCTATTGTGCTGCAATACTTACATAACAGAAGAAGAACTCCAAACAGAGAGATGCCCGAGTAGAGGTATGGTAGGTAGTATTCCCACAGATCTGAAAGAGAAAAGCCATAATCACTCATCCTCCTATTACTAGTCTCAACTTCCATGAACGCTTATGCTCCATAAAAAAAGGACCCCTTTTTATTATTCTTTGCACCAATTCTGTATTTTAGTGGAAACACTGTAAAAATGCAATAAACTATAAAAAGGCCCCACTGACTGTCTTACTATAGTATACTGCCTCAAATGTGTCTTTTGTACCTTCACTCCTAGCAACTTGAAAGACGGTTTTGTATTTTATTTAACATTGTGGAAAAGAGGAGGTACATTTTCTTTCAGGTACAATTTAATCATGATGAGCTTATATCATGTACAGGAAGGGGGGGGGGGGGGGGGAGTAACATCAGGAGAGTTATTTCTAGGGGTCGAAATTCTCAGGTCTTCCCATTAGGAAGACAAGCCTGGTGACCACCGGGAAGGGAAATACAAAAATGTACGTGGTCACTTGAATAGGAGGCGAGGGAAAATTTCCCAATGGTGAAACCTACGCCTGTAACAAATGTCAGAGCATTTTCCTCACTTAAAGGGGTAGTAATTACTTTTTTTTTAAATAACAAACATGTTATACTTACCTCCACTGTGCAGCTCGTTTTGCACAGAGTGGCCCCCGATCCTGGTCTTCTGGGGTCCCTCGGCGGCTGTCTCGGCTTCTCACCGCAAGAACTCACCCCCTTCATGCGAGCTCGCATGGTGATGAGTTCTTGCGGGCGCGCTCCCGTGATACAGCCAGCGGCTATTGCCGCTCACTGTATCACTCAGCCCCGCCCACCCGGCGCGCCGCGTCATTGGATGTGACTGACAGCAGCGAGAGCCTATGGCTGCGCTGCTTTCAATCCATCCAGTGTAGCCAATCAACGTTCCAGGCAGAGAAAAGAGCAGGATGTCGGGGGCGAGCGCGGGACTTTCGAGGGCTCAGGTAAGTAAAACTGGGGGGGGGGGCGGTATTGTTGGATGTTTTTTCACCATCATAGGATGCAGTAAGGTGAAACATTTTTTCCTTTACAACCCCTTTAAGAGAAATTGCCTTATACTTCTGGTGTGCGCATCTACAGGGCAGGAACCTCCCCAATGGTACACAGGTGGCCAAAAAAAACAAAAAAAAGTTTATATCAAACATAAGATAGAAGGATTACTAATTGTCAAGGTAAGAATGGTTTCACTTTGTTCAAGAGCTTTCTAAAGCTTGTCTTTCAAACTTTATACATCTTTCTATAAGCACTCTCCACTGCGGTGGCCAGAAAAATTACATAAAAATATATACCATAGAGGGATTCTCTTCCAGAAGAGTCATCATCTATAATGGCAGATGCCACCCATACGATGCCAAACACCAAGAGTGTGAGGAGCAGAAGAACTACAGATGTCTCATACACTCTGGACATCACTCCCTGCAATGAGAATACAAATGGCAAATTGAGAACCATTAGGAAATTCACACAACACAGTATGCCTAAATTGCAGGTCCAGGGTTTTATTGAAGGTATGCGCTATAATTCTAGTTTTCATTGCAGCACCTACTAAGTATATGTAATTCTGTGCAGTAAAGTGTTTCATCCAGGTACCTCAGCACAAGCAGTTCATCGATTCTCCACTTTAAGCAGCACCGATATGGCAAGAATACTGATAAAACACATTCTGAGCCTGACTGGACAGTGAAGGAGCAGCAGCAGACGGACAGTCATCCCTCTGCTCATTCTGCTTTCTCTTCCTGTAAAGCATGCTCACACAGCTGCAGAGCCTGGTCAGCTCAGAGTGAGAGTCCCTCCACTTCCAAAGTCCTGCTTTATAGGAGTTAAGAGGCTGATATTGAAAAATCAACTGTTCAGGCCAGCAGCAATTACATGGAAACCTAACTATGGCAATCAGCATTTTTATCTGCCTAAAATACAGCTTTAAATTTTTTTTTAAACCATTGTATCTAAAGTATGGGTAGTGGCCTTCTACAAAGATTTTATATCTAAAAAAAAGCCTCAAACTGTTAACTGAAAAAAGAAAAGTAAATTTTATCATACACGACAGGTTAGGAAATTTCAGCCAATAAAACTGAATGCTAATGATACTGCTGGAGCAGAAATCCAATTGATAAGAAAAAAAATACATTCAATCCCAGCAACTAAATTCATCTGCAAGGTGCAAGTAAACAAGCACACTTTCAGGAAAGCCCACCAATAACACCACTTTGATTCAGAATTTCAAAGATTCTCAGGCAAGTGGACTTGTTACCTTCTTTGATCCCGCAAAACCTTCGGCCTCCATGAAGAGATAGGCAAATGGCATCAGGAACACTAGTGACAGGTTAGAGAAGAGGAAAACCAGGTTCCATAGGCCTGAAAAAAAAGCAAACAAATTGCAACATTAGTCTCAGCAAACTAAGAACAAGTGAAAATTTGGATTTCACCTAAAAAAGAAGATCGACAGCAAGCAGCATTCAGAACCATGGCTGTGTATGAATTCCCTTTAGGCAACACATACCTTATATACTCGAGTATAAGCCGAGTTTTTCAGCACATTTTTTTGTGTGCTGAAAATGCCCCCCTCGGCTTATACTCGAGTCACCTTTTTGCACCTGATCTCCCGGACTTTGGGGACCCGGTACTGGCCGGCCGTAGGTCCCCTGGACCCCAAACGTGGCACACATGTAGCCCCACTCTTCCTCTACAAGTGTGCAAAGGTTGTTGTCCAGGGGACCCACGGCCGGGGAGCAGCGATTTTTCAAATCCGGGCACCCCTTCCATAGACTCCCATGTTAAACGGTCATTTCTCCGGTGACTTTGGGGACCCGGTACCGTCCGGTAGTAGATCCCCTGGACCCCAAACTTGGCACACAAGTATCCCCATTTCTCATCTACAAGTGTGCAAGTTTTTTGTCTGGGGGACCTACGGCCGGGGAGCACCGATTTTTCAAAGCCGGGCACCCCTTCCATAGACTCCCATGTTAAACGTCAGTCTAGTCATGGACACAGTGAGGCGTGGACACAGTGAGGCACGCAGATGGACACCCTAGGCTTATACTTGAGTCAATAAGTTTTTCAATTTTTTGGTGGTAAAATTAGGTGCCCCGGCTTATATTCGGGTCGGCTTATACTTGAGTATATACGGTATATGGCCTGGTAGACTACAAGCTCTGCTGTGATATGTCCTGGAAACCTAGTTATGTACATACATATATACATAGATAGAACGTCTTTTTATGGCTGCTTCCTCACTATAATCATACATGCCAACTCAACCAAAAAAGTAGTAAATTCCTTTGTTGTGGTGACAGCGGTCACACACTGGCATCAAAATTGAGCAGTGTTGTCAAGAAGTGCAGATAAATGATTTTACCATGATTTTACCTAGCTTATGGTGCTTTTCATAGGTCATGCGATTAAAAAAAATGCATCAAAAAACGCAATATAAGTGCATTTTTGATGAGTTCTTGCTGCGTTTCCAATGCATTTCAATGAAGACATTTTTAGTGGTCTTTTTAAACGTACCAAATATGCACCAAAAATGCAGCAAGCAGGATTTTTAACACCGGTTCAAAAATTGCCTATAATGGCAAACAAATTAATATTCATTTATATATTAATAAAAAGTGGAATACATTTATAAAAATATAAACATTTAAAAAACTATCAATTTCGATACAGAAATTTTCATTTTGGTGCACCACTACAAACTACACTGGCAAATAACAGTCTTCCAAGTACACCAACTTATCTCTCTACCCATACCACCTTACACACACGGGGCACTACAGAATTTAGGCTTCACCATACTATCACGCAGCACATCTTAGTAGGCTACTGGACTGGTGTCGACACAAGAACACTAAACTGTGGACGTAATTGGAGCAAGACCAATGTGATGTGCTCCTCCGCAGGGTCCCCTGGTGCCGTGCGGCATTGCCACCTAAACTGAAACCCCACCCTCTGATAGGCAACACGGCCAATGTCTGCTCGCACCTACTGTTGAGATCCAGACTCTCAACCCGGGACTCCCCCCTAAGGCCCGTGATCGGACACCCCCAATTCGGACCCGGTTTACATGACAAAAAGTTCCATGACCTCAGAATCGGGGGGACTTTACCAGGCATCCCACTTCAGCATATTGGGGAGATGGAAGACGCATGCGGAGCTGTCAGATCCCAATGGCCCATACAAACTTGACTTTATGAGAGCCTTACAACTCAGCCACTTCCTCAGCGGACTCGCGCCCCCCCCCCCCCCCAGCGACTCGCACCAACCACTCACGACCATAGAGGAACTCTGTTCGGGGACCGGGGTGATTCCGCATACGCTATCCCTGACTTACACCATCCTGGTTGAGCCGTCGGGGGATTATTACCCTCCATGCTTGAACAGATGGGAAAGTGACCTGAACTGCCAATTCACCGATATCAAGAAACGGCAAATAATTAAATTTGCCCACAAATTGTGCGCCAAAATTCAGGAAACGAACGTCAAAATCCTCACACGCTGGTACAGGACCCCAGCCCTCCTTCAAACTTTTCCCGAAGACCCCGGACCTCTGTTGGCGTTGCCAATCGGAGGCGGGTACCCTCCTTCACGTGTTTTGGTCTTGCCCACAGCTACGGAGTTTCTGGGGTGAAGTACGTCGTATAACCCAGAAATTTACTGACCGGACGGTGCCGGATGAACCGGCTTACTTTCTCCTGTATGCGACGGACACTCCAACACGTATATACAAAAAAAAAAAAAAATCGGTGATCAGACACCTCCTAGACGCAGCCAAAGCCTGCATCCCACTCAACTGGAAATCCCCACACCCACCGACCATTGCCCAATGGTTACACAAAGTGGATGATATTTGCTGGATGGAAGACCTGATCTTCACTGACCAGAATCGACATGAAACATATTCCAAGACATGGCAGTTATGGAATATGTTTAAATATTCTGACGAGGGACAAAGCCTCAGAGGATCCCCCCTGGCGACCTGATGGCTGACCTCGCCATGTCCCAGGGTTGCACTGCTACCCGGACGTGTGACTGCTGGGGAGGGGTGTTGATGCCCACACGGGTCACCCCCCCCTGAATCCATGTTCGAGGACATCTGTCCCCGCTATATCCTCCTCCCCTCTACCCTGCGTATTGCCTTTACAACCCTACCCTACTATTCTAATTCCTAGGCCCTGCTCTGGATTTCTTCTGTTCTTTGATTATTATTTTTTTCTCTGCTGTTTATCTACTTCTTAATACTTTTCTTTCTATGATAAACGAGAAAATGGGAAGGAGGCTGTATCCACGGGACCAAGGAAGGTGATTTCCCCCCTCTCGGAGACACTCTTGACAATACCTCACACGAAAGGGGCCACTTTGGCCCCATGCAGAACCTACACCTGTATGTTAGCCCAGGCGAGGACTCTGCCCTATGTTGCTTAGTTTCTGTGTATGGGAAGTCTGTCTGAATAGATGCTTTCTGACTGTATAATATGCAAACGTATTATCTCTGTTACTGTGGTCCCTGTGGACCAGTCTCTCGGATTTAAATAAAAAAAATAAAAAAGAATTTAGGCTTCACTTTAGAAAAACCAGACATGTTTAACCGTAGCACATGCATTGCATTTAAAAATTACCAACTTTACAAAAATGCCAACAAGGTTTTCAGCATTTCTACCAGGTCTTGGGGAAGCCCTGCTAAAACAAAATTTGTTGGGGGTTAGTGGGCGGAAAAACCCCCCTTATATTGGTGGTCAGGAGAACACCCCACTTTACATTGGTGGTCCGACTGACACACCCTTACAGAGAGCTCGAATGGTCTCTGGTGTCATACGGCAGGCTCTGCCAAATGGCTTTGCAACTATCTAGGCCTCCTTAAAAAGGAGGCGATCCAGCCCAAAAAAAAAAAAAAAAAAGAGTAAAAAATAATTCAGCAGCTACAAATACTGTAGCTGCTGACATTAAATATTAGGGCACTTATCAGCCGTCCAAGGAGCCCGCAATGTCGACACCCCAGCTAATCTTCGTATCTACTCCCTGGTGCCATCGCCACCATTCCTGGTAAGGGAATCTAGGCAGTGAAGCCTTTCGGCTTCACTGCTGGTTCCCTACTGCACATGCGCGAGGCACGTGGTTCTTTTTACTTGGCCCGGCAGCAGGGGAAGGAGGAGGGCCTCACTTCCATGAGATCGGGCAGTGGCCCATCTCCCAGAAGTGGGGAAGGGGACCCGTTCCCCCCTGAAAGGTGCCAAATGTGACATCGGAAGGGGGGGGGGGGAGCATATAAGGAGAAGTTCGACTTTTGGGTGGAACTTCGCTTTAAGATGTATTATAATTAGGCCTGCATACTAATAATCACAACACTAGAAAATATCCCCCACAAAAACAAATACATTTTATATAATATTAAATAAAAAAAATAGGATTTTTTACTCACCGTAAAATCCTTTTCTCTGAGTCCATGGACCGACAAAGTGGGTATTATCCGTTAATTAGGAGTGACTAGGCAGAAAAACTTGTAAAAAGTGTTGCATCACACCTTCTACAGTACCGCCCAGGGGGCGGACCCTCTGGGTATACCCTCTCAGTCTGCATCTTCGCAGATCAGTTCGTCAAAAAGCAGTACAAACTTAAAAGGTGGGGTGGGTGCTGTGTCGGTCCATGGACTCAGAGAAAAGGATTTTACGGTGAGTAAAAAATCCTATTTACTCTTTCGTCCATGGACCGACACAGCTTCTCTATTGACAAAGTGGGACGTCCCAAAGCAGTGTCAGAGAAAAAACGAGGGGTGGTAACAGCATAAAAATAAACTTCACCCCAAAACACAAAACAGCACTCCTCCAACGGAGGAGTTGCAACTCTAAACAGCCGCTTGCAAAACCTTGCGGCCAAAAGAGGCATCCGAAGATGCACCTACATCAATTTTGTAGAATTTTGTGAAAGTGTGAGCAGACGACCAAGTCGCCGCTTTACATAATTGGGAAACAGACGCTTGATGTCGGAAAGCCCAAGAGGCACCTATTGCCCTGGTCGAATGCGCCGTGACAGGAAAGGGGGGCGCAAGCCTGGATTACTATCTGTCGGATCCACCTAGAGATGGTGGCCGATGAGACTGCTTGGCCCTTCTTGGGACCAGCCACCGAAACAAACAGTGAGTCTGACTTCCGGAACAGGGAAGTAGCAGATAGGTATACTCTCAAAGCTCGGACAACGTCCAAGGAATGAAACGCCGACTCCTTAGGATTCGACGGCTGAGGACACAAGGATGGAAGTACAATGTCTTCGTTGAGATGAAAAGCCGAAACGACTTTCAGAAGAAAGGAAGGCTGCGGCCGCAGCACCACCTTATCCTTGTGGAAAATCAAATAGGGAGCCTTGCAGGACAAGGCTGCCTGCTCAGAGACTCGTCTAACTGACGTAACAGCCACCAAAAAGACCACTTTCTGAGAAAGTGTCAACAGGGGAATATCTCTAATATTCTCAAACGGTGCCTTCTGAAGCACCGAGAGGACCAGGTTCAAGTCCCACGGAGGTAACGGGGGACGGACCGGAGGGGCCACCTGTCGGACCCCCTGCACAAATGTACTCACGAGAGAGTGAGTCGCCAGGGGTCGCTGAAAAAAAGACAGCCAGGGCAGATATCTGTCCCTTAAATCGTACTTAGGGCAAGCCCTTGGTCCACCCCATGCTGTAAAAACAGCAGGATTCTGGAAACCAAATAGGTACGCGGATGCCATTTCATTTCCTCACACCTGGAGATGTAGGCCCTCCAAGTGCGGTGATGGACCTTCCTAGAGGACGGTTTTCGAGCACTTCTCATAGTAGAGATTACTGAGTCTGACAGGCCCCGGTCTCTCAGTACCTGGTTCTCAACAGCCATGCCGTTAAAGCCAATGACTGTAAAGCAGGATGGAATATGGGACCTTGCGATAGCAGGTCCTTCCGTAGTGGTAGGCGCCAGGGGACGTCTGCTACCAGACGTACTAGATCGTCGTACCAAGGACGCTGAGGCCAATCTGGAGCGATTAGGATCATTGGAATTCCCTCTGCCTCCACTCTGCGGAGCAGAAGAGGAAGAAGCCTTAAGGGAGGGAAGGCATAGATTAGCCGATACTGACCCCACGATGCTACCAACGCGTCCGTTGCGTCTGCCCATGGGTCTCTTGACCGGGCCACAAATCTCAATACCTTCCGATTGAGTCGGGAAGCCAGAAGATCTACGTCTGGTGTGCCCCATCTTTGGCAGAGGAGTTGGAACACCTCCGGGTGTAAGGACCATTCTTCCTGGTCCAGCATCTGGCGGCTCAGGTAGTCCGCCTGCCAGTTTTCCACACCCGGAATGTACACGGCCGACAGTGCCGGTACGCTCCTCTCTGCCCACTTCAGGATGCGAGCGATCTCCGATGCTGCAGCTGAGCTTCTTGTTCCTCCTAGATGATTGACATATGCCACTGCTGTGGCGTTGTCTGACTGGATCCTGACTGGACGCCCTTGCAGTCTCTGAGACCATTTGAAGAGGCACAGCTTGATCGCCCGGATCTCCGGGACATTGATCGGCAGGAGGGCTTCCTCTGGGGTCCAGCGACCCTGCGCCGACTGGACACCCCAGACTCCCCCCCCCCCAACCTGTAAGGCTGGCGTCCGTCGTGATCACCATCCAGTAAACCGGAAAAAATTACTTCCCGGCCATTACAGCCGGTGCTGTCAGCCACCATACCAGGGATCTCCTGACTAGGTGGCTCACTCGGATTTGATAATCCAGAGATGAAGGGCATCTGTTCCATCTGGACAGAACTTCCTTCTGTAACACTCGAGTGTGGTATTGAACATATGGGACCGCCTCGAAGGAGGCTACCATGAGGCCCAACACTCGCATGCAAAAACGGAGTGACGACCAATTCCTGGAAGTCAGCTGCCGTACTGCAGCCCGGAGGGTCTGCAACTTCTCCACAGGGAGGAATACCTTTGCCTCTGAGGAATCCAGAATCAACCCCGGGTACACTAGGCGTTGAGTGGGCACCAATACTGACTTTTGCGTGTTTAGTATCCAACCACAGTCTCGAAGAGTCTGACAGGTAATGGACACGCTTACCTCTAATTCTGAGCTTGAAGGGGCCTTCAGCAGAAGGTTGTATAAGTAGCCTGTGATAGCGATACCCCGTTGTCTTAGAAGTGCCAGAATCGGAGCGAGCACCTTGGTGAACGTCCTGGGTGCTGAGGCAAGGCCCAACGGGAGGGCCACAAACTGGTAGTGGTCCTTCCCGATAGCAAATCGCAGAAACCTCTGGTGTCTGGAGTATATGGGGACATGCAGGTATGCGTCCTTGATGTCCAAGGAGGCCAGAAAGTCCCCCGGATGGAGAGCCGTGACTACAGATCGAACCAACTCCATCCGAAAACTTTGTACCTTCACAAAGCAATTGAGGGCTCTGAGATTCAAGCTTGGACGAACCCCCTCCTTCTTCGGCACAATGAACAGATTTGAGTAAAAACCCCGTTCCAGTTCTGGAACTGGAATAACTACCCCGCGTTCCAGTAGACCCTGGACCGCCCCATACAGGGCCTCCCGACGGGTCGGTAGTAGCTGGAGATTGGAGGTGTTAAATCTGTCCGGTGGACAAGAGAGAAACTCTATCTTGTAGCCTGAGGAGATTACTTCGCAAACCCACCTGTCGGAGATTAGTGCTGTCCACTGAGTCGCGAATTTGCGAAGACGTCTCCCCACCCGAGAGCTGGGTGGGGGTGGACCTTCATGCGGACGCAAATTTGTCCGCAGGCTTATTGGGTATGCGGGACCAGGGACGCTTTTGTCCTTGGGCAGGCGCTTTATCGGCCTGGGGTCTTTTCCCTGTCGCCCTAGGGGGGACGAAAAAAACACTTGTGTGCAGTAAAGGAGGGCCCTTGCCCTTGGCGTGGCCCCTTACCCTTGCTAATTTGGGGAAGCAAAGTGCTTTTATCTCCTGTGGCATCCTTGATGATGTCATACAGAGAAGCCCCAAAAAGTCTGTCGCCCTTAAAAGGCAGATCCAACAGGGCTTTCTTGGAAGTCTGGTCCGCAGACCAGCCTTTTAGCCAGATCAGGCGGCGTATTGCTACTGCATAAACCGAAGTTTTAGACAGCAGGGGAATAGTATTCATGTCGGACTCGCAGACAAACCTAAGGCCCTGGACCAACAGGTCGGCCAATGTTATCTCATCAGGAGGAGCATCTCGCTCCTTAACCCCTGGAGTAGCAATCTTGCCCATTCAGTAAGTGTGTGAGACACTAGGGCCCCCGCCAATGCCGGGCGTACTGCCGAGCCTACCACTGAGTATAGGTAGCAAGCGAGTGCTTCAGCCTTCTTATCCACAGGGTCCTAGAAAACAGGAGCCCCTTCTACAGGAATTGTGGTGGCTCTATTAAGTCTGGACACCGGAGGGTCCACTATAGGGGGGAGAGGTCCATTTCTTCAGAAAACTCTCCTCAAAAGGGGTACCGTACCGCAAACCTCTTTGGGGCTGTAAAGACCCTCAGTGGGTTCTCCCATTCCTTGTATAAGAGTTTATCAAAAGACACACAAGGGAACACCTTAGCAGTGCGGGCAGGTCTATGAAACCCAAGTGGACCGGAGTCTCTGCTGCTTCTGCATTATTTTCCAATTTTAGCATATCCCGCACTGCAGTAATAAGGTCAGATACCAAAGCCGTCTCGCGTACTGACCTGGACTTTGAGTCATTCTCACTGTCCGGTCACGGTCTGCAGTCTCTGATGCGTCAGAATCTGGGCCCCGAGCCGTAGCTGGACCTGGTTCTGCACCAGAATTATCCCCAGAAGCTTGCAGGGGATGGGGCGTTTACTACCCCCTGTATTCCCGTGTGCTGCTTCCACCCTGGCAGCAAACGCCTCTAGGATTGCAGTCATAGCGTTCATAGACACCTCAGGGGCACCAGCTGCTAAATCTGGTGTTTCAGGGGAGAAGACATCTGGCTCAGATGCCATGCTGACCACACGCTGACACTCACAGGGCTCCAGGCAAGATATCAATAGGCCACCCTCCTGTGCTGCAGAGAGGCCGGGTCACCCAGAGGACTCACCACCCTGGATAGGTACTGCTATGCTGCGCCTGTGATGCTGTCCCCCTGCTGCTGTGTCAGTCTGCTTCTTTTATCAGCACTTCCTGTGTGAATTTTCGCGCCAGTGTAATGCACCCTAGAGGCCGGAGGCTTTCGAAAAATGGTTGCCAAAAACGTCTGTATGGAAGATAATGTGGGCTCTAAGAAAATGGCCGCCGACAGAAGATAGAGGTCAAGCAGCCATAGCCCACAAAAAGATGGCCGCCGAACGGCAATATCTGCATACAGGGTGGACAAACATGGCCGCCGATCAGCTGATAGGGGCCAGTGGGTGTGGCCGAACCACAGGAAGATGGCCGCCGGGCAGTCACAAGAGGCCAAACTTGGCATGGACCACCTCAAAATGGCCACCGACAGCATGGAGGAGGAAGGACACAAACACAGGTAAGAAAAAATGACATTTCTTTTAAAATGTTAGTTACAGCCAGCCCCGCTCCAGTGGGACCCCCTAGGTGACCCCCAGCACCCAGCAGCCTTTAGCTAGAAGCCCAGGGAGGAGGGAAAGGCAGGGAGAGAGGGAAGAAAGGGGCCACAACCACTTACTTGATCTCTCCAGGAATGTCCAGCTAAATCACCCAGCCGAGGCAGGGGAGTTTTACTTACCTATCCTGCATGTATTCTGCTGGAAGACATTCCAAACAGATCATCGTCCGCGCACGGAAGGTGACTGTTGGCCAGGCATGCTGTGATTGGACCCAGAAGGGACGATCATATGTATGCCCTGGAGCATGACGCTCACCGGCCAGGCTGCTGTGACTCGGCCGTAAGGTCAGCCGAAGCTGAGCGGTCCGATGCAAGCCTTGGAGCGTAAGCTCACCGGCCAGGCTGCTGCGACTCGGCCGTAAGTTCAGCCGAAGCTGAGCGGTCCGATGCAGGCCCTGGAGCGTAAGCTCACCGGCCACCCGTGGAGCGACGGGCATGTCGTGGAAAACCCAGCGCGTAGCTAGGGTCGGCACACGCTCGATGGCCGAAACTGGGGAGACTACAAGGATCGAGGATCCAGCCTGTCACCCAGTCGGCAGTTGATCGAAGATCGCAGGAAACAACAAATGTAGCAAAAAAAAAAAAAAATTATAATATATATATATATATATATATATATATATATATATATATATATATATATATATATATATTTTTTTTTTTTTTTTTCCCCGGACCAATGGGCCCGAAGGGAGCTATGTCCTACTCCTTGCTAGACAGAAAAAAACTGATCTGCGAAGATGCAGACTGAGAGGTTATACCCAGAGGGTCCGCCCCCTGGGCGGTACTGTAGAAGGTGTGATGCAACACTTTTTACAAGTTTTTCTGCCTAGTCACTCCTAATTAACGGATAATACCCACTTTGTCAATAGAGAAGCTGTGTCGGTCCATGGACGAAAGAGTAAATAGGATTTTTGTACTCACCGTAAAATCCGTTTCTCTGGCATCCATGGACTGACAGAGCGTGTCTTTACACCTTTACACGTGGGTTATGTCCCTGCTTGCAGGAGAAGACCTAGGCAGAATGTGAGATGTTATACATACATTCTAAACAGCCAGAGCTGAACAGCCCCCAGTTCGTAACAAAGCAGTACAAACTTAAAAAGGAAGGGTGGGTGCTGTGTCAGTCCATGGATGCCAGAGAAACGGATTTTACGGTGAGTACAAAAATCCTATTTTCTCTTGTCATCCATGGACTGACACAGCGTGTCTTTACACCTTTACACGTGGGATGTCCCAAAGCAGTGTCAAGAGGGATGGGAGCAGTATAAATGGAAAACCAAAAGC
Source organism: Rana muscosa (assembly GCA_029206835.1). Lineage (NCBI taxonomy): Eukaryota > Metazoa > Chordata > Amphibia > Anura > Ranidae > Rana > Rana muscosa. Next base: position 847,322,543 of record CM055117.1, read on the forward strand.
TTCACTCCAAACAAGGCAGAGCTCCTCAACGGAGGAGTTGCAACTTCAAACAGCGGCCTGCAGCACCCTGCGGCCGAAGGAAGCATCCGAAGATGCAGCCACATAAACCTTATAAAACTTAGAAAAGGTATGAACAGACGACCAGGTCGCCGCCTTGCACACTTGTGCAACCGACGCTTGATGTCGGAAAGCCCAGGAAGCACCAATTGCCCTGGTGGAATGTGCCATAACCGGAAAGGGAGGCACCCGCCCCTTGAGAGCATAAGCTTGAATGACGGTTTGTCTGATCCACCTAGAAATGGTGGCAGACGAAACCGCTTGGCCCTGTTTTGGACCAGAGACAGCCACAAACAGTGAGTCAGACTTTCGAATAAAAGCAGTAGCAGACAGGTACACCAGCAAGGCTCGTACCACATTCAAAGCGTGAAGCGCAAACTCTCTGGGATGCGATGGGTGAGGACACAAGGAAGGGACAATGTCCTCATTTAAGTGGAAGGCCGAGACCACCTTTGGCAGAAAAGAAGGTCGCGGACGTAACACCGCCTTATCCTTATGGATGACCAAAAAGGGCGACTTGCAGGACAAGGCCGCCAACTCAGACACTCATCTAACGGAAGTAATGGCCACCAAGAAGGCCACCTTCTGAGACAAAGTCAGGAGGGGAATATCTCTAATATTTTCAAAGGGGGGTTCCTGGAGAACCGAGAGCACCAAATTCAGATCCCACGGGGGGAGAGGAGGCTTGACAGGGGGGAGCACATGGCGAACCCCCTGCACAAAGGTGCTAACCAAGGGATGACCCGCCAGCGGTCGCTGAAAGAAGATGGCCAAGGCCGAAGTCTGACCCTTAAATGGTACTCAAAGCGAGCTTTTGGGTCACGCCACGCTGCAGAAAATGCAGGATTCTGGGAACAGAATACGTTCGTGGGCGCCAGTCCAGCTCTTCGCACATGGCGATGTAAGCTCTCCAAGTACGGCGATAGATCTTTCTGGAGGAAGACTTCCGTGCCCTTAACATGGTCGAAATGACCGAATCCGAGAGACCTAGGTCTCAGCACCTGGCTTTCAATAACCATGACGTTAAAGCCAGAGACTGTAAAGCAGGATGAAATATAGGACCTTGAGACAGAAGGTCCCCCCGCATTGGTAACCGCCAGGGAACGTCCGCGACGAGACGTACCAGTGACGCCGAGGCCAATCCGGAGCAATGAGGATCACCGGAATTCCCTCGGTCGCTACCCTGCGCAGCAGGCGAGGGAGCACCTGCAGCGGAGGATAAACGTATATCAGGTGATACTGACCCCATGGGGCCACCAACGCATCCGAGGCATCCGCCCAGGGATCCCTGGATCTGGCCACAAACCTCGACACCTTGCGATTGAGTCGAGAGGCCATCAGGTCCACATCCGGCGTGCCCCACCGTCTGCAAAGGAGTTGAAAGACCTCCGGGTGCAAGGACCACTCTCCCTGGTCCAGCGTCTGGCGACTTAGAGATAGTCCGCCTGCCAATTGTCTACGCCCGGAATGTAGACGGCCGACAGAGCCGGCATGCTTCTTTCGGCCCACCTCAGGATGCGGGCGACCTCGGAAGCCGCAGCTGAGCTCCGAGTCCCCCCTTGATGGTTGACATATGCCACCGCTGTGGCGTTGTCCGATTGGATCCTGATGGAGTGACCCTGTAATTTCTCCGACCATGAGGAGAGGCACAGTCTGATTGCCTGTATCTCCAGCACATTGATCGGTAAGAGGGCTTCGTCCGGAGTCCAAAGCCCTTGGGCCGACAGGACTCCCCAGACTCTCCCCCCCCCCCAGCCCGTCAGACTGGCGTCCGTCGTGATCACCGTCCATTGGATGGGGAGGAACGACTTCCCGGACCGAAGAGCCGGGGACCTCAACCACCACGTCAGGGACGCCCTGACCAGGTGACTCACCTGGATCTGAAGATCCAAGGACAACGGGGATTTGTCCCAAGTGGACAAGATCTCTTTCTGTAAAGCCCTGGTGTGCGATTGGGCATAAGGAACGGCCTCGAAGGAGGCCACCATAAGTCCCAGGACTCTCATGCAAAAGCGGATTGACGACCATTTTCGGGACGTCAGCACCCGTACTGCAGACTGAAGTGTCAGTAGTTTCTCTGGAGGTAGGAATACTTTTGCCTCCAAGGAGTCCAGAATCAGACCTAGATACTTCAGACGCTGAGTCGGGACCAAAACCGACTTTTGAACGTTCAGGAGCCACCCGAAGTCCCTGAGGGTCTGACTGACGATAGTCACACTTTCTTCTAATTCTGAGCCACTGTCTGCTCTTAGAAGAAGATCGTCCAGATAGCCCACGATAGCAATGCCTCGCTGTCTCAGCAAAGCTAGGACCGGAGCAAGCACCTTGGTGAACACCCTTGGTGCCGAGGCTAGGCCGAAGGGAAGAGCCACAAATTGATAGTGGACTTCGCCGACCGCAAAAACTTCTGGTGGCTTGTGCAGATCGGAACATGCAAGTAGGCATCCTTGATATCCAAGGATGCTAGAAAATCCCCTTGATGGAGCGTAGCGATCACCGTGCGAATGGATTCCATGCAGAATTTTTGCACCTTCATGAAGACATTCAGGGCCTTGAGGTCCAGGATTGGCCGAACCCCGTCCTTTTTTGGAACAAACAGATTCGAGTAGAACCCCTGAAACCTCTCCTGGGATGGAACTGGCACAATCACTCCGGACCCGATCAAATCCTGTACAGCCCCCAAGAGGGCTGCCCGACGGGCAGGAAGGAGAGGGAGATTTGAGGGAAAGAATCTGTCTGGGGGCCAGGAGCGGAACTCTATTCTGTATCCTGAGGTGACCACCTCTCGTACACCCACCGGTCGGAGATCCGGGAGGTCCACCGATCCGTGAACCTGCGAAGTCGTCCCCCCACCCCAGAGACGGGCGGGGGCAAGACTTCACGCGGAGGCGGGCTTGGGAGCCGGCTTGTTTGGCTTACGCACCCAGGGGCGCTTGTGCCCACCAGCCGCACTGTTGTCAGTCTGGGATGGCTTACCCGTGGACTCTGACGGACGAAAAAAACCCTTTTTTGCTGGAAAGGAAGGACCCGGTTTACGTCGGGCCTCCTTACCCTTGATAGTTTGAGGAAGGAGAGTGCTTTTACCTCCCGTGACATCCTTGATGATGTCATCCAGAGCAGCACCAAAAAGTCTACCACCCTTAAAAGGTAGATCCGTCAGGAGCTTCTTAGAGGCTAGGTCAGCAGACCAGCATTTCAACCAGATAAGACGACGCAATACCACCGCCGAGACAGAGGCCCTGGATATTAAAGGGGCCGCGTCCAACGTGGCGTCGCACACATATATCAGACCCTGCACCATCTGGTGGGCCAGAGCAATAGTGTCTGGAGGAAGGTTATGCTCCTGCACAGTTTGGTGCAAAATTTTTGCCCATTCCGTGAGTGTCTGAGACACAAGGGTCGCCACTACTACGGGCCGTAGGGCGGATCCCAACAAGGCGAACATGGCTCTACTCACCACTTCTGACCTCCTGTCAGTGGGGTCCTTAAAATGCAGGAGTCCCCTCCATCGGGAGAGTGGTGGCCTTGTTTAAACGGGCGACTGGAGGGTCGACCACCGGGGGAGAAGCCCACTTTTTAACCACTTAAGCCCCGGACCATTTGGTAGCTAAAGGACCAGAGGTGAATTCAGAATTTTGCACTGCGCTGCTTTAACTGTAAATTGTGCGGACATGCAATGTTGTACCCAAACGAAATTTGCGTCCTTTTCTTCCCACAAATAGAGCTTTCTTTTAATGGTATTTGATTGCCTCTGCGATTTTTATTTTTTGCGATATAAAAACGTAAAAAGACCGAAAATTTTGAAAAAAAATGATATTTTCTACTTTTTGTTATAAGAAAAATCGAATAAACTCAATTTTAGTCATACATTTAGGCCAAAATGTATTCAGCCACGTCTTTAGTAAAAAAAAGTCAAGTGTATATTTATCGGTTTGCGCAAAAGTTATAGCGTTTACAAACTAGGGTACATTTTCTGGAATTTACACAGCTTTAAATTTATGACTGCCTATCTCATTTCTTGAGGTGCTAAAATGGCAGGGCAGTACAAAACCCCCCCAAATGACCCCATTTTGGAAAGTAGACACCCCAAGGAAATTGCTGAGAGGCATGTTGAGCACATTGAATATTTTTTTTTTTTGTCCCAAGTGATTGAATAATGACAAAAAAAAAAAAAAAAAAAATTACAAAAAGTTGTCACTAAATGATATATTGCTCACACATGCCATGGTTATATGTGGAATTGCACCCCAAAATACATTCTGCTGCTTCTCCTGAGTACGGGGATACCACATGTGTGGGACTTTTTAGGAGCCTAGCCACGTACGGGACCCCGGAAACCAAGCACCGCCTTCAGGATTTCTAAGGGCGCAAATTTTTGATTTCACTCCTCACTACCTATCACAGTTTTGAAGGCCATAAAATGCCAAAATAGCACAAAACCCCCCCAAATGACCCCATTTTGGAAAGTAGACACCCCAAGCTGTTTGCTGAGAGGCATGGTGAGTATTTTACAGCTCTCATTTGTTTTTGAAAGTGAAGAAATAATTTTTTTTTTCTTTTTTTTTTTTTCAATTTTCAAAACTTTGTGACAAAAAGCGAGATCTGCAAAATACTCACAATACCTCTCAGCAAATAGCTTGGGGTGTCTACTTTCCAAAATGGGGTCATTTGGGGGGGTTTGTGCCATCTGGGCATTCCATGGCCTCCGAAACTGTGATAGGCAGTGAGAAGTGAAATCAAAAATTTATACCCTTAGAAAGCCTGAAGGCGGTGATTGGTTTTTGGGGTCCCGTACGCGGCTAGGCTCCCAAAAAGTCTCACATGTGGTATCCCCGTACTCAGGAGAAGCAACAGAATGTATTTTGGGGTGTAATTCCACATATGCCCATGGCATGTTTGAGCAATATATCATTTAGTGACAACTTTGTGCAAAAAAAAAAAAAAAAAAAAAAAAAATTGTCTTTTTTCCGCAACTTGTGTCAACATATAAAATATTCCATGGACTCGACATGCCTCTCAGTATATAGCTTGGGGTGTCTACTTTCCAAAATGGGGTCATTTGGGGGGGTTTTGAACTGTTCTGGCATTTTATACACAACATTAGGAAGCTTACATCCACTCTTCTAACCACTTGAAGACAAAGCCCTTTTTGACACTTTTTGTTTACATGAAAACATATTTTTTTTTGCAGGAAAATTATGTTGAACCCCCAAACATTATATATATTTTTAAAGCAAAGGCCCTACAGAATAAAATGGTGGGTGTTGCATTTTTTTTTTCTACACAGTATTTGCGCAGCGATTTTTCAAACACATTTTTTGGGGAAAAAAATACACTTTTTATTTTAATGCACTAAAACACACTATATTGCCCAAATGTTTGATGAAATAAAAAAGATGATCTTAGGCCGAGTACATAGATACCAAACACGACATGCTTTAAAATTTCGCACAAACGCGCATTGGCGACAAACTACATACTACTACGCCCAATGGCGCTTTTTATATCCGGGGGGGGGGGGGACATTCCCTCCCACCGCTTGTAAAAGCAGTCCAGAGGCTAATTAGCCATTAGGGTTGCTTTTACATTAAAGCCGGCCGCTGGCTGAAAAGAATGATACCAAGATGATACCTAAACCCGCAGGCATCAATCTGGTATAACCATTCAAAGTCCAGCAACATACCAGTATGTTGTTGGACATGTATTGTAATCTTTTTTTTTTCATGCAGCCAGGTGGCTGAACGAAAAAAGAGATTGATCGGTGGGTATGCCCACCATTAGAATACCGCCCTTCATCCACCCACTTCTAATGATGGGCATACATGCACCATTTATATATGCCGAAGCATGGGGGCATCCTCCCGCAAAAAAGTTATGCCGCACACACATGGTCGGACTTTTCCACGGGCAAGCCTCCGTCGGAATTTCGACCGTATGTACGCGGCATTAGGAGCAAAATCGCTCCGCTGCCCCAATGCTTCGGCATATTTGCTTTTTTTTTTTTTTTTTTTTTAACTGTGGTGGTGAAATCACCTCCTACAGCACTGGAGTCGCAGGGATCAGGCCTGTCTCTGCGAACGCTGCAGTTATGTGTGTTGTGTTTTGTAAGTGACAGTGATCGATCGATACTGCACTTGGGTGGCCTGGGCTGGACGGAGGGGCAAAACGCAGGTGCTAGCAGGTAACTGGGCTGATCCCGCTAACACTGCGTTTTTGGGAACCCTAAACTGCTGGGGACGCTAGTATAGATCTGATCAGATCAGATATTGATCTGTTCAGATACTATACCACTAAGGGAGGTGTATGCTTCACGCGTGGGTGTTAGCGTTACTGGCACTAACCTGACGCTGCCTGGGGTGTGACGCAGACCCTCTCTGACGCTAAAACCTAATTGATATCACCCGCCGGGCGATCAGGGGGTTAAACCTTTATTGGGTTATATACGGCGGGTGCCCTGACACTATAAAAAGCAAACTAACCAACCAGCGTCACCCGTAACACTTATATGATGATTACTGGTGAAAGGGTTAACTAGGGGCAATTAGGGGGTTAAAACCTTTATTAGATAATATATGGGGGTACCTGACGCTATAAAAACCTGCGGCGAACCTAAAAAAAATTACTGGCTACCGATCTGCATCACCGACGCTAAGACAGCGATCAGAAAAATGATCGCTTAGTGACAGTGGTGATAGGGGGTGAAAGGGTTATCTGGGGGGTGATCAAGGGGTTAAACCTTTATTAGGGGGGGGGGTTAGGGGGCTACACTGGACCTAAAACTAAATGTAGTGACACTTTTACAGTCACAAATGTCACTGATTGCAGTGATCAGTAAATAAATGGTCACTGCAATCAGTGACACTGTGACTGGGGGCTGGGGGGTGATCTGGGGGGGGGGCGATTTGTGTGCCTATGTGTGCTGGTGTTAGTGTAGTGTTAGTGCACTGACCTGTGTGTCTTCTCTTGTACGACGCTCGGTATATGTGAGCGCCGCACAGGAGATGACATCACTTCCTCCTGCTTTCTCGGTCTGTGTAAACATTACACAGACAGAGGGGGCATTTCTATTCGCCGGGAGCGATCGCGGGGGGGTGGTTGGAATCGAACGGCCGCCCCCCCATCTCGGAACGCTCCCAGACGAATTCCGACCGCTCACTGTACAGAAGGGGGGTCCGATCGGACCCCCCAACTGTACAAAGGCAATCACGTATGCTCTACGTGATTGTGCCTGTCGGTGCCATTGTGCCGACGTATATATACAGTGAGCGGTCGTTAAGTGGTTAAGCAGGGCGTCTTCAAAGGGGTATCTAATAGACAAACGCCGCTGGACCATGAAAGTCTTCTGCGGCTTTTCCCAGACCTGGTCAATGAGCTGGTCAAAGAAAGGTACATATGGAAAAAACTTTTTAGAAGGCATGGCCTTAAAAGAACCAAAAGGAGACTGCCTCCGCCTGAGGTTCTGCAGTCGCAGCATTTAGCTTGAGAGTGTCCCACACAGCATCAATGAGTTCACTAACAAGCGCCCTGTCATTTACGGACTTAGAACTGGAGTCTTCCTCACAAGGAATGTCCTGTTCAAAACCATCCAAATATTCAGAGCTAGGGTCCTGAGCAGCACTAGCTAGGCCCATATCTGAATCAGAGCACTCCCCTTGTGGAGATAAAGTGGGGAGAGGGCGCTTTTTTGCTCCCTTGTGCTCACACACAGCTTCCATCCTGGTCAGAAATTATTCCAGGACTGCCGACAACTGGTCCATAGGGACCGCAGGTGCTGGAGCACTGTCTGCTGCCTCTGGCATGTGAGGGGAAGCTGGTGACACTGACTCCATAATGTCCCTCTCTGAGACCACCCACAGGCTGTGCTGACTGAGTAGGGGAATGCCCAGGGGACCCACCAACCTGACCAGGACCACTCGGTTCCGCTGCCCTGTCTTTCTGCGCTGCTCAGCGTGAGTGAGCTGAGAGGAGAGAGAGTGAGGAGATTCGCGCCGTTCCCAGTGGCGATAGAGGCCAAACTAGTGCTTGAAAAACGTGCGGCTACAAGAAAATGGCCGCCGCAATGTGCTCCGGCGGACCACGGCAAGATGGCCGCCAATGTAAAAAACAGCACACACACCAAACATGGCGCCGAACAGCGCCCAGGCCCCTCACATTCAAAAAAACAGCCCCAGCGAAATGCAGAGCAGCATGAGCCCCCCCCCCAGGACAGTATGGCCCCCAGGCACCCCACACAGCACAGCGCCAGCAATGGCGAACAGAGAGTGACATTAAAAACACAGGGGGAGACAGGGAAATCCCCCACACAAGAAACACAGCATGTACTCACCTGCAGCCAGGAGAGACTACTTACCCGTCCCCCGAGGGACCCACTGGTGTGTTTCTGACAGAACTATCACAGTGCGGTACTGAGTAGCCGTCGGCCCGGTCCACCGCGAAAGATACAGCCAGACTGTTCAATCTTGAGAGGACCGCGGAGCTGGAAGCCCACCGGCCACCCCTGGAGTCGCGGGGCATGTCGTGAACTGAGTCTCACGCACACAAGGCGAGGATCAGCACTCTCGATGGTCGGACAGGGAAGACTACGAGGATATCTTGTACCCAACCTGTTGCCCAGCCGAAAGGAATAAAAATAGGTCAGGAGACTGGCTCCTGAGAGAGCCATGTCTTCTTCTGCTAGGCAGAAAAAAACTGAGGTCTGCTGACTGCAGTGGGAGGGTAATGTCCGGAGGGACCGCCCCCCTGGGCGGGGCTGTTCAGCTCTGGCTGTTTAGAATGTATGTATAACATCTCACATTCTGCCTAGGTCTTCTCCTGCAAGCAGGGACATAACCCACGTGTAAAGGTGTAAAGACACGCTGTGTCAGTCCATGGATGACAAGAGAAAATGACATAATATGACAGACACTTGCAAATGCTTCTGTCTTCTTCCGGGTTTTGAGTCTTTGGCCACTTGATTGGCCAGACTAAGATGTTGTAACCCTGTGCATGTGTGTGGGATGCCACAGGTATGACAAAAACACACTTACACTGGTCCAAGTTGTATAAATTGCCATACCTTGAGTTCTTTAATGTTGCTTAAAGTGTCACTAAACTAGGGTGACCAGACGTCCCCGTTTTCCGGGGACAGTCCCCGGATTGAGGAGACTGTCCCCGTGGGAGGTCTGTCCCCGGATTGCAGGTGCAGAGTCCCGCTGGGCTCTCTCTGGGGGGCGGAGTTCTGCCCTGGTGCCAAACAGGGGGGGGGGGGGGGTTCAGTAAAATCATCATAGTCCTCCATGGAGCGGGCTAGCAGCTCCACTCCTTCTCTCATGGCCGCTGTGCAGGGAGGGAGCGAGGCAGACAGCCGGGATAGAACTTGAGCCTCCTATACAGCGGTGTGGTGCCTGGCATCTCACTTTACATATCCGGCCAGCAGTGCACAGTGGAGGGGGAGGGGCGTCTGACCCGGACAGACACTGGCTTGTATGCAGTGATGTGGACTCGAGGTGGCCGCACTGGGAGTTTCAAATGCTTCTCCTGCTCCACTGGAGTGCTTGCCGGTAAGATCATGCAGTAGTTTAGACAGTCTCACACCGATTAACCCCCCCCCCCCTTTCCCGTTCACTTTCTTCTGTTTCTTTCTGCTCTCTCCCCCCACTGCACACATCCTGAAGCTCCTGCTATCAGATTTTGGCATTCCACTCTGCCTGACACCCTTTCCATCCTAGGTTTATTTTGTATCTCTTCCAACTGTTCTTCAGTCTGCTACATTCTTTGCAGTCCTTTAAGGGGGCCAAAGATTTTTTTTTTTTCAGCAGGCTGCACAAAAAAAATAAATGAATAGATTTCTCCATCCACAGGTAAAGGTGGATGGAGGAATCCTCCCACCAGGACATTGTACTCTGACAACAGGACATGGTGCTGACAAAATGCACTGATCAGAGGCTGCACTTAAATGGGTCACATTCAGCAGGCATCACTGCCCACTGAATGCAACAGGGAGGATAATTTTTGCTGGGATGCACGGGTGTGTGTGTTAAAACTGAAGCCCAACCAGCTGTTTAACTGTTTTTTCCACCCCATGCTGCAAAGGCAGCTGCAGTTATGATGCTTTGCATCCCAGCAAAAAATGATTGTCCCTGTCACATTTAGCTGCAGCAGAAGTGGCAGGTTTATAAGTGGGCATCAAGGTAAACTTTTTTTTTTTTCTGGTTCGTCTCTAACATTTGTATGTACTACAGCAGGGATATGCAATTAGCGGACCTCCAGCTGTTGCAAAACTACAAGTCCCATCATGCATCTGCCTCTGGGTGTCATGCTTGTGGCTGTCAGAGTCTTGCTATGCCTGATGGGACTTATAGTTCTGCAACAGCTGGAGGTCCGCTAATTGCATATCCCTGTACTACAGTGAGACATGTGACCATTATCATAATGATGATGATCACAGGTGCTGTGACTGCATTATGCATGGCTGCACACAGTGCACTGTATACTATTACTCAGGGCTTCTTTTAGCTGAAACATGGCATTCCCAAACTCTGCACTCTATGTAATGCACCCTGAACCCTGCTCTCTGTACGTAACATGCCCTGAATCCTGCACTCTGTACGTATTGCACCCTGAACCCTGCACTGTGTATGTAACGCACCCCTAAACCCTGCACTCTGTATGTAACTCACCCCTAAACCCTGCACTCTGTATGTAATTCACCCCTAAACCCTGCACTCTGTATGTAATTCACCCCTAAACCCTGCACTCTGTATGTAATTCACCCCTAAACCCTGCACAAATAAAATACTCAGCAATCATTATTATAAGCGTGTGTGTGTCTGTACACACAGACTCACACAAGTGTATTTGAGTTTTGGGGTGCACACTCTAATGCAATAGGCTGTGCACGCGTGTGTGTGTGTGTGTGTGTGTGTGTGTAGTGGAGTAGAGTATATATGCTGAGGGTATGGAGACTTACTGAAGGATTCTGGTGGTGCAGAGGTGTACATGGGGATACAGATGCAGGTAGGGTGAAGAGGCCTCTTGGGGGTAACAAAGCCATGCTGGAGAGTACAAAGGTATCTGGGGTGCAGAGGTGTACACGGGGGATATGGATGCAGGCGGGGGGGGGGGGGGGGTGTGCAGAGACCTCCTGGGGCTAACAAAGCCATACTGGAGAGTACAGAGGCATCTGGGGGTGCAGAGGTGTGGGTACTGGGTACAAAGGTTTACTGGGATTACGGAGGTGTACTTGGGGATACATATGAGGGGTGCAGAGGGAGGATTGTGGGGGGTATGGAAGTGTGCTGGGGGCTGTGAAGATGTGCAAGGTGGTCCAAAGGTGTGTATGGGGGGTGCAGAGATGAGCAAGGGGGTTACGCGGGTGTCCTGGGGTGTACAATGAAAAAATGTGGATATGGAGATGTGCTGGGGGCACAGAGGCATGCTAAGGGGTTTGGAGGCATTCTGGGGGTGCAGAGAGGTCCAAAAGCATGCTGGGGGTACAGAGATGTGTTGGGGAGTACAGTGCTGTTCTGGGTATACAAAGATGTGCTGAGGGATTACAGGGTTTTCTAGGGGGTATGGGGTATTTTGGAGGTGCAGAAATGTGCATCGGTATACAGAAGTGTGCTAGTGGGTATGGAGGCATGCTGTGCTATTTGTGGAGTATACTCTAATATTAGTGGTGGAGCATACTGTAACATTTGTGGTGGAGCATACTGTAATGCAAATTGCACTTCCCCTGTGTAGAAAAAAATCCTTGCACCTTGGGCCTGCAGTCCACTTTTCAGGTAGTTCATATTTTTATAATGACACTGTAATTAGAGATGGGGGGGACACAGACTACAAGGGGCACTGTAATGGGGGGCTGTGGAATTTGTGCAATAAATATTCTTAAAAACATTACAACATTTCTGTGGGTGTTGGGGGTGCCAGATATAGGATCTGCCCCAGGTGCCAAATGCTCTAGGTATGCCCCTGCCGCTTACCCGGGTTTCAGATGAAGTCCCGCCTCCTGGGCCGGCTCCTATGATAGGCAGCACACTGGTGATGTCTATCATGGGAGGCGGGACTTTGAGGACAGCGGGTGGACGGGGTAAACAGGAGATTCCGCTCTGTATAATCCATCTGATCTCCTTGCTCGCTATACACTGATCACAGGCAACACTGAGCTGCTGGGCACTGAACAGGCTGCATTGAGGGACACCGGTGAGGCTGCATTGAGGGACACCGGTGAGGCTGCATTGAGGGACACCGGTGAGGCTGCATTGAGGGACACCGGTGAGGCTGCATTGATGGACACCGGTGAGGCTGCATTGATGGACACCGGTGAGGCTGCATTGATGGACACCGGTGAGGCTGCATTGATGGACACCGGTGAGGCTGCATTGATGGACACCGGTGAGGCTGCATTGATGGACACCGGTGAGGCTGCATTGATGGACACCGGTGAGGCTGCATTGATGGACACCGGTGAGGCTGCATTGATGGGCACCGGTGAGGCTGCATTGATGGGCACCGGTGAGGCTGCATTGATGGGCACCGGTGAAGCTGCATTGATGGGCACCGGTGAAGCTGCATTGATGGGCACCGGTGAAGCTGCATTGATGGGCACTGGTGAGGCTGAGCTGATGGGCACTGGTGAGGCTGAGCTGATGGGCACTGGTGAAGCTGTATTGATGGGCACTGCTGAGGCTGAGCTAATGGGCACTGGTGAGTGTGCATTGATGGGCACTGGTGAAGCTGAATTGATAGGCACTGGTGAGTATAATACACTCTTTAAATGTGCTTTAAAATGCATGGTTTTCCCTTTTACGAACAAGAAAACAATGACGTTATGGGGTTGGGCTTCTATAATAATGCTATGGGGCTAGTATGAAATGATTTCCAGAAATGGCATATATATCATACAATCATTACATACACACATACCACATACACTGCATATATCATTTGAGGAAAATATGCTTATAAAATAGTTTACTATTTGCCAATAAAATAAAAAAAATATATGTCCCTGGATTTAATTTAAAAAATCTGGTCACCTTACACTAAACCCACATCATAAAAATAAAATGGTGTATTACATGCTGTTCATACTCAGGTCACCAAGATTTGTTTTCTTTATTCTGCAATAAACCTGGTTGATCCTGCTTTCCATCTCTCCCTTCTGTCCATGTCCACAATTCAGCTAGGGGTTTTGCAGAGTAGTGCTGGCAGCTCTGCACATGCTCAGTTTTCAGTGAGTTTCTATGCTGAGAAATACCGCCCTATCACATCTGAGCAGCCTATGTGACTATAGAGTCCGGCTTGTAGGCGTATATACAGTGTTAAAATGACAACCCACTATCTCCCTCCATGCCCACTGACCAGCTAAACACAATGGGGGGGGGGGGGGGATATTACATGTAGATTATTGGCATAAATCCACCCACACCATATTATTGCCAAAATATTTTTTTATTTTATTTTCAAATACCGTATATATTTGTATGCCAATTTAAGACATTTTTACTATGTATTCCAAAGACTTCATCTTTTATTTATTTTTTATTTCATGAATTTTTCCTAGAAAACAATTCTCAGATGTAAGGGTGCCCTACATGCTTATTTCTGTACATCTGCAGTCTGAGATCTAAGGCACTTCTGCTGCCTCTGGCTTCTAGTCTCAGGAGATTTAGATTCATTTTGGCCATTACCAATATGTTGCTCATGGTCCTCCTTGCTACAGTCTCTGACATAAGAATGCAAAAGCCCTTCCTCTACCAAGACGACCTCCTACACATTAAAGTCTATGCTGAACAAGGCATAGCCAATTCAGTAGTGGTAAGAGGTCAGCTGCAGGAGATCACAGGCAATACGGGTGACTATTTCTTGGCTCTCTCTGTCTGCTTTGTTAGGGCAAAGCTTTGAGATCAGCCAGTTCGCTGAGAGAGCGAGAGAGCGAGACTGCTGATCCAAATAAGAACTCTAAATGGCTGGTTTTGCATAAATAAACCCCAAAGTCTCTTTAAACTACACGTGATCAAAGGTCAGCATGCAGCTACAAGATTGGCATCCTAGAAGAATTCAAAGATTCTGGAAGCTGGAAGACAGGTAAATGCGGTTTACTTTTTACAAATGGCGTTTTAAAATTACAGTATATTGCCATAAATGCTTCTATTAATACATATTTATATAATCAAAAAAAAAAAACGGAAAAAAAAAAACAGACATCCAAAAGCTTTTTTTTCCCTTGTTAAAAAATAAAATTGTTTCATTGTATTCTCAGCACCAGATTCCAGCCTTCCCTTTAGTTGTACACAGTTGTACAGACCCCTCCTCTGTACTGAATATAGTTATTCTGATTTCAATGCACACTGTGAGCTTCTCATGGCATGTATTAAAAGCTGCAACAAGTCAGAAAGCCCACCTCTATTCCTGTCTGGAGGACATCCAGCATCATCTAGATCAGTGGTTGTCAACTTATGAGCTAAAGGAGGCTTCAAATGCAGCTCCTGACTTTACCTGCACATAATGTTCAATATACCGTATATACTCGAGTATAAGCCGACCCGAATATAAGCAGAGGCACTTAATTTTATCACAAAAAAACTGGGAAAACGTATTGACTCGAGTAAAAGCCTAGGGTGCCCATCTGCATGCCTCACTGTGCCCATCTGCATGCCTCACTGTGCCCATGACTAGCCTGACATTTAACATTGGAGTCTATTGAAGGGGTGCCCGGGTTTGAAAAATCGATGCTCCCCGGCCGTAGGTCTCCCAGACAAAAAACTTTGCACACTTATAGAGGAGGAATGGGGCTACACGTGTGCCAAGTTTCGGGTCCAAGGACCCTACGACTGGCCAGTACCGGGTCCCCAAATTCACAGGAGAAATTACCGTTTAACATGGGAGTCTATAAAAAGGGGTGCCCAGCTTTGAAAAATCGGTGCTCCCCGGCTGTAGGTCCCCCGGACAACAAACTTTGTACACTTGTAGAGTTGGAGTGAGGCTACGTGTGTGCCAAGTTTGGGAGATTAGGCGTAAAAAGGTAACTTGAGTATAAGCCGAGGTGGGCATTTTCAGCACAAAAAAATAAATAAAAAATAATGTGCTGAAAAACTCGAGTATATACGGTATGTAATACTTGCTGTCAGAACCTGCTGACCTAATAGAGAAAATGCGGGTCAGAGAGTGTGGTGGACAAGCTACATTTTTGCCTGGGGATGGCCGCAGATGACAATATGAAATTGGACACATGTTACATGAGGCCAGTAGAGATTAATGCTATTACCCTAATCAATGTTTCCACTACAGACTGCTGTGGGCTGCACATCAGATACCAAAAAGGCCCGCAGGTTGGGCACCATGGATCTAGACTTTCCTGCCCAGCCCGACTGTACCTGGCTCATCCCTTTCATTTATGAGATTTCAATCAATCAATCAATCAGAGGCTCAGCATAGCACGTGGGCATTATCGAAGATGGTCTGCTGTTTTCATGAAGCTATGTAAAGCCCTTCTCACTAGCCATAATCTGTCTGCATTGCATAAAGAAGCACAGAGACCCAGTGAGAACATGCATGTACTGAAAAATTGGAAGGTTTTCTTGAAAATTTTCATTAGCCTGTTGAGCTTTAAAAATGTTTCTAATTAGATTTTATAAATGCCGTGTACAATAAGAGGCAGCAGTTAATTACATTTGCATTCCAAACTGGAATCCCAGATTGTCAAATCATTTTCCATTAATAAGCTTAGTTCTGTATACAATATCTCATCAGATTGAATTTATAAAAAAAAAAAAAAACAATAAACAAGCACACTATACAATACCAATCCATAACATTGATCTAGACTAAATTAGTCATTATCCTGTTGCTCATATGTTCCATTCCCAGGGGCATCTCTGCTTGTAACGTACACAACTGCAACATCCCTTCCACATTTACCCGCTTTGAAAGAATGCCACAGGGACTTAAAAGTCAGTTGTTAAAAGGTAAAGCCACCATAAACGACTTCACTCACACAGCATAAAAGCCAAGAAAAAAAAAAAGGTTTGCAGCTATGAACATCAAACAGCGATAGTAATGGAAGGTCATTAAACCCAGCTTTATAAGATGAAATGGCAATGTCCTGGCTTGCATATTCTATTACTTTAGATAATACAAAGACTTCAGTCACAAACGCTTCTTTATAAAAAGCACCCAACCATCACCAAGACAGACAGAATGAAAAGGCAGCTACAGGCAAACATCCAAGTACACGGCTGAAACACGCAAGAAACCTTCCACAGACTAAAGGTGCTAAAAAGCTCGAAACCCTTATAAAATCATAATTTTCTTCATTTCCATGCGCTGTGCTAAAATAGGATTGCCAACAAATCCGGCAATCCTGCTTAGTGCTTCCTGGTTGAGCTTCTAGTTAATGCCACTGAATTGGTGTTACCTATCCTGAGAGCTCTCATTCTTGTAAGTAAAGTAGCCACCTGCTACCAGAGCAGACAAACCCACAGGAAGCACAATTTCAACTTACAGCTGGTGTGTGGCAACCCAGAAAAAAAAAAAAAATGATTTCAGTCAATTACATTTAGCAAAACAGTATATAGAAGTATTCCATTACTATTAAAAGAAACACACAGGTGAAATAAGAGATGCCATCATTTGCCTAATGTGTTTAAAGTGGTAGTAAACGGGCAGCGATTTTTTTATTTATTTTTTTTAAACTGCAAGGCAAAGTTAGACTATGCTAGTATGCATCGCATACTAGCACATTATGTGAAACTTACCTTGGAATGAAGCCATTCCAGCGGCAAGCTGTCACCGCTGACAGGGCTTCCATATTCACCCGTCTTCCTTCTGGGTTCGCGGACTCCGGCTGTGCGAGTGGCCGGAGCTGTGATGACGTCACGCGAGACTCCGCTTACGGCACAGGACCTGGGGTGGCCGTTCCTTCAGAGCGCATGCGCCGGTGAGGCCACCGGCTACATGTACAGTAAATATCTCCTAAATGGTGCAAGTTTAGGAGATATTTATAGTACCTATAGATAAGCCCCATTCTAAGCTTACCTGTAGATAAAATTCATGTATTAAAGTTTACTCCAACTTTAAAGGAAATCTTTGCTGGGAGAAACATAGGCTACCAAGAAGGCTTCTCATTCTATGAATACTTTGAGGCACTAACCCAAACTGCCTTGTTCTTGCAATGAGCAATGCTTCGAAATGTAACTGGTGTCAACAAGCCCTGAAGAGGCGTTAAAGAATTCCAAGTATTATCTTACTATGTAAATGTGCTGGTTTACAATAGTCCAACAAGGTGTATAGCTATTGCTGTACTTCCTGCACTCTTAATGCTAGACCTTCGGGTCTCAGATCCTGGAGGTCTGCCCGCCCCTCTATTATATGTGCCCATTTACAGAATACAAAGCCTTCTGTGAATGGACATTAGAAGGGAGCGGAGGGCATGCACACAGCAGCCGCATCTCTGTCAGACCGCAGTACATCCAGCACTCAGTAAACTGTCAATACAAGAAGTCTACGAAGAGGTGTACACCTTGTTGGACTGAACTATTGTAATTTGTAAGCAATCACATTTAAAAAACGGTAAGGTATTTCCTGGAATTTTTCTTTAATGCACAGAGCAATTTTGCATTTAAAACCATTCACATCACATTTGTTTTACAGAAATTCACCATCGTGGCACATCTGCTCCAGTGTTGTCATGTACAGAGACTGCTTCTCGCACTCAATAGAGGCCTTGGCTGTGATAGGTGTGAATCATCCTGTCCAGTTCCCTTTGTTTAAAATTAAGTTAATTTACTATTTAGGGAATCATGTCCTAGTGTGTCAGCAGAGTACTTACAGCCAAAGTGCAACTTCACTCTCCCAATTAACATTGGTTATTCATTTGTTTTTTATCTTTTTTTTTTTTTTAATAAAAACACAGACAATACTTTGAATCTTCATGCTGCTAGCATTAGTAAATAGATAGTAAAGTATACAATATTTACTGCTATTAAACTTTTTTTTACATTTCTTCAGTTATTTCCTGGTTTCTTGCCTAGGCAGATGTCATATATCCCAGGAGTCTTCAGGAGGAGTTTTCTCAGCTAAGAACACCCTCCTGCCTGAATGCCTGAGCTAAGGGCAGGAACAAATGCTACATGAATCATCTGCCCTTACTCAAGATGGCCACAGCAACAAATGTTAGGGGGAATATTTTTCAAAGTGATTTCTCAACAAAATAAAAGCATGGAGACATGGATGGGTAGAGTAGTTTACTTTGAAATGTAAAAAATTAATTAAACAGCGTTTTTGGTTGTGTTGCTTAGATGCAGTGATCTGCTTTACAGTGTTTGTTACCCCAGCCTTTCATATTTCTGATATGTGCCTGCTGTACCATGTACTTGTATCCAAAAATATCCTGTTCTCTTTGTATTTCTTCCTTTGTGTGGAATCCCTATTGTTCCCCCATTAGTCCCTCTGCTTTTCTATTAAAAACTGACCACACTAAAACAGGAGAACACACAGTGGTCAGTTCTCTAGCTATCCTAGGAACTCAGCCGGCTTTCCTCAAACGATCAGACTTGTTCTGGCACGCCCCCACACAATGGAGAGTTCAGTGCGTGGTTTCTACTCCTCCCCCCCCCCCCCCCCCAGCCCCTATGCAGCTGGGAACAGAGATTATGCGATCACACACACAAAAAAAAAAAAAAAAACAACACACGGGAAGGAAGGAGTTTACACAAATGTTTTGCCTTTCATTTCAGTTTTAAACTGAATGGGTTGTTTTACAAGGTGATCGTTTGCAATTCAGTAGCTCTGGTCATGCTGGCAACAGGCAGACTGCCAACAGCTAGGAGCTTAGATTTGCAGCCTCCGCTGCCATTTACACATGGACCCTGCCAACCAGGACTTGTGTTTACATATCCACTGCGCTGGAAACATGATGTGGCCAGCGCCAGAACCTTTTGGGGCTTTTGTTCACCTGGTGCCCAATACTCAACAGGCTACACTCAGGAGCCCATGTGGCCTATGCCAGGGCTCGACAAACCCCCGGGCGCCAGGTCGCAATTGCGACTAGAATTAGTGACCTGGTGTGGCACAGCTGGGGTATCCTGTCTTCATGCGCCCCGCGATTGCGTCGGGCTGGCCGGTAATTGAGGCCGCGGCTTTGCAGGCCTTCTGCAGTCCTGATGCCTTTTGGAATATGGCGCCCTCTTGTGGTGGCCGTTGGTATGACAAGACAACCAGCAATGCTAATAGAGCTTTCCCTGCCTGTTTTTCCTAATTTCAAATTATTTTTTGCTAGAAAATTACTTAGAACCCCCAAACATTAAATATATATATATATTTTTAGCAGAGACCCTAGGGAATAAAATGGTGGTTGTTGCAATATTTTATGTAACACTGTATTTGCGCAGTGGTCTTTCAAACGCATTTTTTGTGCAAAAAAAATACACTTTAATGAATTAAAAAACAAAAACTAAAAAACAGTAAAGTCTTTCTATGTCCTCTTTATGTGTAGCTGGGCTCCAGTATTTCATGGTGACCAAAAAAAAAATCACCAGAGTAATCAATAGTCACCGTGGGGGACACACATGTCGGCAGGAAGTGGCTGCAAAGAGGCAGCAGATCAGCAGCACTGGAATATTTCTTTCACCTTTTTTTTGTATTTTATTTAAAGCGTCACTAAGGCTTCATTTAGATGTACAGTTGGGTGGTAAAAATGTGCAGTAGAGACATGTTTTTGCCACCCACCAACCCACCCTTAAGCTCCATTAGGCAGCAGATGAGGGCGTTTTACATGCTGCAGTCACGATGCATTAGGCATAATAAGGTGTTTCCCCGTTATAGCAGGTTATTGATTGGCTGCTCTGCTGTGAGTAAGTTGGGGTGGGGGGGGGGGGGGGCAAATTACTTGCCTCACCCCGGGCACTGACAACCCACACTACAATAAAAAAAAAAAAAAAAAAGCCTGGCTCCCAACTTTTTTAGCTGGCTCCTAGATTCAAAGCAAATTTGTCAAGCCCTGGCCTATGTGTTGGACACCACTGGTTAAAAAAGCAAAAAAAATCCAAAGAAAACATAAAAGTATACAAATTTGATCTTATAGGGAGCAAAAGATTTTTACCAACATTTTCAAATATACATTTTCTTTGCAGTCAAATTTGTAGTAATGTAAGCCATAAACAGCGATATTCCAGCAACTTCATCCACAAAGACAATTAAATAGGGCAGAGCAACCTACCACCAGTTTGTAGATTTACATCTGTATGGAAGGCATGTTGGTAGGTTATGTTTTAAGCCAGATGAGAACTGCTATACATATATAGGCAGCATGTGAACTGTACTCACCATGGATGAGGGATCCATTGAGCCACTGGATGTAGTAGTTGTGTGGAAGAGAGAGCAGCACCTCATTGCTGATGATTGAGAAAGGCAGCAGGAGCACGGCTCCAACGGACACAGCGAGGGTGAAGGTACACATCCAGAGCCTGGAGAGAGACAAGAGAAAGCCCATCAGACCTCGGATCATGCTGGAGGCAAAACAACTCTTTATAAGTCACCTGAATCCTATATGCCAACATAAAATATTTATATAGCAGGAAGCATAGAATGTATTACTAGTGTTTTTATATCATTTTTGCATACTGGGTTTGCAAAAATAGTAGGCCGCCTTTATGACGCAGGAAATCTACACAACCAGGACAACGCATAAAAAAACAACAAAAGGGATCTAACCCTTACCTACTACATCAAAAAGAAAAAAGAAGGGGAGGGGGAAGATAGGACAGACAGAATGCAGCATTTCTCTTTCAGGTTCAGCAAACGAAACCTTGGATGGAGCCATACTGAAGGGAGGGGATGGGGAAAGTTCTATATTTTTTTCAGCCCTGACCATAGTTAACACACATTATTGTTAAAGTGTTACTAAACCCACAAAAGTAAAATCTGTCTGTATATGCAGTAAAGCATGCTTCTTAGACTCACTGTGGAACCACAGGGGTTAATACTGCACATTGTTAAAAAAGCTGTTTGATCCTGTCTTCTCTGATCCTCCCCTTCTTTCACTGTCCCCAATCCCTCTCCTGACAAGATGGGGTGGGAGGGTGCATGTGATCAGCATAGGGCCAATCAGCACTTTCCAGATAGAGGGTCAGGGGTCCTGCATCCTTATAGGACAGTCAGAGGAAAATGAAAAACTCCTCCTACAAGCTTTAACCAGTGCTCAGCCAGACACTGAAAAATACAGTATCTCACAAAAGTGAGTACACCCCTCACATTTTTGCAAATATTTTTTACAATACCTTTTCATGTGACAAGACTGAAGAAATAACACTTTGCTACAATGTAAAGTAGTGAGTGTACAGCTTGTATAACAGTGTAAATTTGCGGTCCCCTCAAAATAACTCACACAGCCACTAAATGTCTAAACCGCTGGCAACAAAAGTGAGTACACCAAGTGAAAATGTCCAAATTGGGCCCAAAGTGTCAATATTGTGTGTGGCCACCATCATTTCCAGCACTGCCTTAACCCTCTTGGGCATGGAGTTCACCAGAGCTGCACAGGTTGCCACTGGAGTCCTCTTCCACTCCTCTATGAGGACATCACGGAGCTGGTGGATGTTAGAGACCTTGCGCTCCTCCACCTTCCATTTGAGGATGCCCAATAGGGTTTAGGACTGGAGACATGCTTGGCCAGTCCACTACCTTTACCCTCAGCTTCTTTAGCAAGGAATTGGTTATCTTGGAGGTGTGTTTTGGGTTATGTTGGAATACTGCCCTCTCCGAAGGGAGGGGATGATCATGCTCTGCTTCAGTATGTCACAGTACATGTTGTCATTTATGGTTCCCTCAATGAACTGTAGCACCCCAGTGCTGGCAGCACTCATGCAGCCCCAGACCAGGACACTCCCACCACCATGCTTGACTGTAGGCAAGACACACACTTCACCTGGTTTCCACCACATAGGCTTGACACCATCTGAACAAAATAAGTTTATCTTGGTATCATCAGACTACAGGACATGGTTCCAGAAAGCCATGTCCTTAGTCTGCTTGTCTTCAGCAAATAGTTTGTGGGCTTTTTTGTGCATCATCTTTAGAAGAGGATTCCTTCTGGGACGACAGCCATGCAGACCAATTTGATGCAGTGCGTGGCGTATGGTCTGACCACTGACAGCCCCACCCCTTCAACCTCTGCAGCAATCATATGTCTATTTCCCAAAGACAACCTCTGGATATGACGCTGAGCACATACACTCAACTTCTTTGGTTGACCATGGCGAGGCCTCTTCTGTTAAACCACTGTATGTTCTTGGCCACCGTGCTGCAGCTCAGTTTCGAGATAGATAGAATACACCTCCCCATTCACACCTGAGATCTTGCAACACCAACGAGTCACACGACACCGGGGAGGAAAAATGGCTAATTGGGCCCAATTTGGACATTTTTACTTAAGGGTGTACTCACTTTTGTAGCCAGCGGTTTAGACATTAATGGCTGTGTGTTGAGTTATATTGAGGGGACAGCAAATTTACACTGTTATACAAGCTGTACACTCACTACTTTACATTGTAGCAAAGTGTCATTTCTTCAGTGTTGTCACATGAAAAGATATAATAAAATATTTACAAAAATGTGAGGGGTGTACTCACTTTTGTGAGATACTGTATCATAAGACTGCTATATACTGCTGAGAAAAAGTATTTAGCAGTTTATATTTACTAAAACAATTGCGTTTCGATGTTCTGTGTAATGTGGGAGACCAGATGCAGTTAATGCAGGGTCCTGGGTTTAGTAACACTTTAAAAAGGGGTTGTAAACCCTCCTGTTTTTTCAACTTAATGCATCCCATGCATTAAAGGTGAAAAAACTTCTGTCAGTGACCGGCCCCCTAGCCCCCCCGTTTTACTTACCTGACGCCCTCATTTCCCTCGGCGGGGACGAGCTGTCCCTCTCTGCACAGGGTTCCGGCTCTTGATTGTATAGATTGATAGCAGCGCAGCCACTGGCTCCTGCTGCTGTCAATCAAATCCAATAACATGGGCGCCAGGGCCAAGTCCCGCATTCGTGTCTATGGACACAAATGCTGGACTCGGGAGTGCGCCCGCAAGGTAACCCCCCGGGAGAGCGCTTCTCCTACGGTTTTATCTGATGCGAGAAGGAGCCGCCGAGGGACCCCAAAAGTCGAGGATTGGAGCCACTGTGCAAAACGAGCTGCACAGTGGAGGCAAATAAAGGGATTTTTATAACAGCTTACCTGTAAAATCCTTTTCTTGGAGTACATCACGGGACACAGAGCGACTTAGTCATTACTAATGGGTTATATAGTTTACCTTCAGGTGTTGGCACTGGCCAATTCCAAACCGGAAGTACCCTCCCCTATATAAGCCCCTCCCACCCGGGAGCACCTCAGTTTTGTAGCCAAGCAATAAGTGTCCCAAAAAGAGGGGTGGGAGCTCTGTGTCCCGTGATGTACTCCAAGAAAAGGATTTTACAGGTAAGCTGTTATAAAAATCCCTTTTTCTTTTTCGTACATCACGGGACACAGAGCGACTTAGTCATTACTAATGGGACGTCCCAAAGCAATGCCAAATGAGGGGGGGGTACATAAGCTGGGCGCCATCAGGCATGAGGATCTTTTGCGGCCTGCAACACACTGCGCCCAAAGGCGACATCCTCCTGACTTCTAACGTCTACCTGATAGAATCTAGTAAACGTGTGTACCGAAGACCATGTTGCGGCCTTACATACTTGAGCCAGGGAGGCCTGGTGATGCACTGCCCATGAAGTTCCAACCGCTCTTGTGGAGTGCGCCCTAACTTTGAACGGAGGCGGTCTCTTTCTCAAGCCATAGGCTTGTATTATGACCTGTCGAATCCACTTGGCTAAAGTAGATTTTGATGCTGCCTGACCCCTTCTGGGGCCTTCCGGCAGAACAAACAAAGAATCCGTTCTGCGAATCTGAGCAGTGGCTTTTAGATAAGCTTTAACTGCTCTTACCACATCCAAAGAATGTAATAACTTTTCCTCTACTGAGCTAGGTTTGGGGAAAAAAGAAGGAAGAACCACATCTTGGTTCAAATGAAACCTCGATACCACCCTAGGAAGAAAGGCTGGATGAGGACGTAATACTACTCTGTCCTTATGGACAACCAGATATGGCTCCTTACAGGACATAGCTGCTAATTCCGACACTCTTTTAGCCGAACAAATGGCTACTAAGAAAACCAATTTCCTGGTGAGAAGAACCAAGGAAATGTGTTGTAATGGTTCAAACGGTTGTTTCTGTAGAACCGACAGCACCAGGTTTAAGTCCCAAGGACATATGGGAATACTAACCGGAGGGCTAATACGCATCACTCCTTGTATAAAGGCTTTGACTAGTGAATGCGAAGCCAAGGGCCTTTGAAAAAATATTGACAAGGCCGAAATCTGACCCTTGATAGTACTCAAGGCCAGCTTCCTATCTACAGCCCACTGTAGGAAGTCCAGAATCCTCCCTATCATGTACTTACGTGGATGCCATTTCTTGGTCTCACACCACGTAATGTACGCTTTCCAGATCCTATAATAGATCTGCCTGGATACCGGTTTCCTGGCATTGATCATGGTAGATACCACAGAATTAGAGAGCCCTCTCTTTTTCAGAATGTGGGCCTCAATAGCCAGGCCGTCAAACCTAGGGCTGGTAAGGAAGGGTGGTATATCGGTCCTTGCGACAGCAGGTCCGGACGAAGTGGGAGGGTCCACGGACTCCTCACTGACATTTTTACAATCTCCGCGTACCATGCCCTTCGGGGCCACGCTGGAGCCACCAGAATCACTGGTTTCTTTTCTACCCTGATTCTGCGGAGTAATCGCGGTAACAATTGTGGCGGTGGGAATGCATATATCAGCTTGAACCGATCCCAAGGGAACACTAGGGCATCCGAGCCGCAAGCTAGGGGATCCCTTGTGCGAGACACAAACCTGTCCACCTTTGCGTTGAATCTGGATGCTAGCAGATCTACATCCGGTGTTCCCCACCGCTGGCATATTGCCTGGAAAACCTCGGGGTGAAGAGACCATTCCCCCGGGCATAATTGTTGGCGACTTAGAAAGTCCGCTCTCCAATTTTCCACTCCTGGGATGAAAACCGCGGATATGGCTGGGACATATCTTTCTGCCCACTCCAGGATGCAATTTGCTTCCTTCTGGGCTGCACGACTTTTGGTGCCACCCTGATGATTGATATATGCCACTGCCGTGGCATTGTCTGATTGAATTCTGACAGGGGACCCCTGGAGTTTTGGATGTCCATGCTACTAGGGCATACCGGGCTGCTCGTATCTCTAAGAGATTGATGGGCAGGGCCTTTTCTGCTTCTGACCACCTGCCCTGGAGACCATTGCTCCAGCACTGCCCCCCAGCCGATGAGGCTGGCATCTGTAGTGACCACCTTCCAAGAAACCGGACTGAAGGGTTTCCCTCTTTCCAGATTCTGGGGCACCAACCACCAATGGAGGCTCTTGCGAACGGAAGGGGACAGGGACATTGGTAAGTCTAAAGCCTGAACTTTTTTGTTCCAGGCTGACAGTATGGCCCTTTGCAAATTCCTTGAATGGAATTGACCGTAGGGTACCGCTTCGAATGAAGCCACCATCATTCCCAGCAGCCTCATGCAGAGACGTATGGATGGTTTTCTTTTTGTACCCACTAAGTGGGTCAAATTTCTTAAAGACGACACCTTCTCTGGAGGTAAGAAAATCTTTCTCTGATTTGAATCCAGCCTTAGCCCTAAGTATTCCAGACTTTTGACTGGTCTTAGAGCTGACTTGTCCCGGTTGATAATCCAACCGTGATATTCCAGATACTCGATTGTCTTGTGAATAGCTACTTCCAGCTTTTCCACTGAGTGGTCTATTAGTAGCAGGTCGTCTAGATATGCCATTATCGTTACACCCTGTGTTCTTAGATTGGCCAATAATGGGGCCAGAATTTTTGTGAACACTCGTGGTGCTGTGGCCAGACCGAAAGGTAAGGCTCTGAACTGAAAATGGCGCCCTTCTACTGCAAAGCGTAGAAATTTCTGATGGGCCGGAAAGATGGGAATATGCAGATAAGCATCCCTTATGTCGATCGAGGCTAGCCATTCCTGCCCTTGTAGGGCGGTGGCCACTGATCGGATCGACTCCATCCGAAAGGTCCTGATATTTAGGAACTTGTTTAGCCCTTTTAGATTTAATATGGGCCTCACGTCCCCATTTGGTCTGGGGACTGTGAAAAGGTTCGAGTAAAACCCGAATCCGCTTTCTTCCAGGGGAACCTTCATGATTACCCCTTGGAGCAATAGTTGTTCTAGTGCCAGAAGGAGGGATCCTCTCTTTTGGGGATCTCTTGGCACGTTTGACCTCATAAATTGGGCAGGAGGAGTGCCTTTTAACTCCAGCTTGTATCCCAGACTTACTGCGGAGAGCACCCATCTGTCTCTGATGGTGTCCCGCCAGGTCTCTGTGAACAACTGAAGTCTTCCCCCCACCCGATTGAGCGGGGGCAACGCTTCATGCCTTAGGGGGAGGTTTTGTACCTCTCTTGATCCAGGGCTTCTTGTTACCCTGTGATTGTCCCTGATTTCTGCCCCCTGAATTTGACCGCGGAGGCCGTCGGAACTGCTTCCCAGCCGATGTGCCCGGGACTGGAGAGGTAGGCCTCTTAAAAGAAGGACTTCTACCCTTGTTCTTAACCGGTAAGAGTGAACTTTTACCGGCAGAAATTTTCTGGATATATTTGTCCAGATCTTCTCCAAATAAGCGTTCTCCATGAAATGGGAAGCTAACCAGCAGTTTTTTACAGGGAGCTTCAGCAGACCAGTTTTTGAGCCACAGAAGCCTACGCATATGTACTATAGACAGCGTAAAGCGGGAGGCCTGTTGGATTGTATCCTTTATGGCGTCCACCGCAAAACACAAGGCTCTAGGCAGGTCAGCTAGGGCATGAGCCTGCTGATCTGGTAAGTCCCTTAAGACTTGTTTCAACTGATCTTTCACTGCTTGGCAGACTCCAATCGCTGCTACCGCAGGTTGTGTCACCATACTTGCTGTAGAGAAAGCAGATTTTAGTAAAGACTCCAATTTTTTATCTATTGGGTCTTTGAACATTGGAACATTATCTACTGGACATGTCAGTGATTTGTTAACAGAAGAGATGGCTGCGTCCACTATAGGGACCCTCCATTTTCTTATGAACTTATCCTCCATGGGATAGATCACCGGAAATCTCTTGGGGGGAGCAAATATTTTATCAGGATGCTCCCAATCCTGGTAAATAAGCCCTTCTAATAAAGGGTGGATTGGGAAGGAACAGACCGCCTGGGGAGCTTTTAGCGACCCCAGCGAGGAAACCGTAGTGGATGGTGGTTCCGCCAGAGGCATTTTAAATGCTGATCGGACCATGTTAGTCAGAGACTGAACCCATAATCTTTCAGCCTGAGAAGCTGAGAAAAGGTTCTTCCACTGTTGATTCCTCTATAAGTGAATCAACCTCATCCTGATCCCCTTCAGGTAGGTCGATCTCTGTGTGGGGCTGTTCCTCCACTAACAGGCACTCTGAAGGAGGAGACGGAGATCGGACGCGCTTTTCCTGTGACAGGGAAGCAGCGATCAATGCTGTTAATCTCTCTTCCAATCCTCCCAGAGTTGAGGATAAAACCTCCTCTGTTATATATACAGGAGCAGGTGGACTGGGGACAGCCGCAGCACCAGGCATTCCTGCGGGGTTTCTACGGCTACTGACCTCTGCATTCTCAGGGGAGATTGGTGCAGTGCAAGCATGCCCAATATCCTCAGAGCCCGATGGAGACCCCTTTGGCTTCCTGGAAGATCTATTTCCGGAGCGTCTGGACGACATATCCTTTAAGCACAAAGCTGAGGTATTCCCGTCGTCATACACCAATTTTTGCTGGTAATAGTCTAACACAGGTGCTGCTATATACCAGCTGGTGTCCACTAAAGTGCCTTTCTATGGGGATGCCTGCATCAACCGCCTCTGTGTGCCACTGTTTGTTGCTAGCTCTGTTTGCATGCAGCTGACACTTGTACTGTGTCTTTTACCATGCTGGGACGCCCGCACATGCGCAGAAGCGCCGCGGCGCGCATCGAGCGTCATCCACCCGCCCCGCCCCTTTTTTTTCATAGGAGGCGCGTGCACGCGCCCGCGCGCGCGCCCGTGCGCCAATGGCGCCCTTTTCGAAAACCAACAGAGGACTAGGAGCCAGGGCCCTTTTTGCCGGAGGGCCTGTGCGGTGGATGAACGCAGCAACAGGGCAGAGGAAGTGGATTCCCTCAGAGAAACTTACCAACTGCCTGGATCTTTTGAGTTGAGAAAACCAAAGATCCACATTTACAAGAAAAATGGACTACAGCGGCCTCTAGTGGTTTAACACAGGTACCGCGGTCCCTGTTTTTTTTTTTTTTTCTTGACTACTATTAAAATTTTACATTTTCAGTAGATATAGGCAAACACAGATATTTAGCGGGAATACCGTTAGGTAACAGACAGAAAGACAAATTAGGCTTGGGGGTCCCCCAATAGAACCAAGTTCCTGAGGGCCCCCACTTACCTGATCCCCGCCGCAGGACTTTGTTTGGTCCACAAAAGTCCAAACTTCACCTATCACGGCAGGCATTGTAATTAAACCTTCAGGGACCGGGTTCCCAAGGATTCCACTCCCCTGGACCTGTATAGCACCCTGCACAGACAGCGTCTTGGTCGTGGGTATGACCAGAGCTCTGGATCCCAGGGTCCAGCCCTCCTAAGAGAAGCATTACAGGCAAAACCTTGCTCTTCTGCTGCAAGGCCCGGGTACCGACCGTTTAGCTATGAAGCTTTTTTGGTGGGATCCGGAACAGCTTACTAAGGCCCAAAAGAACCTGTACGCAAGCCCAGTGAAAACACATGTTACTCTTTGGCCAACACCTTAGACACTGGCAAAAAACTGAGGTGCTCCCGGGTGGGAGGGGCTTATATAGGGGAGGGTACTTCCGGTTTGGAATTGGCCAGTGCCAACACCTGAAGGTAAACTATATAACCCATTAGTAATGACTAAGTCGCTCTGTGTCCCGTGATGTACGAAAAAGAAATGAGATTTTTTTTTTTTTTAAATAACAAAGGAAGACGGTTTACAATCAATCACTTTAGGCATTCCCTTGAAAAATGCTAACAGTTTCCTTGCATGACCAGAAAAAGCTCTTAAATTCCTACAGCCTCTCATAATCAATACGGCTAATTAACTGCCAACATTTCTTTGGCAAATTATTCTAAGAAAAATAGGGCTCCAAACCATTATTAAATGTCAAACATATAATATGAATAGGTGCCATCAAGAGTGGCTGCTCTCATTATTAATGCGACAACCTCATTACATCCGCAGGAGCAGTATTAGTGGTTATGTGACTCAGGAGTAATCCTTCTAACTGCATCCTGCTGTCATGGGTGTAGCCATTTCTAGGTCATCCAAATACTTCTATAATTAATATCAACGATTTAGAAAATTTAAAAAAAAAACCACATACATACTGTATATTACTGTATATGCACCATGTTGAGTGACTTGGAAACAAAGTAGCTAGGACTCACATTCTTGCCTATTATGTCCTGTACACAGTTGAGTGGTAACACATCAAATGTAGGACTTAAACAATATAGCCAACAAAAAAAACATGAAAGCCCCACTCCAGGATAGTTTTCAGTGCCTGCATAACATGGACACTTCCCATTAGGTGTCCCGCGGAGGGATCCAAACAAAGATCCAGAAGAGGAGTAGGATACCATCATAGGAGGGTCCACAAAAACAAAAAACACCACAGTACTAGGTCAGCGCCCCCTCCCACTCCCACTCAGAACTGGCTGTGATTGGGGGCCTGTAGGGGGGACCTAGGTGACCATATCTAGCTTCACATGGTAAGAAGAAAAAAAAATAAAGATGCATAGTTAGATGGGTTAGAGAGGATAAAATAGTTCTCTCAAAATGGTGCTTTAACAAAAAGTTATAATAAAAAGGGAATAGCAGCCGGAAAAAAAAAACCTGATCTATTTTTTTTTTATTTACTTTTGGTACACATGACAAAGCGAGGGAGGATCTCTCCTAAGGGGGCAGACAGCAATTCAAATTCTTCTCCACTATATGCAAAACTAAAAATAATACTTTGCATTTAGTTATAGGTCTAAATAATGATATAGAAATCGATGCATTTTTATTTTTATTTTATTTATATTGGCCCGCAGCCAACTTATGTTATGCATCTGTCAGAAAAGACACATTCCTCTCCAGCTTCAGTAGCAGGATTCAGTTGGATAGACAGGATTCCTTATTACCCTTTCTCGCTTATTTAAGGGCCAGTTCACACCAGAAGGATTATATTCAAATCCCATCTGTGTCCCAGGGATATTCGTCAGCCAAATCATAAAAACTGAGAATTCCCTGTTGGAACCACCTTTATGAGGGTGGTTACTTGCAGTGTACAGTCACCCTCTGTTGACCTCTCCTAACATGGACTATATTAATACCCACAGACAATGGGGGCCTGATGCAGCGATTTGCCTGCCTTTATCTGGCCCCTGGGGCACCATTTCATCCACCGATACCAACAATGGGGCCCAATTTCACCCAAACACAACAACAATGGGGCCCAATTTCACCCAAACACAACAACAATGGGGCCCAATTTCACCCAAACACAACAACAATGGGGCCCAATTTCACCCAAACACAACAATGGGGCCCAATTTCACCCAAACACAACAACAATGGGGCCCAATTTCACCCAAACACAACAACAATGGGGCCCAATTTCACCCAAACACAACAACAATGGGGCCCAATTTCACCCAAACACAACAACTGGGCTGAATGACACCAACAAAGGAGCACAAAACCTCCCCACTAACACCAACAATGGGGCTCAATTCCTAGACTGAAGGGAGGTGTAGAATTGGCGCTAATTACAATTCATGGACTTCCTTGCTCTAGAGTGCAAGTGAATATTTTATATATAAATAGATACATAAATACCCCTATATTATACTAGTGTCATTGGTGCCATAGTGTAACTCCTAAAGGCTTCACTAATATATATGAATACGTGATAAATATAATGATGAGCATAAAATAATATATATATATATAAAAAATAAAATAATGAAATGAATAAAATATTGTGAAGGTGATAACAGTGAAAAAAATTAAACCAATGTATAAAACCGTGATAGTAATAAATTAATGATGCATGCAAAAATGTCCTGCGACTAGCGATAAAGTGCAAAAAAAAAAATGCAGAATTGTGCAAATTGATGTGATAGTCCAATGATTTGATGCTAGATGCCCAGCAACTTTGTTAGGCAAAAAAACTTGCGACTATGCAGAAAAGTGCAAATGCAACCTCATGCGATTTGGTTGAGCAACACGATTGTCCAATGATTTTGTAGTTTTTTCAGAGGCTAGGTGCCCAGTGCCTGGTGATGTGACCTTTTTTAATCTTCAAGACTGGTGCCCACAGCAGAACGTGCGCCAATAAAGACCGCACTCACCAGATGTTCACCCCCTCTTGGGGTGAAAAACGTTCACAGTATATGCCACTGTGCAGTACTCTGGCGGTGTCTCGTCTCCCTGGTCCTTGGGCTCAATTCCTCCCAAACACAACAATGGGGTACAATTTCTCTCAAACACACCAACTGTACTGAATGACACCAACGATGGGGCACAATTCCTCCCACTGACATCAAAGATGGGGCATTGTCCCACCCCCCACTGATGTCTGGACCTTTTCTACTCCCAATGGCCACAGCCCAGCCCCCCTAGTAAACTGGCCCGTTGTTTGGAAAGTTTGGAGACCCCTGGTGTAGAGGGACAAGCAGCATTACTTAAATAGATTTTAAATATTAATCATAAGGTTATAGTAAAGGCAGACATTTTTACTCAGCACCCCTTCTTAATGAATGATTACAGCAGAAAGATAAACTCCTCCAATCAAGTTGCTGACCAGCAGGAGTTTATTTTTTTTGTAAAACACTTTTCTGAAAAGTTGACACACTGATATTTATTTTCCTAATTGTATCTTAATTTTAAATATCAATACACAAGATAAAATAAAAGCAGATACTACTTATACATAATTGTGCACTATACCAGGGGTCTCCATACTTTTCAAGCAAAGGGCCAGATTACGGTCTTTCAGAGTTCAGGGGGGCCGGATTCTGACCAGTCAGGGTAGAAAATGCCCAAGGGCCGAGCATCAGTGAGAATAAACATGGCCCCAGTGTTGGTGGGCAGTAAGAGGAGGAATAGTGTTCCATCATTGCTATTAGTCTAAGAAATAGTGCCCCATTGTTGGTGCTATTGGGAGGAATAGTGCCTCATATCGTTGGGAGCAATACTGCCCCAAGGGCCGGATGAAGGCTAGCAAAGGGCCACATCCGCCCTCGGGCCGCAGTTTGGAGACCCCTGCACTATACAAAACTTCAGTCCCTAAAACAGATCCTGTTTTTGCAGATTTTGACCATAAGGTGCCACCATACTTCATACACAATTCTGCTATCCTCAGCAGGAAATCATTTCAATGCGTTTTGCTCACAGGTGGATAATGACAATATTTAGCAGTCTAATAAAGTTGTTATTGAATCACCTTATCGAACAACGCTTGGGCCAGCTCAAACCATTCGAACGCTAGTGATGAGCCATTTATGAACTCCAGTGGTTGGTTACATGTGACAACACTGTCACTCTGGGATGACAATTAAGTGCAAGTAAATGGTGACTACAGGTGATGGAACTGAGAGGATATTTATCCAGAGATGATGCCTATGTTGAGCGGAAATGAAGCAGAGGCTCACGTTCAGATGCAGGGAGTGTGATCTGCAGGGCCCCAGGGCACTTAGAAAGATGCTATTCCAAGATCGCCTGGATTGTAAACACGACAAGCCAAGCAAGTAAAAGCAGTCTGGAGTGTGTGAGTAATCACATAATGTAGGTGGAAAGCTCACGTCAACCTTCCTTCAAATATTTGGAGGCTGAATTCCAAACGGTTAGAACACCATACAATACACACTGTGCATGTGAACTCCTCCAGTCTGGATCGTCTTGTAATCCAGGCACCCCAAAACACCAGAGCGAGGTGTAGTGCTGGTTATAAATTAGGCAATTTTACAGCAATCACCACCACTTTTTAAATTATATAACTGAAAAATAGGTTTCAGCAGCAAAACCACCATATGAATTGAAGGAATGTGTGTGAGGTGATCTGGATTCCCTTGATCCTTTTTCATAAAACAAAACTGGTTAAAGAGTCTGGAAAAAAACCTACTAGGGCAGAGTCATCATACTTGTGTAAGACCTAACTTCACTGCAGATAAAGCTGAATTCCAAGCAAAAAAAAAAAAAAGTCATCTTCTGCCATAACCATAAATGAAATAAATCATTGTGTGCACCAAATGCCTTTACAAACCTGGATAATACCCTGTAAAAAGTAGCAGTGGCATAATTACTGTTCTGTACCAGGACTATGCAGAGAGCAGAACTGTGGGAGGGGCCCAGCGGGACCATCTACTACAGGAGGAGGCGGAGACAAGACCAGTCACCCTGCACAAGGAGAGAGCAGCAGTGACTGGTCTTTATTACAGGAAGCTCCTCCATAAAAAGGAAAGTTTAACTTTAGATTACTGCACAGAATACCCAAAGCACACCAAGATTCAAGTAAGAATACACAGATCACTTGTGTTTAGACCAGGATGGATATGATTTAAATCTAGTCGATTTAAATCACAATTTAAATCACTAGTAAAAAGGGTTGATTTAAATCATAATTTTTAAAGAGCAACTGTCATTTCTGTCCTGCCGCAGCTCCTCCTCTGACCCACTGTTGACTCAACGACAGTCCCATTTCTTTAATGGGACGGCTGGTGACGCGGCAGTGACACAAGGTGAAGGA
Organism: Rana muscosa; assembly: GCA_029206835.1. Taxonomy (NCBI): domain Eukaryota; kingdom Metazoa; phylum Chordata; class Amphibia; order Anura; family Ranidae; genus Rana; species Rana muscosa. The sequence continues at coordinate 847,356,514 of CM055117.1, forward strand.
CGTGGCGGCAGCAGGTGAGTGGATGCCCACTAACAGACGCTGCCAGGATAGATCTGAAACAGGTGCTCTTTAAAACGTAAGCACTTATTCCTACTGGCATTTAGAATCATAAAAATTTGCAAACAAAATTAAAGGTTTCCTATTTAAAATATTAAGCTGTCAGGTTAGTAAAACAACAATATCAGAAGCGATTCAATCATACAGTTTGTTAGTTTACATAGATTTGCAAAACAATGGGATAAAGGAATATTCCTGAACTTTGTTTTATCTCATGGTTACTGTGAAATTGTGTGAATGCATCAATGCAGTGCATGTTCTCAACTTGCAGAGCTGGGATTCATTTAATGAGTTTACAAAAATATGTAAATATTGCAGAATATACAGCCTCATGCTACATAACCAAGCCCCATTTCATGCTGAATAAACTAAATTATTAATGTGTCTTTGGATAGATTTTTACTCCAAAAGCATTTTATTAAAATAAATGTGAAAAAACAAAACAAAAAAAAAACTTTTTTTTTTTTTTCCTCATTGATTTATATCCACCCTGGTTTAGACATTCGATTATCTAGGAGGTCGGCATTAAAGAATACAGCTCAGTCTAGGACCCACCTTAGGAGTTCTTACATTTAACCCTACATAGGTCCCCTTCAAGACATACTTGGGTACTTAAAAATGATTGTATTTAAAATATATGTTAATACATACATAACTGGCTTAAAGGCCAACTCCACCTTTAAAAAAAAAAAAAAAGAAGTTTTTTTTTTTTTTTTTACACCGGAGCCTGCAAAGCATTGCACCCGCAATCAGTGAATCATGGGCACAATGGTAGGATTCAGTGCACTCTTCCTCTAGATTTATTTCAATACGGAGATACAGGCTTTCAGTTGGAGAGCTGGAAGAAGTGTTAAAAAGGATGAAGTGTGCAGTAATTACCACACTTGTGTTCTGTTGAGAACTAAAAGTCTGTCTGCCATAGTGGGGGCAGGGTTGGGGGTCTGCTTGGCACCATGTTACATCCCAGATATGGGTGTAACAATGTAAAAGATGGAATTAACCTTTAAAAATTCTTTATATATTTATTTTTACCTCTGCCTGCCATTCAGGCAGAGAATATCCATCTACACACACCGTTCCTGTAGATGGGTTTTAAGTTGTGTCCTCAATAAAGTATGTCTAATTGATGGTCTGAGTAATTTGAAGTTATTATAAGCTATGCATGCCACTGGTGCCAGTTACTATTGTAATTATTAGGGCTTGACTTATATAAAATCAGTGTGGATAATAGCATTACTGCATATCTAATGCAGCTGGTGCTAGGAAGCACTAGGTAGCCTGTATTCATCTGCCTACATTAGAGAACACAAAAACAGACACTACACAGTGCACCTGTGTCTAGGAATTCAAAGTTATATTTCCAGCAGACTATTACAATACATTGCGTAGAACAGGGCTTGACAAATTTGCTTGGAATCTAGGAGCCAGCTACAAAAGTTAGGAGCCAGGAACGTGCCCCGTCCCGCCGAGCTTGCGTGCAGAAGCATACGCGAGTAGCGCCCGCATATGAAAGCGGTGTTCAAACCACACATGAGTTATCGCCGCGATTGGTAGAGTGAGAGCAATAATTCTAGCCCTAGACCTCCTCTTAACTCAAAACATGCAACCTGTAGAATTTTTTTAAACGTCGCCTATGGAGATTTTAATGGGTAAAAGTTTGTCGCCATTCCACGAGCGGATGCAATTTTGAAGCGTGACGTTGGGTATCAATTTACTCGGCGTAACATTATCTTTCACAATCTAAAAAAAATTGGGCTAACTTTACTGTTGTCTTATTTTTTAATAAAAAAAAGTGTATTTTTCCCAAAAAAGTGCGCTTGTAAGACCGCTGCGCAAATACAGTGTGACAGAAAGTATTGCAACAACCGCCATTTTATTATCTAGGGTGTATATATATATATATATATATATATATATATATATATATATATATATATATATATATATATATATATATATATTTTATTAGAGGGAAGGAGATGGCAGTGAAAGGAGACGGAGATGGCAGTGAAAACAGACAGGGGAAGCTCCATTAGCATTGCTGGTTGTCTTGTCATACCAACGGCCACCACAAGATGGCACCAGATTACAGAAGGAAGCATAGGCCTGCAGAAAGCCACGGCCTCAATTACTGGCCGGCGCGGTCCGATTTAAATCGCGCACGAAGACACAAGATACCCCAGCTGTGCCGCCCCAGGTCGCCAATTCTAGTCGCAATAGCAACCTGGCGCCCGGGGTTTGTCAAACCCTGGTGTAGAAGAACATATAAGGGCTAACGGTAACTCTCACATGAAGGTGGGGTTTTTTTTTTGGTGTAATTTTCCACAACAGGGGTCGGTAACCCCTTGTATACATGCCAGGGGTGGCACTCGGCGCCTTTTGTTAGCATGTGTATTCACCTCCCTGATGAAAGCACAACAGTGGCCCGAGTGCGTTTGAGGCCGTGTGTGAAGCACACCACAGTCAAAATGCAAGCTTCCCCCCTTCCATAGCCCCGAGACCTAAAAAAAAAAAAAAAAAAAAAGGTAATTCATCCCCACTTTACCTAGTTCTCCAGCGCGCGCGCGCGCACACACACACACACACACTTTTCTACCCCAGCTACACTGCAAACTGCTGCTGGTCCTAAAACCCTCATTACTGCCAATGCTGCAGTCAGGGAACCAGGGAACGTTAGCACCCCTCACCCCCAGTGCTCAGCTCCCTCTATTCAGCAGCCGTGTAATGTCTGTTTGCAAAAATAATTTGTACCAGTATTTGGGGTGCAACTAGGGAAGCAATGAAAGTTTGTTTAAGAAATTAACCTTTGTGCTGAGGTTTATGCATGTCTGCAAGACTCTTATTAGTGCCACTGTAATTGAGTCTTTTTTTTCCCCCTTTAAATATACATGTGTTGTGTAGGCTCAGATTATTAAACTACACCCAATAGTCACCATAATGTCCAAATTTTGCGATGGGCACAGAGCTCACCTGCAGGTCCTAATCGCACGCTAGTGACAAAAAAACTGCCTACCCCTGTTCTAGAGCGCATCCTAAATGTAATATTTGAAAAATAGATTAAATTTTTTTTGTAATTCTGACTGGTAACAAAATATTAATATTGTGGTATCACCCCACTGCAGATTGAAAAGCTTGCTAAATACGGCACCAATTGACTATTTAAAAGGTTCTCCTGATAGGGCCTGTGTACACATGCAGACTTTGCCATGCGCCTCATGAGCTTCCCATGAAAAAGCGGGTGGAAAAATGGTTTCTCATCAAGAGGACGTTACCCAGATTGTGTCGAGATTATCTTTAAAAACGCAGATTAAAAAATATTCTGAAAAGGACATTCTGCTTTAGCACAGTTGGAATGTTTTTTGATCAGCGCCAACCAAAATGTACTTGCCTGGGAGTTATCGCAAGAACATAAAAAGGATAACAATTCAGATTGTAAGTGATAAAGGTCAGTAACATCACAGCACTGAATGTGCCTATGCAGATGCTTGATACCCCCTGCTTATAAAAATCTTCATCTTAGCCTTGTTTCTGGAAACAAAATCCTACAAAAGATGCCATGTCATCAGGGAAAAGTTCTCCAGCTCCCTCAAGTATAGCTTTGAGGAAGGCAGTATTTATAGGCCATCTCCAAACAATCCATGCATTTTTTAGGTTTTGGCTAGAAAGGGGGAATGGTTGGAACTTCAGATCTTAACTTCCATAGTGCCCCCCAACCTCTCAGTGTCCCTGGGCCCTAAAGCCTCCACAACATCCCAAAGTGCCGCCCTGCCACCAAGAGTGCCTCCCAGCTCACCATAGTGCCCCCAACCGTGTCACATAATATCCCCCAGCCCCCTCCAGTATCCTCATTCCCTATAGAGCCTTCCAACTTTATTCTTCACAGCTAAGGGCATTGCATGCTTTGGGAAAACTTACTGGGTTCCGGTCTCAAAAAGTTGGAGACCCATTACCCTAATGCATTGCGACGAACAGTATGCCTGCCCAGGAGGGGCAGGGTAAGTATATGAATGACCTTTTTACACTCCTCCCTTCTGTGACCACAGAGTTGCTGTGAAAGGAGCAGGGAAGGGCCAGACACGCAACGTCTTTCATCCATTATGGAGTATATCCAGTATGATGGCTATTAGACAGCGTTGCAGCTTTATGGACTGGTATTGTAGAAGTCACAGGCCTAAAAGGTATGCTATATAAAGAATAACAATTTTGCTTCACTGCACAGCGATTTAGAACATATCAGGTCCCCTTGGAGGGTCTAGATAATTTACAACAAAGGTATACTAACCATTAAATACTAGAAACCCCCGTGATAAGCCTTTAATGGACACTTGACAGCAATTAGTTAGCATCCATGTCACCGGTATGTGACATGGGCTCTGCAAGTACCCTTCCACACTGGAGACCAGAAGAAAGAAGCGTTGAGACCCAGTCTATTAAGTGACCACAAGTTGGGGATCTGCAATGCGAAGCCTAAGTAATGGACTGGCAACCACATAAGATCTCCACGCCTTTGCCTGCTGCTGCCTCACTCAGCAGGTAACCAATTCCTGTCTGCCTTCAGACTTACGATCAAGTATCAAAACAAAACTCAGGCAATCAGAAATGTGCGACTTCTACAAAGTAGTTCACCATCTGTAATACTTTCAAAAAGGTTTGGGACCTCAATTTATATAGAATGTTGGCCTATTTTCTTTTTCCCCCCCCCCCATGACATTTCTTGCTTTTGCCACATAAAATCTAAGTTTAAAATACTCAATTTCCCAGGGCCCCGATTACATTATTTAACTAGATTACCAGAACAGCATTCTAATAGCTGTGCTATGCTTTTCCCTAAAGAAAAACTAAAAACCGCATCTGTCCCAGTTTTCGGTCTCAGAAATATTAAACAGCAGATCCTGTCTCTGTACTTTAAAGTGACACCAAAAAATATCCTTATTTCCCAAAAATAATCCATACACATTCTATTTGTGTAGTACAACTTTTGCTTTCCATTAAAAAAGATATACTGCAGCAATTGAAGAATAACTCCATTTGTTTTCTAAAGATTTAAAAGTCAGCAACTAAAAACTATAGCTGCTGACTCTTAAGATACTGACAGTCACCAGCCACAGAGTCCAGCACTGTCCTCACTGGGGCCAGTTCTTCTCTGGTCTTTGGAGCCCTGGTGCCACCATCTTAGCTGCGAGAGCCAGGTGTGACTTCTTGCTCTTTCACAGCCGCCTCACCACTGCACATGGGCTAGAATAGATCACGCTGAGCTGTCGGATTGTTCCACAGCCTCCCTCGGACGTGTAAAGTGTCACAGGCGGTTGTGGGTGGGAGGGCGAAGCTTACCCAATTCTCACCTAGGCATAAGTTTCAGAAGTGGGAGAGGGTACCTGTGAGAAAAATGGTACCCATTCTCAAAAGCACAAATTTGTTAGAGGTGAGGGGAGAGGCAGATTGGCAGTTTTTATTTTTAAGTGTTAGAACCACTGTCAGGTATTTATTGTTCATGTTGGGCTGAATTCACAATATTTTCTATCCCAGTAATAGAAAAGGGATGGCAGGATTGATAAGAAACCTTTCCAAAAGAAACAAAGAATAAAAACACTATTTTTTTGATGATTGGGGAAGGGTGGGATGGGATCCTCATACAGGTTTTCAGTTTTGTGAGACTTCCCCAATTACCCTCTTTTTGTCCTGATGTTACAAGGTTGTCACTGATGCAGTGAAGGGAGTTATTCCACTGAAGTTAAAGCACATAAAAAAAACAGGAGGTTCTAATCCTATTAAAAAAAATTAACTAAATCAATGTACACTTAAAAGGCAGTAAAGTCTTCCTCTTTAATTGTACCTACAGGTAAGCCTATAGTAAGGCTTACCTGTAGGTACTGTAAACGTATCCTAAACTAGCACAGTTTAGGAGATATTTACTATATAAGCTGCCGCCATCGGCTCATGTGCACTGAAGGAACAAGCTCACGTCGTTTCTTCAGGACCTATGCCGTGATCGATGGCACCGGAGCGGGAGTGACATCATTGCGGGTCCGGCCAATCACAGCACCGAAGCCCACAAACTAGGGCTGGGAAAAAAATCGATTTTAATCTTGAATCGAGTTTTGAGTTCAAATCGATTCAGATTTGAAGAAAATCGATTTTTTTAGATTTTTTTTTTTCCTTCAGAGTTTCCATAGCAGGGCTCCAGGGGGCGTATCCGGAATGACACTGGGCGGCGTTACCCCAATTACATCTACTCGCCGCAGCCGCCACGAGTAGATGTAATGTAACACTAACTAACCACAAGCCGCCGTCTGCCTACCTGATCAGCGTATCATGCAGACAGATGGCAGCCATTGCAGTGTTCAAAAGCCGCGCCTCCCGAGTCCTCGTCGTCTGTAATAGGCGGAACACTCAAATTGCACAGCAGGCAGTGTTCAGCCTATCACGGACATCCTCTCATCCTCGTCTGTTATGAGGATGAGCGGATGTCCATGATAGGCGGAACACTGAATGCAGGGAAATTGAGAGTTCCGCCTATCACAGACGAGGAGGAGGCGCGGCTTTTGAATACTGGAACGGCCGCCGGTGTAGCAGTAAAATCCGTATCCCATGAAAATCTGCATCAGGTATGGGCACAGTGATTGAAGCATGGGCACAGTGAGGCATTGGACACAGTGAGGCATTGGGCACAGTGAGGCATTGGGCACAGTGAGGCATTGGGCACAGTGAGGCATTGGGCACAGTGAGGCATTGGGCACAGTGAGGCACGGGCACAGTGAGGCACGGGCACAGTGAGGCACGGGCACAGTGAGGCACGGGCACAGTTCAATTCAACTAAGAGTAACCTCAGGATTTTTTGTTGTTTTATTAGCTAAATCCAAACACAGTATTAATAATTTGGATGTTTAACAATCTTTGTTGCACACTGACTTTGCAGTTAGAGAAAGGGTTTGCCTTTGCAATTTTGTTTGTTGATGCACTTTAATTATTATAATAATAATAAAAATAAAACAAAAGCAGATTTTTTTGGGGGAAAAAAAAAAAAAAAAAAAATCGCCCAGCCCTACCACAAACCCAGAAGTAACTCCGGGAAAGATGTCGGCAGTGGGAGCTGAGTGTGGGCGGCACTGCAGGGCATCGTTCTAAGGCAATATCATTGGGGTATCATTGTCTTGTATAAAACCCACTCAGAAAGATATCAAGACAGATCAAGAAAAGAATGGACTTTTTAGGCCTCATGCCCACGGGCGTTTTTTCAGCCGCGTTTTTGAGCGTTTTTTACAGCTTAAAAACGCCTGTCCATGTTAGTCTATAGCTTCATGCCCACCTAGGCGTTTGAGCTGTAAAGAGCATAGGCGTTTGTAAGCTGTAAAAAAAACCCAGGGCCAGTGCGTTCCTCAGCGTCAGAACTAGGCAGGAAAAAACGCGAGCGTCAAAAACGCGCACTAACGCGCACTAACGCGCGGTCGCGTTTTTAGCTCCGACGTTTTTTTTTTTTTTTTTTTTAAAAAAAAAAAAAAAAAAAAAAAAAATATTTACAATAACATGGACAGGCGTTTTTAAGCTGTAAAAAACGCTCAAAAACGCAGCTGTAAAAACGCCAGTGGGCATGAGGCCTTAGGCATAATGAAATATATTGTAAATATTTTATTGAAACAAGAAAAACAAACATTCTAAATGTTTTTAAATAGGTTTTTGTTTCAATAAAATGAATACAATATATCAAAGCCCATTCGGTCTTCATTTCTTGATCTCCCTTAATTATTAGAACGTGGCATAGTGCATCATAGTGTTGTCCATAGTACCACTCTCTGGAGACACATTTCCCATGTCATTCAGAAAGATAGCCAAGATGGAATGCTAAAGAAAACAACTAACCCATGCATTCAACAATCCACCAGTGCACAGCTGATGCGAGCCAACACGTGTAGTTACAAGGACAAAACAATCCACCTAATTGGGATGCTCAGATGCCCACACTGCACTGACAACCAACATGACACTACTCTGGGTCTGTGACACTTAGGCTCCATGTACACGGGACGTTTTTACAACTGCTCCTGAACGATTTAACCTGACAGATAGTAACCGTTTGTTTTGCCGCGTTTACAATTTTTTTATTTTTATTTAAATGGGCAAAAACGAAAAACGCCTAAAAACGAAACATTGCTAAACGCGGGTTACCGCGTTAGGCGTCTGAAATGTGGAAATCTTCGGCGTCTGAACCCGTTTTTTGCTTTCAAAGAGACGCTGTTAAAAACGCAACTGCCTAAAAAAAGTCAATAAAAACGAGACTGTGTATATGTACACATAAGATAACATTGAATGAGTTCAGGGGCAGTTGAAAAAAGCATCCAACTGCCTCTGAACGTACGTTTAGCAGCGTCCGGTGTACATGGGGCCTTACAGACATGGACTTTAGGCAGTGACAGAACAATATGATGCTTTAACAGTCTGTAGTAATCTCCAAAAAGTTTTTTCCCTATTAGTTTTGGAGACACATCTAGCTATTAATTCAACGTCGCACAAAACTATACCACTGCCACTAAACCCATCAAGCACTGATTTCAGATAACAGGCACATATTTGACAAATTCATCTAAATTTCCATCCTGGTAGAGTACCCCTTTTAAAAAATCCCACTGATGAATTCAGTTTCATTGTACAATGATTAGCAGACAAAAAGGATGCTATCACATTTCAAAGAGAACGCAAACTCTTTAAGAGGCAAAGATGTAAAAGTAGAAAAGTTCCTGCTTGAGAGATCAAGACACAAACAGGATGAGAGACCGTCATGGATCACAGGAGCCCAAGAGCTCTGAAGACACACAGTCAATCCATGTAAACTTCTCTACTTTACTACATCTAGGTACTTGGGAAAGATGACTCCCCAACCAATGCAAAAAAACAGCCTGCCAACTCAGCTACGTCACGGTCTTGACTTTGCAAATAAAATTAAAACAATGTATGCTATAAAAAGTACACTAGTAAAAACATACAATGCCATAGGAGAACATTCTGTTTTCTGCTGTAGAGTAGCAGTTAAACGAAGCTTTAAAAAAATGCCACAGTAGCAAGTTGAAAGTCTAACAGTCGTGCTCAGATTATATTCCTAGGACAGCGTGGCAGAGCAAAGGCCAGGCACATAGGAAAGCATCAACAAGCATGATAAGGCAGCTCTTATCTAAGCAATGTCCAGCCATTACTCATAGAAATTGTACTTAGAAGGTACACAGTTCAGTAACAACTAAAGTAAAATCTTAGATCAGCTAAAATAGTGTTAGGTTAAACAGATGTAGGTGCTCAAAGTAAGCAAATACTGCTGCTGGTAAATATAATGTCATTTAATTATCAGACCCCTGACCCTGACTTGGTGCCCCCTTCCAGATCTTAGCAGCATAAGGGGCATAGATAACATTGCTCATAATTGGAAGGTAGATCTGGCCATCTATCGCGGAATATAATGGGAGATGGTCAGTCCATTACCCTCAGAGGCTAGCCATACACACATAGATGTCTCTCCTTTAACCTGTGGCTAGACTCCCACTGAAAGTTATTGCATTCAACCAGCACAGACCCCCACAGCTGTCAGATTACCCAAATAGTGATTGTATCCAGTCTGGCCAAAAGCTTCACAACCAGCTCCTTCAATTATTCATTCACTTCTTTTCTGAATTCTCGTTCGGGGACCAAATATCCCGATTTCTATACTCTACTTCCTGGATGATGGTACGACCAATTTTATTATAGATTACCAATTTATTTCCTAGAGGCTATTTCATTCAAAGTTGTTGAACTGGGTGGTAGTGTATTTTGAGCATCACTTCCCAGATAAAGTGTATGCCACAGATTCTGGTGGGGCCTTCTACAAGGGTGCCTGCTACTCATATGCAGGGAACAAGTAGAGGGTTTATAGGACTTTATGCTTTGAAAAAAACACCAATTCTTGAATAAAAACTGGTCACAAACTCAAGCAGTTAAAACTAGAATATGATCAAGTATTGTGTTCAGTAAAGACTTCATATCAAAGTACACAGTAGATCCAGATATATTCAACAGATGAAGTTGTTTTACACTGTTCCACCCCAAACTTCCCCTACAGATGAGCACTAAGAATGAGCTCTGGCGTGTTCGCATCGTACACTTGCAGAGCCCGCCAGGAAGTCGGCACCGCGCTAATCGGAGCCAGGGAGACATTTCCCGATCTCTGCAGCCGAGCATCGGGACAATGTCTCCCTGGCTGTGATTAGCGCAGCGCCGACTTCCTGGCGGGCTCTACACGTGTACTATGCAAACAGGCCAGAGCTCATCCTTAATGAGCATCCATCACATTAAAAGAACAAAGGGGGGCTCAGGAGGTAGGGCAACTTTAGAAGAGAAAGTGAGATTTTCATATCTATTCACCCAGATCTTTCTTGGATTACCACCCGCAAACCAACATTCTCCCCCATCCCCATATCCTTCATCCCTACTGAATCCAGGGGGTTCTTCTCCCCCGCCGGCTCCTGCCTTTTTTCACTTTGACATGACTGCCTGAACAGTTGTATTATCCATACCCAGAGATTTGGGAATGGAGGGACCACAAGTCTCATCTGCCATTGCATTTATCAACGGTGCAAAGTGTGGTGACCCCATCATACTTGGAAGTCCATTGATACTTCCTCCAGCCCAAAGTCTGTACTTTGATGAAATGTTACTGAAGTTCTAGCCCCTTCCTCACTCTTTTCAAGTCCTAGAATTTTTTTACTGGAGTTTCACTTTAAAATGTGAATCTCACACTCACTGTGAAGTACATTGTGCAATAGAACACATTTTAGATGCACCAAACGCTCATAAAAGTCTGACAATGTTGACATAAACAGAGTGCAATACAAGTCATGTATACATCTGCCAAAATACATATACAAGATACAGAGACATCATTAAAAAAAGGTCAGACATATATTAAAGCACACTAAAGCAGACAAGTAAATATTTGATCAGAGTTGAAGCATCACATAGCTGCTGAGTAGGTGCTTTAAAGATTCAAAAAACCTTTTTCTGATTTTCACAGCTTGACATCCTAGTTCCAAAAAAAAAAAAAAAGAAAAGAAAAGCACTTACGCAATTCGGTTAACAGCTGCATCTTCAAGGTCAACTGTAAGAAGCAGATTATAATTGTCAGATGACTTATATAATTTTATTATATGTCAAGCCAATATACAGAACACTAAACAGTATATCAACCTCAGGAATCAGGACTTTCTAAACAGTCTTAGAATTTGGGCAATCAGAAATGCCAGTGTCCACCCCTAGCTTATTGTGAGGGCTCTCAGGTGCTCAGAGACATGAATATATACATAGGATGGTTTGTCGATCAACTTAATAGAACCTATGAGCTGCTGTTTTAAACCTTGTTTCAGTGCCTAAAGCAGCCTCTCTCAAGCTTTTTAATATAGAGCACCTCTTGAAATAGCTCAATGTGCATTAGTGTGATGGGTAATAGGAAGAATGCTTCTTACAATTGTGGTCAGTGAGAAGATTCCCCCCTCTTAGAAAAAGCTAAAAGATCATTGGTGTCAGTGATTACTTATCTGGGAGACAAATTGCTAAAAGCTCCATGAACCCACACAAACTTCTGAAGGAATCCAAGAGTTCCACAGAACCCCGGTAAAGAAAGACTGGCCAGACTAAACTTGCTATGTAGTGAAGCCAGGAGCATGAAGACAGCACTTTTAAAGCACATCTTCAGGCCAAAAAAAAAAAGAAGTAGTTTCCCCTTGCAGTGGGGCCGTGTCTGTACTGCATGGGTCAACTGCTCGTTTTTCTTTAGAGGGGAGGAGAAAGATTTACTTACCTAATCCTCCCTGCACCCTGTCCAGCACCCCTGCGCTCCAGCAGAGGTAGACTAGTTTCGCACAGCTACACTGTGCTTAATCGCGACTAAGCACAACGTAGCTGTGCGAAATTAGTCCACCTCTGTTCCAGCCTCTGCAACCGTGGTGTGTGTCATTGTTTGCATGGAATATTCAATAAATGGACTTCTATCACGTCGGTGTGCAGCCAATTTCTTCAGTCTTTTACAGCAGGCGAGCCGGGACTTGTACCCATGTGAGGAGTCTTACACTATTCATTGCGCCTGAAGTCTCCCACCTGGAGCTGCCGATTTTCCTTTACCGTCCACTTTAGGTTTTTATTGTTGCTCGTGTCCCGCTAAGGAGATTTACCCAATTTGTCCTGCATATTATCACTTAAAGCGGAGCTCCCCTGAAACAAAAAATATTAAAAGCCAAGCAGCTACAAATACTGCAGCTGCTGACTTTTAATATTAGGACACTTACCTGTCCTGGAGTCCAGCGACGTCGGCGGCAGAAGACGAGCAAATCGCTTGTCACTCTGCTGCCCCCACCGCCATCCTCGGTGAGAGAACCAGGCAGTGAAGCCTTGCGGCTTCACTGCCCGGTTCCCTACCGCGCATGCGCGAGTCACGCTGCACCGTTCTCACTAGTCCCTGTTGTGTTCTGGGAGCCAAGTGTCTCCCAGAACACAACGGGCATTCTGCGGGAAGTGACTTACTACCCGCAGAGAGGACTCCCGGAAGTGGGTAAAAATACCTGTCTTAGACAGGTATCTGCACCCCCCATCCCCCCTGAAAGGTGCCAAATATGACACCGGGGGGGGGGGGGGGTTGTTCAGATGAGCGGAAGTTCCACTTTAGGGTGGAGCTCCATTTTAAAGTGAAAGAAAATCCCCAAATTTTGGGTTGTCAGCAGAACATCAATTCTGGTGACAACCAGAGATTTCCTCACTGATGGGGATTTCTTCCCACTTCCTGTTTTGGCTATGGGACAGGAAGTCCTTACTTTGGTTAAAGCTGAACCAAAGAATTCAGCTTTAACAAATGTGGATTATTTTGGTTGCAAAGCCACTTTGGGTTTACGGTTTGTCACTTTAGCTTTGTGTGCAGAATTGATAATAATAATAATAATAATAATAATAATAATAAAACCACCATCAGCTAAACATCCAAATCCACAGTGCCAATGCTAATAAAAATAACAAAATAAAAATAAAATCATTTTAGGCAGAAGCCAAAACCTGGTGCCACATAAAAAGCCTATCTGAAAAATAAATAACTGTGTGGTTTATTTAGCTGCAGCTGTAAAAGACGGAAGATAATAATGCTACAGTATTACCTCTTGGTGGCTACAAATAACTGAGCCCATGTACACAGAAGTATCCAAGTACAGAAAGCAAGTCTGACATATCTTACCCAATACCAAATTATAAATAGAAACTTTGAGCCGGGGTCTGGAAAAACTATGTTCCAAGTGGAACACAGCATCACAATGGGGGAAGGAGACCCTTCAAGTTATCCGAGTGCGCCTGTTTGATCACAGCGACAGACTCATGAATTGATCTGATCCTTGAATGCAAATAACCCCCAATTATGGAGACCGCAAACATGATAAAAGCACCATAGAAAGTTGGGTGTTCACTACCTGATCAAAGTGACTTTGTTCAGATCATGCAGCGATTGTCATATCTATGGGTACGTTTAGATCACAAAAAGATGAGAGATTATATATATATATATATATATATATATATATATATATATATATATATATATATAGGAATATTTCAGTACTGCTCCAAGATGAAGACAGTGGCAGGATGTTTGCTGAAGTACAGACATTTATTTAAATTACAGGAGCCAATTAACCTACCAGCAGGTCTTTTGAGTGTAGGAGGAAATCGGAGCACTCAGAGGAAACCCACACAAGCACAGGGAAAACAAACAAACTCCATGCAGGTAGTGTCATTGTTGGGTTTCGAACCGAAAAAAAAAAAAACCTGCTACGAATGTACATATGCCATAGGATGAGCATAAACAGTGACACATCTCAATTCAGTTATTTTAGTTGTAGGTATTTCATTCTTATCATATTCATTCACAAAGATGAAATGAAGAAAAAAAATCCTTATTCTGCGCTCCTTTTGAAACTCTGTTGTCCCAATGCAACTCTCCAAAGCCTGCATATTACCCCATTTTTGTCCGTTTCTGCAAATACAGAAAAATACCCGTTTATTCTGTGATAAATCCAGTGAGCTCATAACTTTTTTACGCACCACTTCCTTTCTGCACGGAAATCCCAAGCAGTATTATCTGCCATGCCTAGTTCAGTTTGTTGGAGAAACCTCCCCTCTATATAGTAAGGCCCAGCACACACTATAAGAAAATCAGACAAACTATTGTCCGATTTTCCTTGATGTTCCTCAGTTATACCGACAATGTTGCTAATTGCAAAAAAAATCTTAAATTATTTTTTGTTGTTGAACATATAAACATTATAGCTTAGATTAGGAAGTGATGTAATGTACATGTGACCCTGAAGCCACGCCTTTGGACGCCAGTTGTGTTGGGGATTATTTGTGAGAGGAGGATTGGCATCTGCATTTTTGTTTTTTTCTAGGGGCGTTTTTGGAGATTTACCACTATTCAAGGCCTATGGAATTGCCATTATGTATACGATTATTCCTTTGTGTTGATTTTCCTTCACATTCTTTTGTATCTTTATGTACAAAAAACCATACACATTTTAAGAAAATAGCGCGGTTCACGTACAGAAAAAAAAAAAAAAAAAAAAAATGTTCGAGTTTGTCCCTTCAGGAATTTGTTTGGTGGGTCGGAATCAGGAGGTCGAAAGTTGTGTACACAGTATGCAATCATCAAGAGATCTGTTCGAATAGTGAATTGTTCATCCAATTTTCTTAAAGTGTGTACCCCGCTTTAGAGAGAAGAATCTGTGTTTCCAACACAATTCCTGTCCTGAATCCAGCCAGAGGTGGTGCAATTTTCTTTCCTGTAACCACAGATTACAGGAAAGTAAATCGCTCTGTTCCCCATCAACATCAACACCGACTGTCCTTCCCCCGGAGCTATTGTGTTCTCCCAGTGGGGGGGGGGGGGGGGAGGTATGCGGGGAGCTGTTCCTGCCAGGAGAACACACAGTGAATATTGGTAGTGGTTATAGTCACTGGCAATAATCGCATGAAAAATTCCACATGCTGGTTGTACCCAAGGCAATCGATCGATCAACTTGGGTACAATCAGCCTGCCCATACATGGTTCGAATCTCAGCCGATCCCTGCTAAACCAACCAAGGTTCGAACAGTCTATGGCTGGCTTAAGTTGACAACGTTGTTCCTTCAAAAACAGTACAATCAGTGAATGTTGCCACCCTAGGGACAAGTATGTTACTGGCAGGATCACCCGATAAAAAAAAGGGGGAAAAAAACTTTAGGCCCCTTTCACACGTGCGGAGCGTTCATTTCATCAGTTCAGTCACGTTTTTTCAAAGTTTACATCGGTTTTCCATACGTTACATCCACCAGCTAGAGTCCTTAACCACTTGAATCCCAGAGCCATTTTCTTATGCAAAAACAGACCGTTTGTCCCTTTACCAGTTTTTTCATCCGATCTGTTTTTGTAATAGGGTTCTGATCTGCTCCAAGAAACTAATGTTGACCAAAGCAGATGTAAATGGACGATCATCTGTTTATATCCGTTTTTCCATAGCATTGATGTCTATTTTTCATCCGTCAACGGATCAATGAAAAACAGACAAACTATCCACATGTGTGAAAGGGGCCCTAGAAAATACACATTCAGCTGCCACATCTAAGGGCTCATAAGGAGCAACATATATTATCTATTTTGTTTTTGGGTTTAGATGCAGTTAAACTAAAAAATAAAAAAGGGGGGGCAAACAACATTCATGTGAGGTCTGCAGAGGTGACTTTATTGAGCTGAAAAAATAAGATCTAAAATAATCAACCAATGCACAGGAACAAAGAGGTTTCCTGCGTTTGTGAACTAATAATCTGCATTAAAATATTTTTAGATCAACACCAACATCATAAAACTAAAAAAATAGAACGACATTTGGAGAACTTGTATAATGTTTTTCCTACACCGACAAACAGAACGGAAAGGAGACCCCTCAACTTTAGCTATTTAAAAAAAGTGTGCATGTGTGACAGTAGGAAAAAAGAGGAAATCATTACAAAAAGCTTTTACAGCAGGGACAATGTAGAGTCACGTCCCAAGAATTCAACTGCAAGCTTGCACATTTTTTTTATTGTCCCCATGGGACAAAAAGTCAATACTGCCAAAGTACTCCAGCTTATGAATCTCAAGCCTAGTACACACTGCCGAGAATCCCGTCAGGAAAAAAAAAACTTTGTGTTTCCTGACGAGATTCCTGGCAAGCTTTTCTTGCCAAGCCGTGCATACAGATTGCCATTCAAAAGAACCGCCGTTCTTTTGAATGGCAAGAACGCGGTGACGTCATCGACTTACGACGAGCATGCGCTCGTCACATTCGATGCCGTCGCCGCCATCTTGCTTCACCCTACACTACCCTTGTAAGCTATCGAGCATGTGCGGGCTTACCAGAGGACAGGTAAGCTTGTAGCCGCACCCGCACACACACACACACACACACACACACACTTTTCTCGTCGGGGAAAAAAGGCAGACGAGAATAAAAAAAAAAAAGTGAGGAGAGCAGGTTCTCCATTTTTCTCGTTGAGTTTCAGGGCAGTTTTCTCGACGAGAAAACATACACACGACCGGTTTTCTCAGCAAAAAGCGCCGCCACCAGTTTTCTTGCTGGTTTCTTGCCGAGAAAACCGGTTGTGTGTACGAGGCCTCCGAATGGAGTCCATGAATACTGATGCATGAAGACAGCCAACAATATATTCCTAAATTTATACAATAACTACTTAAAAGAATATGTTCACCTTTTCATAAAAAATGAAAAGTTCAACCAACTCAGAACACCGTCCCTGGTCTCCACTGCTGTAAATGCAATTTCCTAAGCTACCCAATGTAATGGGCTCCAGAAGCGGTGTAGCACCATAATGCGCGGGGCAGCCAGTGGTCACTGGTCAGCATGGTCATGTGCTTACCAATAAGCTCTGCTTTCTTCTGGGACACCTTCCTGGAAGAAAGGCAGCGCAAAAGTGTTTCTCATCAGTAAGCGCGGTCATGTGGCTAGCCGTGCATTACAGTGCCCACAGTTTCCAGGGCAGTAAAGTGAAGTTTTTAAGTTTGTGGCCTGTTACACAGGCTTTTTATGAAAAAGGAGAACAATTCTCTTATTAAAAAGTGTTGAATTGTTTATTTAAAGGCTAATGCCAGCTTTAGCAACAGGTTACATCTGTGTTTGGGGGTACAACATGGTGCACAGTGATCTGTGAATGAACAAACAAAGTCCCACTTGCCACTGAGTGTGAAAAAATAAAAGGCAAATTCTATGCCTTCAAACATATGTATACCAGTATATATAATTTATTTTTTGTTAAGTGAACTTAGCTTTTAAAGCAAACTCCAACTCAAACACTTTTTTCTAGTATTGGATATAGTGAGGAAGGGTTAAAACCCATGCAGAGTTTCTTTTTCTGTCTCTGCCCCTTTTTGAGAAATTTAAGTTAAAACTTTTAGTTGTTACCAGGGTAGCTGTTTTGGGATAATCTCCAAATGGGATCAGCTGTCTTAGGCCCGGTTAACACTAGTGCGATGCGAGTACCCTGCGAATCCAGTGCGGGTTCCCGCATCGCACCTGAATTGCACAGTGGTTCAGACTGAGATCTGCGAACCGCTGTGGGTGTCAATGTAAAGTGAAAGACACCCCCAGATCGGTTCGCAGATCACAGTGCGAACTGTAAAATGTGCAGGAATCGGATCGCATAAGTGTGAACACTCATGCGTTGTGAACAGCAATGCGGTGCGAACCACATGCAATGTCTGGCATCACACTAGTGTGAACCCAGTCTCAGTGACAACTGCAAAAGGTAGGATTTCCTTTCATTTCAAGGGAATTCCTTCTTCAGGGACAGGAAGTGAGAATATAGGCCTCAACCTAAAAAAGTTTCTAACCCTTCTCCATTTTATCCAAACCCAACATTAACACTTTGGCTGGAGTTTCTCTTCAATATTTTACTTGATGTACTGTAGCGGTTTTGCTACTTTTTCTTTTTAACTGAAGTCTCTCTTTTTCTATGCACTGGTCAAAGTCTTCAGCTTGGTGTAATTCAACATCTCATTAATGTGTATTATATGATAAGTTCATCTTTTGGGAACTCATTCCGCCCGATCTTATGGTGTAACATGTTCCTAGTGCTGCAGCCGCCGCCCCCTGTCCCCTCTCCTTATGGCAGCAGTATGGGGAGATGTTCCCCATACTAGCTGTCACTGTTTGTAAACAGTGGAGCCGCGTCATTTAGACACACAGCTCTGTGTGTGTGAATGAACTACAAGCCCCCGACACCCTTGACGGCTGTCGGTTCTCCATAAACTACCACGGCGTGCCACAGTTTATTGAGTCTTTGTCAGGGAGTATCAGCTTACCCATACGGCATGTACAGGTAATCAAATACACCGACAGTGTGCAGGAGACCTGCATGGCATCAGCGATCAGCTGATCGCTGTTGCAATGCTTTCCAGGCTCCTACAAAAATAAATGCACGTTTTTTTACATGCAAAAGAATGTGCATTTATTTTATTTTATTGAAAGTGAGCGTATCCTTTAATGTTTGTATGCACATACATGGGGCAGCCATATTCCCTCAGCATGCACAGGCTCCTTTCTACTCTGCCATGCTACAAAATGGGACAAAAAGTTTCTGAGCCTTAGAGCCGGTTCACACCAGGGCGACTCGTCAGGCGACTCAGTCGCCTGACAAGTCGCGTCCCACGCTTTTCAATGGAACCGTTCTAAGTAAGAGCGACTCAGGTCACTCCGACTTAGAAAAAGGTTCATGTACTACTTTTGGGGGCGACCCAAGGCGACCTGCATTGACTTCTATACATTAGTCTTATGCAAATCGCCTCGGCGGGCGTCTCAAGTCGTCTTGAGATCGCGCCGCCGAGGTCGCCTCAACAAGTCGTGCCGCCCTGGTGTGAACCGGCTCTTACTGTTCCTTCTTAAGCCTCGGACACACTACTAGTTTTTTTTTCCCTTTTAACCCAGCAAGCTAAACGAAAAAAAAAAATGACAGCTCAGGTCGGAGACGTTGTACTAACAATCCAATGTTAGTACAGTAATCTCCCCTGCTGTTCTGTTGTGTTCTGACAGGGGGGCGACCTCCCCACCAGAACACTCTGGTCAGTGCTCTACTGATGCAAAAATGGGAAGAAATTCTTGACAGCCGCACTCCAAAAAAGATTTTGCCTTTTATTCAAAAATTACCATTTTTGAATAAAAGGCAAAAAAAAAATTTGGAGTGCGGCTGTCCAGAATTTCTTCCCATTTTTGCATTGTTACATGCATTGCCAGCACCTGGGGCTTCTAATCTGGAGGAAAGGCTTTTACTTGAACTTCCTGGAGCGGTGATATCCCTTTCCAGTGCTCTAATGAACCGGCCGATGCCGCCCAACATTTGGCCCGTGTGTACTAGGTTTACACTTTAATTCAGTCATCCAATTAAAAAAACAATACACTCCCCAAGTGACTGGCCATAGACTGTGCAGATTTGTTTCCTTCAAACACGGGTTGCAAGAAAGAAATTTTTTACGATTCCCTCATCAACACAGACAGTGCTGACAGGGGAATCAGCAATTGTCTTCCCCCCAGTCGTCCCCCGCTGTGAGAAGACCGTGATTATTGCTAGCGGCTATAGCCTCTGCTGGCGGTCTTGGTCCCTCCCTCCTGCCAGGTGCCCCCATAGCAAGCAGCTCGCTATGGATGCATGCGGGCAGGCTCGCTCCTGAGCTGCTGCTGTGTGTGTCCATTCACATACATAGTGTGGCTTAGTCCCACTCTCTCCTCACTGGCTGTGACTGGCAGGAGCCAATGGCTCCCGGTGTGGTTTCAGCCAGTGAGTAGGAAGAAACCTGGGAGAGCTGCTGCTCTCTTGCACATCGCTGGATCAAGATGGGGCTCAAGAATTAAGGGGGGGGGGGGCTGCTGCACACAGGTTTTTTACCTTAATGCATGAAGATAAAAAAACATTGCGTCTTTAGAAGCACTTTAATGATGTTTACCTTTTAGAAGAGATCCAAGCAATACAAGGCACAAAAGCACACATCTATTCGAGCTTCAGAAGCTTTGGTCAACTTTTTGAAATCCTTTAGTTCAAATGATCTCCAAGTTAAACCAAAGCTTTGCAAACCTGAGCCAATGCATGCTTCAATGATGCCTTGCTTGAGCTGATTTGGTGCCATATTACACTAGTCTTACTCAACTCGCCGATGTCAGCTCATCTTATTTGCTATAGTGCTGCCAAGCCAGCAAGATGTCACTCAGTCTCTGCTTCCATTAGATAAAGTGCAATTGTATCTCAGGTGGTGGTGTGATATGACCCTTAATATTTAAAGCCCTAAGCACAGTTTATCGTTACACGGTTTGTATTCTTCTGTCTAAATAGTACTGTGAAGGCATGTTAGCATAGATGCTGTAGCAGCTGTGTATCACGTAATTTGACCTTTAGAATCTGGAAACGCCAAATTGAATGAATGACTCACCTGTGGTGAAATCAGCATGTTTCTTGAACTTGGTGATGACCATATAGGAGAGGAGGTAGAGTGTAGCGAAAAGCAACGAGCAGATCTGCCAAGAAAAGAACAAACAATCAGAACATTATTCCTCCAATGGACATCAGTGAAAAATAAAGATAACAGACATATAGAAACTACAGAAGAGGCAGAAAGCAAGCCCATAATGACTGCCAGATGACATCACTGAGAATCACTATGACCCCTTCACATGGGCGGTTCGCTCACACAAGGTCCATTTTTTGGACCTACATGTGATAGATCTAAGGTAATCTAATATAAAAAAGGGACACAAGATTCTAAAAAAAAAAAAAAAAAAAAAAAAAAAGAAGGGGACAGATGCCACAAAGAAGTCCATTTAGTCGTGACTTAGCAGAGGAACCATGGATTTCCTGCTAATTAGATGGGACACAGCCCATATGAAAGGCTCAATTCTCACAAAACTCAAAAAAAAAATATTTTCCCAAATTCAAGTAAAGCCCTGTACACACGATCGGTTTTACCGATGAAACCCGTCCGATGGATTTTTTTCATCGGACAAACCGATCGTGTATGGGACCCATCGGTCTTTAAAAAATAGAACATGTTTTAAATTTTTCCAATGGATCAAAAACCGATAGCAAATTCCGATCGTCTATGGGCAAGTCCATCGGATAAAAAACCCACGCATGCTCAGAATCAAGTCGACGCATGCTCAGAAGCATTAAATTTCATTTCTCTCGGCTCAGCGGAGTGTTTTACGTCACCACGTTTGGAACGGTCGGTTTTTTGACTGATGGAAGTCAGCTTCATCGGATTTCCGATGGACAAATCCATAGGTTATCCGATCGTGTGTACAGGGCTTTACAGTAATTTCAGCTAAGACCAATGTGATTTGAAAATGACAATCACAAGGATAAAATAAAGATCCTTACCCTTATGGTAAATTTTTGTAAATTGAGACAATATAGCTTTCAGCTGGAAAAGCTCCTAAAAAAAGTCCATAAAACAATGGGTGCTGGAAACTAGTCATAAATAGAACTAGTAAAATAGAACATTACAACCACACATTAGCAGTGGTACTAAACCAAAAGCAGCAGCAGTTAGCCATTTTAAGACTGCAAAAAAGAAAAACAAAACAATCATTTATTTTCTGTGCAGAAGGCAGTAAATCTGGATATGGTTTATTAAAAACAATGATTGACCAACTTCTATTTGACCAGCAATGATGTGTAAAGTAGAGCAAACCATAATGGATAACTGCATTGTAGGCATCCTAAAAAAAGATATGCTGTTGCTGCAGTATCTGCAAACTGAGTCCCAAGGGCCAAATATGGCCCTTTTCTTGCCTTTATCCGGTCCTTGGGGCATTATTCTGCACACCGACACCAACAAGGAGGCAAAATTCCTTCCACTGATACCAAAAGTGGGCAACCAAACATTTTTTTCCCACTGATGGGGCACTATTCCTCCCACTACAGGGATTTTTTTTTTACTCCCGCTGACATTGGGAGCATTTTCTACTCCCATTGGCCACTCCAGTCCCCTTTAATCTGAAGGACAGTAAACTGGCCCATTGTGTAGAAAGTTTGGAGACCCCTGGCCTAAAGGAAATCGCTCTCAAAGCAAAATACCCAGATGCCTCTGATGGAATTTGCCAGATAGACTAGTTTTGGGGCAATTAAATAAACCTACACATTTTTATGACAAGGAGTGGAGTCCCTGCTCTGGAACTATGAATCGTACAGTTTACACTATGTGCGGCACGGGGCACAGCAGGGAGGGGTCCGGTGTGTCCCTGTTCACTATTTCAGGTCCGAAATTTTGCCTGAATTCAGACCTGAAACTGAGCCAAAGACAAACAGGACCCTTCTGCTGTGTGCTCCGCAGCCACCCCGGAGAGGTGTGAACCGGCTCTATTCAGCCGGTCATACTCTACTGTCATGAGAATTGGATGCGGGGAACCCAGCCTTAATCAGAGGTTTGAGACCAGTTTTTTTTTTTTTATACAAGGAAGATTCTCTAGGCTACTTGTACACTAGGCATTTAGCCTGGGTGTGTCCAGTCCCAGCGTTATCAAAAGGCACAGGTGCAGTGTCCAGTCTGTCAAAATCTATGGTTGGCTGAAAGCTGTACAGAGTAGCATGTAATGCTGTATACATTCAGGGACGTATGTTCAGAACGCAGGTACTCTGTTCCAGGCATACATTACTGAAAGCAGGGCTCTAAATGAGTACCACCAAGTACAACAATCCGCCCCCGTCCAGCTACAGCATATTTCAGTCAGGTCCCCTACTGCACCCCCCTCCCTGTCTTGTCAATGGTTGCTAGGATGCAGACAGCTAAAACGCACAATGTCATTTGGTTGCTAGGATGCAGACGACTGGGCCGAACAGTGTCGACTGTTGCTAGGATGCAGATGGCAAAGCCACACAGGGTCATGCTTTTCCATTATGCAGATTGAATTCGACGTCTGCAACACAAGCACCAATAATGCTCTGCAGCCCAGCCAGCTGCGTCCTAGCAACTTATTGATGTTGTGGGGCCTGGTAGCCTGCATCCTGGCAACCAGTGACACGGTGCAGCCTGGTCATCTGCATTCAAGCAGCCAATGAAAGGAGAGGGGTGGAATAGGAAACTGGATGAACTCCCTCTAGGTGACATTGTTATTATAATAATAGGAGGACATATGCTTTACAAAATGAAGTCAGACAGTACAGTTACAATACAATAGAAACCAGGGGGCCCTGCTCATTAGAACATAAGCAATGCCCAGAAATTAGATTTCTATCAGGAAAGAAAATGTAAGGAATAAAGGAATTTTCTTAAAAATTTTTAATAAATAGTTTCATTGGAGAGGCCATTACAAAAATTTGCACATGATAGATAGGATATATCCTATTAGACATGCATTACATTTTTTCGCTCATCAGGTTCCTCATATGAGTGACACAGGGTACGGAAACCACTGATTAAGTATGACGGTCTGCCAACTTGCATTTTCAGAGGAGAGGTCAGCAATGGCAGCCTCCATATTTCCTCAGTAGAGATTTCCTTTAATCAGCAGATAAGTCTGAAAAGGGTCTTTTTTTTTTTAATCCAAAAATATGATTTTAACCCCCCCCCCCCCCTTATAATGCTACCATTGTCAGGGAACAATAATTTACTAACATGCTAAAAGACTTCTACTTTTCCATGCCCTATTGCACTCACTTCTGTACACACCATACTCTGGTATCAAAAGCAGCATCTAATTTTGTCACAACACTTACTGCATGGGCTACAACTTAAAATGCAATTGGGGTACTTTTAAGCTTCTAAATCAGACTTTTACTTATGGACCTATGAAAAGCATTTCTGTCTGTGTGCAAGCTGTACGCTCCTAGATTTGACGAAATTACATCATCATCTATGTTGCGTCAGTGATTTCCTATTAGGAAATGTATAGCGTACGTCAGCTCAAATAAAAAAAAAAAAGTTTGGAATCCTCAAATAACCACAGGAAACGTTTAGGTTAAAGCTGGGCTTCCATATTGGCCATGAACACGTTTTAAAATTATCCTATGAGACAACTGTTATCTTTACCCTCTGAACAGAATGGACAATGATACACGCCTGAAAAAAAAATTCAATACAGATACTTTTAAAATGTAAGCAAGTTTAAAGGCCCCTTTCACACATGCAGACTGTTCAGGTCAGCCTGTCAGTTTTTTAGGCGGACCTGAACGGACGCTCCATGCAGGTCTATGGAGAGACGGATGTCAGTGGTGACACGTCCGTTGACATCCTGACGGATGGAAACCCTATTTTCTATCAGTCTGACGGATCGAATGAAAATGGACAGGCGGTCCGTTTTTTTCCGATCCCCCATAGAGAACAGGTCCGTCTTTCCACAGTGAGCAGAGGTGGGCCTGTCATCCGCCGGCTCAGCGGGAATCAACGGAGCAATCCCCAGCTGAGCCCGTCAAAACAGACGTGAGTGAGTGTGTGTGTGAGTGAGTGAGTGAGTGAGTGAGAGTGTGAGTGTGTGAGTGTGAGTGTGTGAGTGTGAGTGTGTGAGTGTGAGTGTGTGAGTGTGAGTGAGTGAGTGTGAGTGAGTGAGTGTGAGTGAGTGAGTGTGAGTGAGTGAGTGTGAGTGAGTGAGTGTGAGTGAGTGAGTGTGAGTGAGTGAGTGTGAGTGAGTGAGTGAGTGTGAGTGAGTGAGTGTGAGTGAGTGTGAGTGAGTGAGTGAGAGTGAGTGAGTGAGTGTGAGTGAGTGAGTGTGAGTGAGTGTGAGTGAGTGTGAGTGAGAGTGAGTGAGAGTGAGTGTGAGTGAGTGTGAGTGAGAGTGAGAGTGAGTGTGAGTGAGTGTGAGTGAGTGAGAGTGTGTGTGAGTGTGTGTGAGTGAGTGTGAGTGAGTGAGTGAGTGAGTGAGTGAGTGAGTGAGTGAGTGAGTGAGTGAGTGAGTGAGTGTGTGAGTGAGTGTGAGTGAGTGTGAGTGAGTGTGAGTGAGTGTGAGTGAGTGTGAGTGAGTGTGAGTGAGTGTGAGTGAGTGAGTGTGAGTGAGTGAGTGTGAGTGAGTGTGAGTGAGTGTGAGTGAGTGTGAGTGAGTGTGAGTGAGTGTGAGTGAGTGTGAGTGAGTGTGAGTGAGTGTGAGTGAGTGTGAGTGAGTGTGAGTGAGTGAGTGTGAGTGAGTGAGTGAGTGAGTGTGAGTGAGTGTGAGTGAGAGAGTGAGTGAGTGTGAGTGTGAGTGAGAGAGTGAGTGAGTGTGAGTGAGAGAGTGAGTGAGTGAGTGTGTGAGTGTGTGAGTGTGTGAGTGTGTGAGTGTGTGAGTGTGTGAGTGTGTGAGTGTGTGAGTGTGTGAGTGTGTGAGTGTGTGAGTGAGAGAGAGAGAGAAAGGGGCCTAAAGGCTAAACAACTTTTAAGGTTTTGGATGTGTGGAGAAGTGTTGAAACCCGTCAGGTATTTATTTCTAGATCCTTGCTGTGGAGATTCAGCCTCTATTTATCCTGGTGACCTGGGGGGGTGAATCCAAAAAGGTTTAAAAATGTACGCTTACTTTCATGTTGTGTCTATAGCACAGAAAAGGCGGGAAAAGGACTACAAAAACACTAAATCTAACCCAACTATTCTCTACTTACCAACTGATATAGATCTAGAACTGAAAAATGTGTGGCTTTACATATACATTAAAGCCAGGCTCTCTAACTACAATAGTAGAAAATCTGCATAGTTCAAATTTTTTAAATATGTTTCTTTGTACCTTATTTTCTTAAAAAGAAAAAAAGTCCTTGTCAAGTGACCGCACAGCTTTCAGGTTTAGTAGAACCATGCACCCATTGGGCGCGTCCTCCATTTGTCACTGCCAGAAGTGACATACCGAGCTGATGGTTGGGGTGACAACGATTTAAGAAAGTGCCTGTGAGCTGCCACATTCTGCAACAAGCTGACCGTTGTCAGCACAGATCAGGAGATTGCCGATTGTCTAGCTTAGACTACTACGGTTTCCAATTTAGACAACTAGCATTTCAGAATATGCATAAAGTAAAAAGTTATTTGACATACCAATCATAGGCAAACTTTGCTTTTTGAGTGGAATTCCACTTTAAGCTCAACTACACCAAAAGTGATAAATTTGGTAGCACTTAGCAAGTTTAATTACCCACCTATCTCATGAGCTGTTTGTATGTGTCCCCAAATCTACCTACCTGTCAACTGCTATTCAAAAGCAAATACAAAATATTGCGTTTACAGTTGTGACTCAAGTCATATTGTATTTGAAGGTTATTAAAAATGACCTTTGCTCGAAAAAATACTAGCTTCTAAAGACGGAAACATAGCTAAACAGGAGCTCAACTGGTCTCTTTGGAAAACTTGATCAGTTGTAACGGCTGTTTAGTAAGATTATTATATGATCATGTATATGTTACAAATTCTCTTGTTAGAAAATATAGTTTACTATAGCGATCAACAATTCCATTTAGTGTGTGTGCACACACACACACACACACACACACACACACACACACACACACACACACACACACAGAAAATGTTGTTCATTGAAAATCATAAAAAAAAAAAAAGTGTTTTACTTTTGTATGTTTAAACCCAAATAAAAACCATTTGAATTAAAAATGACCTTTGCTTTTCAATCTGCAGCGCTATAAATTTTCTGTAAAATGCAATATGGCTACCTGGAGGTGTTCTGTACACAGATGGTGTACAGAATGCCCCCCCAGAAATGTAATTTCATGCTCAAGTGATTGGCTGACTGATTTTCCCAGAAGTCTGCACCAAGATACTAATCAGAATTTTGGCATCCTCTGCAACAAAAATGTAATTTTAGATTAAAATAATCCCAAAAGGGAAAAATCACATCCTAAAAAGGGGTGTAGACCTTGCCAATTTCCTCATTATAATGATTATGATAATTATAAAACCACTCTCATGCAGATGCACATGGACACAGACAAACAGCTATTTCTTCAGACGACCACAAGGTAGGAATCGGCAAAAAAGTTTGTTAAAATCCTTGCAACATAAAATAGATCACCCAGAGGGGAATGCTTTTTTCTCTGGAGTTGCTCTTTAATCGGCTGAACAGTGACTGCATCCCATCAGGTGCAGTCACTGTTCAGGTATTAAGAAACCTACGGTTAGTTACCATAGCTGCTGTACACAACAGCCGGCAGAGGAGATCCCTCATCAGTGCAGTTTAGTGTACATGGGTGAGTCGACTGATTTTTGCTTGTCCAGCCCACAGGCTTAACAAGAGAAATCATGGCATGTATGGCCAGCTTTGAACAAGAAAGGATCTTTGCGTTTCACAATAGTAAATACTAAGAGATCTTGCACACAGCTGTAATTTAGCATGTATGGGTGTACAGAGCAAAATACGGATGTAGCGGTGTAGTTCTTTCCGGGAGCCACAGCTGCTACATTATTCTGCCATAGGTATGCAATGCAGAAAATGTGCATGCCTATACATGAGTAACCTAATATTTTACATTTTGAAAAAATACATCCATACGTGTGCGAATTAGCATTGCGCTGTGTTTTCTGTAATGCAATCCCATGGACAAAAATATTCTGCAGCCGTGGCTCCAGGCACTACAACTAAAAGCGGTAGACTTTTTCCTTGGAATCCCAAAGAACGAGACATACAGGTCATTCTACCAGAAGCAAAATAACTTTGTGCTAAAACTAAAACAATATGGTGTAAAAAGTGCTTGATTTTTTTTAATGCCAACCTACCAGCAACGGCACAGAAAAAAAATCCAAATGAAAAATGATGTAACAGATAGATAATGAAGAGTGTGACATTTCAGTAGGTCACCCTGTCCATGGACTTTGTTGCAACATACTGCTTCTCTAGCAAGAACACATTAAAGTGGTTCTAAACGGGCATCAGTACTCCCACCTCACACCCCCCCTCCCCCTTTACTTACCTGAGCCCTCATTCGATCCAGCACTGTGTATGACAGCACTGGAAGCCAAGAGAACAGCTGCAGTCAATCAAAGCCAGTGACGAGGGAAAGAGGGAGGGGGGGGTAGTGCCCAAGTCCCACTGTCTGTGTCAAAAGATGCAGGGCTCGGGAGCAAGCATGCACGAGTGCCCTCATGGAATTCCACTCAAAAGGCAAAAGTTTGCCTATGATATGTCAAATGCTAGTTGTCTAAAATAGAAACCGTAGTCCAAGCTAGACAATCGGCAATCTCCTGCCCTTTACCAACGACGGTCAGCTTGTTCAGAATGCGGCAGCCCACAGGCACATTCTTAAATCATTGTCAGTCTGTCTATTAAATTCAGCGAAGTGGCTTCCATTGGACAGAGGAGAGGCCAGGAGCACTGACGAGGTACCCAAGAAGAGGAGGTTCGCGGCCACTCTGTGCAGCAAGTATAAACAGTTTTTTTTAAAAAACAATTTACCTTTACAATCGCTTTAAACATATCTAACACAAAGCGCAACTTGACGTGGTACTAAATGCTCAGCTTTTCTCTTTTTTAGTTCACTGCTTACAAGTATTATGTAATATAACATGGTCCAGCGTGGCCAAACACCTTCACTCTCCAATGCAGAGTGCTGGTTCCCCGTACTACCAGGGAGGGCATGCACAGACAAGAGCATGTGTACTGGAAGACATGGGGGGAAGGGTGTAGCACACCGATTTCGGTAATGAAAGAAAGAAAGAAAGAAAGAAAGAAAGAAAGAAAGAAAGAAAGAAAGAAAGAAAGAAAGAAAGAAAGAAAGAAAGAAAGAAAGAAAGAAAGAATACAAGCCACAGCGAACAGTGGAACACAGGAGCTGACGCGTTTCACACTTTCAAAGGTGCTTATTCAAAAGCTATGAATAAGCACTTTTGAAAGTGTGAAACGCGTCAGCTCCTGTATTCCTCTGTGGCTTGTATTTTTGGGATTAGTATATTTATTTTTTTAATAAAAGGCATTGATTTGGAGTGCGGCTGTCCAGAATTTATCTTCATCCAATCAGGTAATGAACACAAGGGTGACACCATAAGACACTGCAGAAGGAGACCGAAACAGCAGACAGTGGTGCCAGTGCTGACGGGACAATGAATTTTATGGAAGGAGGAAGATGTACACAGCAAACAGGTATCACATGTAGTATTTATCAGTATTGATAATAAAAAAAAAAAAGGAAGCTTTATTGTCACAATCAAAAGAAATCCAGAATTCACTGCAACACTTGACCTTTATTGATCCTTCATGTGAAAGACATCACAGACAAGGTCACGCTTACGCATGAGGCTGCGAGTAGGCGCTAGCCACAGAGCAAAATGCGTCACCTTTTACTATACCCCGCACTGTGATGTCTTTTGCATGACGGATCAATAAAAAGTGAAGTGCTGCTTCCGGATTTCTTTCGATTGTGTATCTGCAGATGTGCTGTGCTAGCACCTTCACCTTGGCTATGCTGCGGATGGATGGATGGCTAATGTACTCACCTATGGCGGCTTTCTTTCATGGTGAATTATTCGAAGCGTTCTTGTCACCAAGAAAAATGTGCTGCGACAGTGACATTCGAGAATTCTATGCCTGAGGCTGCAAACACCATGTAAATAATAGAGCTCTCGAAGAATAATACAAGCAGGGCATGCAGAGGTAAACTTACACCTGAAGTGAGGTCAAATACTGATTAAATTCAAAGCAACAAAGAGCTGCTTCTAAGAAAATGATTTGAGGTCACCTTGTTCAAAAAGCAGGCACTGCTCAGACATTGGCTAAGCAAGCATGTAATACGCAGACAGCAGAAAGTGATTGAAATTCAGTGCTCGTTGCAGACTGCTCAGGGACGTGGACAAATCAGGGGGGGGGGGGATGAATGCACAGGATGAAAAGTCCTAGGAATTCTATGACCTTTTACTGTCTAAGCACAGCAATGCAGCAACACACAGACCAATTGGAAATTGCCCGGCTCCTGTCTCCATCACTGCATTCAGTCTGCGATCCACTCAATCCCCTCCTCGTCACGCCACGTAACTCCCTGCTGAGACCGTACACGTCTGGTATACAAAGTGACAGAGCTGGTACTTTATGGAATCTAAACTTAAAGCAGACATTTCTAATGCAAAAAACATTTGTAGCAACATGCATAATGAACAGACTCTGCCAGTACATATGTGACCGATGGGTTCAGGGAGGGGCTGGCGGCGTCTAAAAAACAATGTCATTCACAAGTTATGTCGAGAATTTGACTATTCAGCATGCAGAACCCCAGCTGGAACGAGAACTTGATACCTAAACATTACTGAAGATTAGCAGAGAATGCTGAACGTGGAATCATTTCTACCATATTTCCACCACCATATATCACATCACCCTGATCACAGGGAATAAAGACCTTCTTATGGTTAGTATAAGCGTTAGACAAGACTACAGATCAGAAGTACTTCGGAAAGTTTGGTAAACAACACTCCAGGACACTGGCTCTACCTCAAGTATTGCCGTCATCTCCCAACCTTGTGTCAGTTCATATTACAAGTTTGCATGAGGTCAGAAAATACATACACTGTGAGTACATGCACCAACGCAAACAAGTCATGTTATACCAAGTCACAACGCTAGCCAATCTCACTTTTTCCAAATTTATAACGCCAAATGTTTTGTAATGTGTGGATTGGCCATGTTTCATCTGAAACTCTACTACTTTTGTAGACATCAGCCCACCTGCTGCATGGAGTGTGATATCTAGACAGGGCCTTGCAGCAAAAAGTTATTCATCATGTTTGGGCCCAGCCTGAAATTATTTTGTTTAATACCATAACAATAACTACACAAAACTTTACAAGTATGTATTAAGTTAAAAAAAAAAAAAAGAAGAAGAAGAAGTGCCTTCTAGTGCTCTCCGCCTCCTCCAAATTCCTTATTTTGTCTGCTCTGATCCAACCTCCTGTTAAGAGGGTGGCTTTGTTTGTCCTCCATGGTGCCATGGTCATGGCCACTGCCGATGACAGTAAATATCTCCTAAACGGCACACATTTAGAAGATAGTTACAGTACCGATAGATATACAGGGAGGTTTACAACCTCTCTTTCTTTAATACTGCTTTACAGCTTGCGGTGTCATTTCCACAATAGTTGGAAAAGCAAAATAGTTGAGAAGTTTCTCTATATAACCTCTTCTTAAAGTGGCTGTAAAACTCTGGCATGAAATATGAACAAAGCATATCCCTTTATAGTATGTACTTGTCTCAAACCAATGCACCAAATGTATTTTTAGTCTGCTTTAAGCGCGAGTCATTTCTGATGAGTTTTCAATGACTTACTAGGTTCTGAAGCCACCTAAAAACAGACCAGCAAAAGGCAGCTACCATATTTCTGTTTGCAGGGGTTACCCTGAATATAATCGCCATGGGTTAAATACAAAAGAAACCATCACCTATAAATATAGGACAATTAGACAGTTTGAAGTTAGTTATCTGCATGCCAAAGTGCATAACATATGGTCAAGCCTTACTGCCCATTGACCAGCCATCAATGGTTAACCCACACAGCAGCATGCATCACTGCTGCTCTGGTGGTCATAAAACTGGGAGATAACAGACTGGTCTTCACAAATTACTAGGTCTACATCTAGTAAGTCTTTCATCCTTATTTTGTTTCCTCTTCTTACCTAATGCAGAGTAGAAAGTTACTGGAAGACAGCAAAGTTTTAGAAGCCACATCTTCCTAGCCAAGAACTATGCTACATGCTCCAAGCCTGACTTGACCATTGGGCTTCTGAACTCTAAGTCCACAAATGAAATTATGAAACTGCAGTGCTTTTCTTGCTTTTATCCGAACCCCTGAGGCACTTTTCCTCCCACTGATGTTAGACACTATTCCTCACACCGTCACCAACAAAGGGTCACTATTCCTCCCCTAATGTCAAAGATGCACTGTTTACTCCCACTGATACCAATGGCCACAGTCCAAGCCACTTTTCTTTTCTGAAAGACAGTAAACTGGCCTCTTTTTTGTTACAGTTTGGAGACCCTTGGTCGTTATGAACTGTTTATACAGTATTTGTATTTATTACAAGTATTTATATGGCACCGCCAATTTATGCAGCACTTTACATATGTTTTATACATTCACATCAGTCTCTGCCCTCATGGTGCCTACAATCTAAAGGTCCCCAACTCACAATCATTCATACACATACTAGGGCAACATGTCTGTAGAGTGTGGGAGGAAACCAGAGTATCCAGAGGAAACCCACACAGGCACAGGGAGAACATGCAAAC